>NC_069468.1:28486870-28701947 GCF_026875155.1 Cherax quadricarinatus
ATTTTTAACTTGTTCCTCATGTACTCTAGCTCTCTCCTCACGATCAAGTCTATCACGCTCCTTTTTGTCTTCTCTCTTTAACTGTCTATCTTGGTTTTCTCTTTCAATTCAATCTCTCTCCTTTTCTTCTTCTCTTTCGATTTTCTCTCCTTTTCTTCCTGTCTTTCCCTTTCTAACTGTCTCTCTTCTCTCTCAATTCTCTCTCTTTCAAATCTTTCCTGGATCTTAGCTCTAATGAAAGATTCTAAATTTTTCCCTGTTATTCCTAACTTACTTCCAGCATTCATCCAAAACTGGTATTCCTCCATACTTGCAAGAACTTAAACTACCAGGGGGAAAATGAAAACGGGTCTCAAAGAAAACGGAGGGTTCAATTCCTGCTCCGCTCCAACTGTAAATAAACCAGAGGGCTCGATCCCTGCTTCAATTAAGCAATATGTATTAATGAAAACGAAGGGTTCTATGCTGGCTCCAAGCAAACAGTAAGTAGAATGGGGTCCTTTGACCATCCAATCTTCTCACCAACAAATCAAGAGTGTCCTACGACAGTCCCCTTGATATAATAAAGAGCTCAATGAAACAAATTGTCACTGGAAAATCTCGGATCCCTAGAGTCTAATCCTCCAAAGTGTTTCAAGCTCGAAAAAAAGGTGGCAGAATTAACTATTATATCCTGCCTGACTTGACTTACAATACATTGAGACTGTAACAATTACCAAATCTTTTAAATACCTGTACCGTACTCCTACCATAGAGAATGATTACTCATGGGTGGTGGTAACCGTCTGTTGTATGTGGCATTGAAGTTCCAATGGTAGATTCGAGATGGAGTTGAATCTTGATTCAGTCGAGTCGTATCCTGGCAGGGTCGCCACTTGTGAAGGTTTACTCAGCCCTATAACAACTTCAGACAGTATTACCAAGGCTGGCTCCTCAGGAAAATTAATGAATAGAAAAAGAAATAATTCACAAAGATAAACACTTTATTATTTATTAAAGCAAACATGAAACAGTGAAATATGAAAGGTATATCCTATTTGAAAGAAAAATGAAAAATGAAATGAAAAAATGACATTTGAACTCAACGCAAATATATATATAAATATATATAAAATATAATATATATAATATATATATATATATATATATAAAATATATATATTGATAATAGGGTGTTTGATGGAGGTTCACACCATCTTGTAGAAATCTTAGCCGTTGCTGATGATGTGGGGGGGGGGTCGCAGGTGTTGGTGACAACCCAATGGCTCGTTCTTCACGGAGTATAGCCATGAATAATCAGTCCAGATGACAGGAAAGCAGGTTCTTTACCGCTGCAATGATGAGGGGTTGCGTCCTGCGATGGCATACATGTACACAGGTAAGTAGATACAACATTTGACGTCTCAGGACTTTAGTCCATCTCCATCAATTCTTCTTGTTGGTTGGCAGGTGACCCAATCTGTCATTCCAAGCTGTAAAGAGAGACAGGTTACCCACTGCTTAAGAAATCACTCTCCATGATAAGTACAATACCTAAAAGATGTGGTGATTATTAAAACCTTTAAGAGATATCAAGGCTGAAAGGACTAAGTTTATTATTGGTCAAAAGTGAAGCTTTCAACCAATAAGTCCACTAGAATATGAGCAGGCATGTACTTACAGTAGTGCTGGGAGTTGTGAGTTGAGTGATTACTGTTTGACCGGAGCCCCACACGTCACCTTTCGGGGGGAAGGAAGGGGGGGATAGCGGGAGCTAGACTTACCCTCCCTTTAACAAGCGGCCGGCAACAAACATCACTTTCGGGGTGGGGGAAAAAGGGGGGGGAAGCGGAGCTAACTTCCCCTACCTTAACAAGTACTGAAAAAATCAACTATTGTTACCATTACTTCTCGATACTCCATCTGTTAAACTTTTCCCTCAAACCCCGAATTTTTAACTGCCTAAAATGTAAATTTGTGAACAATAATTAAAAAATTTTAAGATTTTTTCCTCCTGACAACCCAAAAATTTTAGGTCACTATTTGCCACATCATGGAGTAAAAAGTTCAAAGACCACTCCTCTGAAATTTGTGTTTAATTGTATGCCAGAGTAAAAAACTGTCCCTAGTTTAAATGACTGTTAATGACAGTCCGTCGTTGACGGAAAAATTAGGAGATACTTTTTTAAATTTCAGGTAAAGAATTATCCCTTTAAACGGCTGACAAAGTAAAGTTTTCCTAAATGAGTTTAAAAAGGGCTGCGGGATTGACCCCTTTCTTAGGCCTGAAATCCTTTTGACCCACTAGCCCCTGAAAACCTTTCGCTTTAGGACGAAAATTTTTTGGTGCTACATCCAGTCCGTTCCTACTTCAACGACGATAAATGCACCCTTTAAAACTATGGAACCCCATTGATAAAAGAAATGAGCAAACAATTTTATGGGGACAATTTCCTGGGTGGGGCATCAACTGAAGGGGAAACTGTTAAGCTTATGGAGGGGCTAATAAAAAATCAAAGGCAAATTTTCCTCTGGGGAAAAGGAATAGTAATTCGCCAAATTAAATACAAAAAATAAAGATTTCCCGGGAGATAAAGTGCCAAAATGTATAATGTTTGGGGTTTAACTTGGGGAAAACTGGAGAGATTTTTTAATTAAAAAAACTAATAATTACAGTATGCCAAATAAATTAACTAAAAAATCTTGCTTCTAAGTTCCAAAAGTTTGATCCCTAGGTTTAGTGCACCCCTTACCTAAGAGGGAAAAATTTAAATTTAGGAACATGGAAACTTAATGTGCTTTTATGAAATTCTCCCGAGAATTCATTAACAGGGGGGATAATTAATTGGTGATTATGAGAAAAATTTCCCTGTTAGAGTTCCCACACCGGTGGGCCCAAACCAAATGGGAAAAATTACCCACATTTTTTCTGATGCTTTAAAAAAGGGATATGAACATTGCTTTTCCTTAATTAATAGTGTTATTTCTCTTGTTATTCTAAGCAAATTCTCCCAATTTAAAAAAACGACCTACCTCATTTGGAATTAAAGCCATTTATTGTTCAATTAGTAAATTTTTAAGAAATAATTTCAGGGAAAAAATTTGCGACACTGAATTTGGCTGATAAAAGGTATCCTTACATGGATTCGAAAGGAAACAGAAAAAGTGTACTACAAAACAAGTCACTAAATTAACAATCAAAAGGGAAATATAATAGTTGGGTCAGCATATGTTAACATTTAATCATGTACCTGGGGAGGAAACCAGCGATTTCTGGGCTCAGGTTTTTCTTATGCAAATTTGTAAATGCTGTAACATGGTTTAAAGGGCCGAGCTGGTTGGTAAATAAAGCTAATTTGGGGCCCTTCAAAAGGCGTATATTCTCCTGTTGAAAAAACTGTGACCAGCGCTCCAATAGTTTTCCTTCCTAAGCCAAAAATAAAAGGTATTCTTCTTTACCCAAACTACTCAATGAACTAAAATTGGTGTTTTAAAATTTTTAAACAAATGAATATCCTAAAGTTTTTTACATCCTCTTGAAATTGGAAAAAAAGGGTACAAGAAAAATCTATGGGAAAAAAATTAAATTGATGATGAAAAAAAATTGTGAAAGGGTTTCCATAATAGAAAATTTGGGGCTGTATTTAGAGAACAATGAATTATGCAGAGGTATTACAAATGCTGAATTGGGGTGATTATCAAAACCCACACGCCCAAAACTCATCATCAACAAATTTAATTGGCAAATCCCAAAAAAGAAAGCCCCGGTGGGGAAAAGATCCTTTAAAAGTATTAGGGGAAAATTTCTGGGTTCCACGGGATGGGGAAAGTGTAAAAAGGGTATTAAATCTTGGTAAAATGTCCCAGTGATGCCAATCCATAGTACCCATTTCTCCACCATTGCCAAAAGAGCAATTTGAGTCGTTTAGCAACAAACTCCGCCCGGCCGCAGTGTGGAAAATACTGTATATATTTTCCAGAAATACAGTAGTTATATATAGATGGCCATACTGTATTTAATAAAAATTATGTTATCGAAAATGGGAAGCTGCACCTGCGCAGAAGGACACTCGCCATTTTGTTTGAACTGGTCAATAGAAAGTGAGTGATAATCAGAAGAATTTTCGTGCTCTAGAGGTTAAAATTGGGTTCACACCTCTGAAATAGGAGCCAAAAT
Source organism: Cherax quadricarinatus (assembly GCF_026875155.1). Classification (NCBI taxonomy): domain Eukaryota; kingdom Metazoa; phylum Arthropoda; class Malacostraca; order Decapoda; family Parastacidae; genus Cherax; species Cherax quadricarinatus. The sequence continues at coordinate 28,491,027 of NC_069468.1, forward strand.
TGTTGGATGTGCATTCCTGCATAACTTGAGATATCAGGCGACAGGACAGGACAACTCCAGGAACCTCAGATAAGCTGTCTAATTTATGTTTAAATTCTGGCCAGTAAATTTTTCATAAATGTAGGCAAAAGGGGGGGTCCAGTACATGACACATTAATCTCCAGTCAAATTGGCGAGTATTATGATTAAGATATATTCTCCTTCTGTCATGTAAATGTGTGTATATATAATCCTTTTTCAATTTTAATATACAGTCCACAAATTTATATATTTACCAGCATTCCTGGTGATACATATTTCATTTGTAATTAATAGGTCCAGCGCAACTTGTGGATATGACAGTGGTAGGTATCAAAGGGGGACATTTTTTGCGACCTAGGTGTCCCAAATTCCTACTTGTCTAACTGATAAATAATAATTATCTTGGTTCATTTACTGTTATGTACATAATGATACATTCAGATAAATGTAATTTTCCACAAGTGTAAACTTAATTATACAGTTTACTTTATGTTATAGCAAGCTTTTATTTAGGTTTTGCTTACATAAAAAATTTTTATAATAATAGCCCTTAAATTTGACAGTTTTTAGGGCACACAAAAGTAAAAACCTGTAGATCTAATTTTTGTGATACAATATTAACACTTTTTGGGCATATACGTTAGGGCCCGCTTACATAGGAAAATTTTATGCTTCTTTCAGTTATATTCTAACCTTGACAGTATTAACAAAGCTGGGAAGACTTAATCCAACTATTTGGAACTATCCTCCCCGTCCTTGGTTTTTTCAAATTTCTTCCGATATAATTTTAAACCACAACGCTGTTTGGTCCCCCTTTGTGCTTAAACGGGTTTCCCCCATTTTAAATTTTCATAAAAATCCCTTTTAAAAATGATATTTTTAAATTTTAACATAATAAAGTGAACTTTATCTGAGGGGGAAGGGAAAAACATTCGTTGGTTTTTTGTAATTTATTTTAAAATTTTTTAATTCTGGTGTTTAAACAAACCTGAAGACAAGTGAAAACAACACTCAAAGATGTCTTGCAATTGGGGTCGGGGATAAGTCCAGTGAAATTTGAAAAAATTTTTGTTTTGAAACTTTTAGTCGGCGTTCGGGAAAGTGTAATCAGCCCGTGGTTAATTCGGTTTACCTTTCAGTTCTTGAACCCTATTCCTTTTATGTTTTAAAAAATAACAGAAGGGGGAGGCTTCCGGGGTACAAAAAATGCTTGCAAATTTTTAGACCGATTTAGAAAGACCAAAAATTTCCCCAGTTATTAAAAAATTTGAAGAATATTATCATTAACGCAGTGGTAGCGCGCTCGCCAAAAAAAACCAAATCAGGGCCCAAATTGTTAGGTACACCCTTAGGAAAAAAATGAAAATGACCCCAATGGAAATAAGCCACACTGCTCTTCTGTTATGGGTTACTAGCACTCCGATGTTACTAATCCGAGTAGTCTTCATTAGTCCTGTGATCCAAAAGAAAGTATAATGAATTCTGGAGAGATTATAATGTATAACGATATTTCTCAGAGTTGAATTCTAATCTGGACAATGTAAAACAGTGGTTCGAATCTTTATAATGATTTCGAAGATTAATACAGATATAGTATACCATTATCCATTCAACTGAAAATGAAGGCTTCCTCCCTTCATTTTTTTAATATATCCTCTTAAGTATTGGTCCTGCTCTTTATACACTTCATCAAACAAGTACTTTAAAGTAATTTTATCAAGCGAATATATTATGCCTTTGTATTATTATCTGCATGTCATTTAAACTTTCATCAGGCATCAGTGACCAAGTTCAAAAATAACCTACAAGCTCACTAAGTTTCTGATTAAGTCTTTCTTCACATCTTAAATGTGAATAAACACCACTGCCAGTTTACTCGGAGATGTGTATGAAGCAGTGATAACATTAAGAAATTACGATTTTTTTTACTTGAATTTGGCTCTTATATGCTTCGCGTAGAGCCAGCTGTGATATCGTATTCCTACCTCTTTATCGAAAATTATAAAGCAACACTTCTCTTGTGTTTCTAAAAGTGCCAGAATAATGAAGGGGAAAAAAAAATTTTTCTGTATGTTTTCTTCTTATATAGAATCAGATTATGTGATTACTGTTTTGGTTTATTAACACATTAAACAATGTACTTAACTGTCTACCTCTCATTTAATTTAAAAACCCTTGATGCGGGTAAGGGGGGGAAGTTGAACGATTGAAAATCTTCAAAAAATTTAAATTTATGCCGTCCAAAAGCCTAAAACTGAGTAAGTCCTAGTTCTAACCCTTAGGGGAAACACAATAAACAAAAAAAAGGTAATGAAAAATGTCATTGTTCAATAAAAACCCAGGGAAAGGAAAGAAACTCAGAAGAGGGAAATTTGTCGAATTTTTTCAAAACCCCCTCCCTGTTGCCCCTCTTCAGCAGAGACAAAAATGAAAGAACTGAATATATGGGGAAGGTCACCTCTCAGCTTTTGAAAGGCAGTAGGGGAGCTTCAAACAACCCCCGTGGGAATTTTTAGGTCGGGGACAAGTGGGTGTGGTTTCCAGGTTTCATAATTTTCCCCATGAAACCCTTTGATCATGAAATAACGAAAAATATTGCAGTGACAAATATTATGCCCTAATATTGCGTCATGGTAGAGAAATATTTTTGCAGGTTGGGTTTTGGGAAAGGGTTCGCGGGAAAACCAGGATGTCCCCTTTGACGGGGGGCCCTTAGATGATACCTTTCCTTGGGTTTCATCGCCCGGGGCCCTTTCCCCGTTTTTTAAAACGGGTTTCCACCCCCCTTTTTGAAAATTAGGGTCATGGGTTAAAAATAACCATTTAAATAATATATTATAAAATATTTTATAAATATATATATAAAATTAAATATAAAATATTATAAAAAAAAAATAATAAAATATATAATTTTTTTTTTTTTTTTTCAAAAATTTTTGGGGCCGCCCCCCCACCGGGGCAGGGTGCCCCAAAAAAAAAAAAGAAAACCCACCAAAAAAGAAAAATGTTTTCCACCCATAAATTAAAAAATTTTAAACCACACTCCCAAAAATTTTCACTTTTTTTCCCGGGGTTGCTCAGAATACAACAGTTCAAAAAGCAAAACACTTAAAAAAGGATCAAAACCCTATCCCCCCAAAAACTGCCAATATCCCAAACCCCCCCCTTTAAAAAAGGTGCAGGAAAAAAATTTTGTATTTCCCAAATTTCCAGAACTCAAGTCTGACATATAAAAACCGGTTTCCCTGAATCCCCCCACTAAATTTTAAACCCTGTTTCAAAAACTCCCAATAGATCGTCAGGTCCCAAAACCATTGGGTCTCCATTAAATTCCAATCTAACACGCTCAGGGCACGCTTCGGAAGCCCAAACCCCCTTTCCCCCCACAAAACCTCCAAAAACCCCCCCTCCCCAAACCCCTTTTCGGGGACGCCCCCCCTACCCCCGCCCTTCCTTCCCCTATAGTTTTAAATATGTTTTTCCATGTCATTCTACTTTGACCCAAATTCTCCCCAAATGCCCAAAACCCAAAACCTCAAAAAACCCCTCTTCTGCCCTCTGACAATACTTTTTTTAACTCACCCCTTTTTCCCCCTTAATTTCCACACCCCGGAATTTTTTCTCATAAAAATTTACCCCAAAAAACATTCCCCCTTAAAGGGAAAACCCCCATTTGCCCCCCCAACCCGTCCCCCCACCTTTCGCTTTTACCCCCAAGCTTCACATCCATTAAGAGTGTTTTTACTACTATACTTTCATACATTCCCCCCTTTGCCTCCATACATAACGTTTTTTTGACTCCACATATCCCTCAATGCACCACTAAACCCAATTTTTTCCCTCATCAATTCTATATTAACCCACCCCTTCATAAACCATCGGCCGACACGTCAACCCCCAAGTACAGAAAACTTTTTAATTTCCCTTCCAACTCCCCTTCCCAATTTGATTTTCCAATTTTTTCTTTATCTAAATAAATTTGAAAACCCCTCATCCACCTTACTTTTTTTTCCTATTTTCACTTTCAACTTTCAAACCTTTAACACTTTCCCCAAAACCTAAACCCTAACCTTTGCAATTTTTTTTTAAATCTCCCATAAGCAAGTACCCTTTTCCACAAAAAGTAACGTTTTTAATTCCCTTTTTTAAATTTTGTTTTCCCCCAAAAAAAATTTTTAATTTTCCCACCCCTCCCCCCGAACACTTCTTTTACAACCTGGAGTTTACCGGGGAGAAAACCCCCAATCTAAAATATATTAAACAACCAGGGGTGACATTACACACCCCTGCTAAAAACCAATTTTTTAAGGGGAAGAAAGCCCTCCCTCTTTTTTCTAAAACACCCAAACCCTTTAACCCTCACACCTCAAAAAAACCCTTTTTTAAAAGAATTTAAAACTCCCCCACCTTTCCAAAACTTCAACATCTGCCAAAATTGCTCCCCCCTACCACCTATCATATGCCTTTTCTAAATCCATAAATGCAATAAAAACTTTCGAACCTTTATCTAAATCCTGTTCACATATATGTTTCAATGAAAACCCACTTGATCTAAAACATTCCCCCCCCACTCTGAAACCCCCCCGCTAAATTCCCGCAATCCTACATTTTTGTTTTAAACCTCTAATTCTTTCAATTATAAACCCTCCCCAACACTTTTCCTGGTAAACTCAATAAACTTATTCCTTTTAAAATTTTTTTTAACAACCTTTTTTGCCCCCTTTCCCTTTTATAAAAAGGGGACTATACATGTTTCTCCGCCAACCCCAAGGAAACCTTCCCCCCTTTTCATACATTTATTAAAAAAAAGTACCAACCATTTTCCAAAAACTAACCCCCCCCCCTTTTTTTTAAAAAATTTCTTTCATAACCCCCATCAGTTCCACTGTTTTTCCCCCCCCTTTCTTTCAAACGAAAAGGGCCTCACTACCCCCCCCCAACATTTAAACTTTCCCTGCCCTTCTTCACTCCTAAAAATGGTATTACCCCCAACCAGTGCAGAAATTCCCACCTCCCTTTTTTTCCCCTCGACATTTAAAATTTCCCCCTCAAAATATTCCCCGCCATCTACCAAATACCTCCCCCCCCCCAAACTACAAAACTCCCCTATTTCTTTTTTTTAAAAACTGAAAAATTTCCATACTTTTTTCCCCGGGCTTTCTTAACTTTTTTAAAACCCCAAAAACCCTTTTTTTTTTTTTAAATTAAAATTTCTTGACAGTCCCTTTTCCCCACTCTATCATCTGCTCCCCTTTTTTGCACCCCCCTCCACCACTCTCTTCCCTTTTTTTTATTGCCCATTTCCTGTTTTTCCTTATAACATTTCTGCTTTGTAAAAACCTCTCATAAGCAAATTTTTTCCCCTTTTATCAAAAAACCCTTTACTTCATCATTCCCACCAATAAATCCTTTTTCCCCCTGCCCCCACCCTCCTATAACCAAAACTTCTCCCCCCACTTTCCCTAAACTGCTTTTTTAAGACTTTTCCAAAACCCCTTTTTAAAAACCCCCCAAAACCACTCTTTTTTTGGGCACAACCCCCACCTTTCGGGCCAACAGTCGTTAATATCCCCCCCGAACTTCCCCTCCCTTGGTTTATACATTTTCACCCCCCTTTTAACTTGTTGTTGCCCCTTTCCCTTTTTTTTTTTTTCCCCATCACCTCTTTCCTCTAACTGTAGCTACAACTAAAAAAAGATCCGATATATCAGTTTGCCCCTCTATAAACATTACACCCGGGCCTACCCATAAAACCTTTTATCCCCCAAATACAAAATTTCCAACAAACATTTTTCATTCCCTTCCCTACATCATACCTTGTATTTTTTTTTAAATCCTCTTTTTCAAAAAATTTTTATTACTTATTACCCAAATCTCTTTCAAAACACATACTAAATTTAAAGGGCTCCCCATTTAAAATTTCCCCCCGGGCACCCCAAATTTACCTACTATTTCCCTCCATAACTTTTTTAAAACCCCCACTTTAGCATTGAAATCCCCAACCCCCAAATTACCCCTCACCCCTTGATTCAAAACTCCCCACGATTAACTCAACTTTTCCCCAAAAATCCCCTCCCCTCCCCCCTACACTTCTTTCTTCTCCGGGTGCATAAAACCTTACTATAACCCATTTTTTCACACCCAAAACTTTATTTTACTCCACATAACCCTTTGAATTAATACATTTATAGTCCCTCTTTTCCTCCCCAAAAGCTTACCTTCAACATTTTGCTATCCTTCTTTAGCTCTAACTCTATTTAAAACCCCCCTGACCAACCCCAATTTATTCCTCTCCATTGAAACTCTCCCCCCCCCCTTCAGTTTCCCTTTTCACTTAAAGCCAGGCATCCAGCTTTTTTCCCATTCTTTAACATCCACAATAAATCTTTTTCTTATCATTTGCACAACATCCACGCACATTCCCAAATTCCCACTTTGACAATTTTTTCCTTTTTTTTTTTTTTTTAGTAATTTTTACAGGAAAAAGGGTTTTCTAGCCTAAATTTTTCCCGGGGAATTTTTGGGCGACTTTTTCAAAACCAAAGGGTTAAAGGGGGAAAGATTCCCCTTTTTCCCCCTTTCCCCCTGGATAAAAAAAAGGAAAAGTAATAAAACCCCAAAAACAATTTAAAAAAAAAATCAAAGAAAACTCAAAATTAGTGTGTTTAAATAAACCCTGTAATTATGTGTTAAATGTGACCTAAGTGTAATTTGAAGTACCCAAAACACCGTAATCCCTTTCATAATTTTTGGAAAAAAAAAAGACACCACAATTTCCCACCCTCATGTAAAACAATTACAGGCCTTTTTTTTTTACATTCAAATTGGCAGGACGGTATTAAACCCCCCGGGGTGGTTGCTGTCACCAAACCCACTACCCATTTATATATTTAAATATATAAAATTTTAATATATATATATATATATAAAATATATATATTTATTTTATATATATATATATATAAATATATATTAAAGTATATATAAATATAAATATAAAATTTTTTTTTTTTTTTTTTTTTCAAAAAAAGGGCCCCCGTCCCCCCAAACCCGGGGAGGGTGACCCCAAAAAAAAAAGAAAATCCCCAAAAAGAAAATACTTTCCCTCATCATTCAACACTTTCAAACCCCACTCGCAACATTAACACTGTTTTTTCAGAGGGGCTCAGAATACAACAGTCTTTGAAGCCCAAACATATAAAAGGGTACACAACATATCCCTCCAAAAAAAGCCAATATCCCAAACCCCTCCCCCCCTTTTTTAAATGGGAGGCATTGTACTTCCCATTTCCAGGACTCAATCCGACTATATGAAAAATAACCGGTTTCCCGAATCCCCCTTTACTAAATATTACCCCCTCCTCACACCCAACAGATCGGGCAGGGCCCAAGTAACCATTCGTCCCCCATTTTACTCCTACTAACAAAATATAAAAATATATAAATATATAAAATATATAATTATATATATAAATATATATATAAAATTTTATAAAAAATAGTAGGTTTTTTTTAAAAGCCAAAACCCCCCAGGAGGTACTACCGCCTGGCCCCAAAAGGGGGGTAAAAAAGAAAGCCGTAAATTTTTTTTACAAAAAAAGGTAGATTGCGGTGTCCTTTTTGGGCTGCCCCCCATAAATAGCAAGATTAAAAGGTTTCTTTTTGCTACTTCTACTTACACTTAGTCACCTACAAAATACATGTACAACGTTTATTTATACACACTCATCGAGTTTTTTTTCTTTTTTATTTTAACTTAAAAGTTCTTGGGCTTTTTACTTTTCCTTTAAAAATCCATTGGGAAAGGGGGGAATAAGAAACTTTTCCCCCCGAAAAGGGGGCCGGGGGGTTGGGGAAAAGGTCAACAAAAATGGGGCCGGGGGGGGAAAAATGGGGGTAGGGGGGAACCCCCTTTTCCTTTTAAAGGGGTTTCTAAAAAGAAAAAGAAAAAGGGAAAAATTTTCCAAAATGGTAAGCTGGGAATTGGGGCGTGGATTTGTTCAAATATAAGGGGAAAAAGATGATTGTGGATGTTATGAATGAAAAAAAAGGGTGTCCTGGCTTTTAAGGGGAAACAAAAACTGAAGGGGGGGGGAGATTTTTTTAGGGAGGGAATAAATGGGATTTGGTCAGGGGGTTTAAAAAGAGTTAGAGCTAAAGAAAAGTGCAAAAATGGTTTAAGGATAAGCTATGGCAGGAAAAGAGGGGCTACAAAAAGGGGGAAATTCAAGGATTTTTGTGGATTTAAAAAAAAGACTGGATGTATAAAAATGGGTTTAGTAAGGGGGTGTATTTCACCTGGAGAAGAGAAAGTTTAGGGAGAGAGAGAGATTCTGGGGAAAAGTTGAGTGAATGCGTTTGGGGGATTTTTAATCAAGTTTGAGAGTAATGGGGGGTTGGGAATTTCAATGCTAAAATGGGTAAAAATTTTTGGAGGGAGTAGTAGGTAAATTTGGGGGGCCAGGGGGAAATGTAAATGGGGAGCCTTTAAAATTTAGCTATGTTAGAAAGAAATTTTGGGAATAAGTAATACATATTTTATGAAAAAAAGGATAAATAAATATAAAAATTTTTAAGTAGCACGTAAGAAAGTAGTTTTTTTGGATTAAAAAATTGGTGGATAAAAGGTTGATGGGTTTGGCTCCAGGATTTTACAATTTTTTTAAGGGGCAAATGATATATCGGAAACATTATTTAGTTGTAACAGTTAGAGTAAGAGGGAGATGGGAAAAGAGGGAAAGGGGGCAACAACAAATAAGAGGGGGGTGAAAGGTATAAACCCAAAGGGGGGAAGGAAAATTCGGGGGGAGATATAACGAAAAATGGCAAAAGGGGGCTATGCAAAGAAGGTAGTGGGGGGGGGGGGTTTAAGAGGGGTTTGGGAAAAGTTTTTTAAAAAAGCAGTATAGAAAGGGGGCAGAAGTTTTTTGTTATAGGAGGGGGGGGGAGGAGGAAAAGGGGGTGATTGGTGGGAAAATGGGAAATAAAGGGGTGAAAAAAGAGAAAAAGGTAGCTTCCCAGAGGTTTTTAAAAAAGTCAGAAGTGTTTTAAAAGAGCAGAGTATAAAGGAGAGTAAAAGAAAGGTGAAGAGAGTGGTGAGAGAGTGCAAAAAGGGGAGCAGATGAAAGAGTGGGAAAAGGCCCCTGTCAAGAAATTTTAATGAAAATAAGAAAAAATTTTGGAGTGAGTTAAAAAAAATTAAAAAAGCCAAAGGGGAAAATATGGATTTTTCAGTTAAAAAAAGAGTAGGGAGATAGTAATTTTGGGGAGGGGAGGTATTAGGTAGATGGCGAGAATAAAATTTTTAGGAACTTTTTAAAAGTTTAAAGGGGAAAGGGAGGCGGTAATTTCATGCACGGCCGGGAGGTATACCACTTTTAGGGGTGAAGAAGAGCAGAATGAAAATGTGGTGGGGGGTACGTGAGGCATTTTTGTAAATGAAAGGGGGTAAAAACAGCTTGGGAAATGAGGGATCAAAGACAGAAATTTAAAAGCAGGGGGGGTTAGGATTGGGGGGAATTGGGTTTTTTGTTTAAAAAAATGTATGAAAGAGGGGGAAAGGGACCTAGGGGTTTGGGGGAACCCTTTATATTTCCCTTTAAAAAAAAAGGGGGAAAAGGGGGCAAAAGAATTGTAAAAATTAAGAGGAAAAAGTTTACTTTAGTAAAACCAGGAAAAAATAAACGGTAGGGTTAAAATTGAAAGAATTAAAAGGGTAAAAACAAATTAGAATTGCGGACGAGCAAGGAGGCTTCAGATGGGTAGGGGAGGTAACAAGTGTTTACATTGAAACAAATATTTTGAACAGTATTTAGATAAAGGGAGGGAAGTTTTTTATTGCAATTTTTGGATTTAGAAAAACATAAAATAGAGTGGAAAAGAGGAGCAAATGTGGCAGAAAGTTTTCAAGTAATGGGGAAAAAGGTGGGGAATTACTAAATGCGTAAAGAAACTTTTATTAGGGTAGTGAGGCTCGGTTTGGGTGTGTAAAGGAGGGAGAAAAAACTTCCCGGTAAAAGTAGGTCTTTTTGACAGGGATTTGGGAATGTCACCAAGGTTTTTTTAAAAATATTTATAGATGGGGGTTTTAAAAGAAGAAAAAGCTGGGTGTTCGGGGGAGGGGTGGGGAAATTTAAATTTTGGGGAAACAAGTTCAAAAAGGGAATTGAAAACCCGTTTTTCTTTTTTTCTGAAGATACTGTTTTTATGGGAGATTTTTAAAGAAAAATTGCAAAGGTTAGTGGATTTATTTGAGAAAGGGGTAAAAAAAAGAAATTTTAAAAAATGAACAAAGAAAAGAGTAAGGGGAAAGAGGGTATCAATGAAAAAAGATAAAAAAAAAATTGGGATATCAAATTTGGGGGGGAAATATGGAAGAAGTGAATGTTTTTTGAAAATTGGGATTTTACGTGCGGCGGAAAGGTTTATGAAGGATAGGTTAATCCCTAAATTGATTTAGGGAAAAAAGGGGAGGGTGCGTTGAGGTATATGTGGGTTTAAAAAACGTTAAACTATGGAGACAAAAAAGGGAATGTATGTAAGTAATAGTACCAACACTCCATATGGATGTGAAGTTTTGGGGGGTAAATGCGCAGCGAGGGGACGGTTTTAGGCAGTGGAATTCCTGTCTAAAAGGGAAAAAAGTGGTGTAAAAATTATTTCAGAAAAAATTTGGAGTGTGGAAAAATTTGGAAAAAAGGGGGGATTAATAAAACATTTCCGGGGGGCAGAAGAGGGGGTTTTTGAGGTGGGTTTGGGGCTTTAGAGAGAAAGGATCAAAGAAAAATGACATGGAAAGCAATAAATCTATAGGGGGAGGAAAGAAGGGGGAGGGTTCCTCCTCGAAAAGGGGTTGGGAAAAAGGGGTAAAAAAGGTTTTTTTGGGCGAGGGGCTTTGGACTTCCCGCAAGCGTGCTTTTAGCGATTTTAAAAGGGGTGAATTTGGGGACAATGATACTTGGGACCTGACGAACCCGTTTGGGGTGTGAAACAGGGGAATAATTTTGTGACCTAAAGATCTGTTTTTATGTGAACCCGGGTAAAATTTAGTGAAGGGATTCAGGGGAAAACCCTTTAATTTTTATATAGTCGGGCTTGAATTTCCCGGAAAGGGAAAGTACAATGCCTGCACTTTTTAAAAGGGGAGGTTTGGGATATTGGCAATTTGGAAGGGGTATGTTGGTATCTTTAAAACTATATGCTTTTAAAGCGTTGTATTCTGGAGCACCTCGCCCAAAAAAGGAGGGGGGGGGAAAAATGTTGAAATTTGGGGAAAGTGTTGAAAAGATGATGAAAGTATTTTCTTTTTTTTGGGGGTTTTCTTTCTTTTCCGGGTCACCCCCTCGGGGGGAAACGACCGCTTGGGTTTAAAAAAAAAAATATATATATAAATTTTAATATATATATATAAATATATATAATTTTAAAAATAAAATAAATATAAATATATATATAAATGTAAAAAAAACCACTTTTTAAATAAAAAGAAAATTCCAACGCTTTTGTGAAATACTCCCATTAAACCCAAAGGGGAAAAAGGAACTAATAGTTTTTCCCTTTATAATGTGAGTAGGTTTACGAAAGCGCTTGGAATTTCTCTATTCTTTCAGAGTGGGTTTTTTTTGCATATTTTGAAAACACCTGTTTTACTGTGATCTTAAATTTCATAAAATATATATAAAAATATATATATATATATATAAAATATATTTTTATATATATAAATATTTTATATATATATATATATATATATAAATGTCACCCTGCCTCGGTGGGAGACGGCCGACTTGTTGAAATAATATATTATATATATAATATATATATATATATATATATATATATAATATATATATATATATATATATATATATATAATATATATTTATTATTTATATTATATATTATATATATAAATATATTATTATATTATATATATATTTATATATATATATGCAAAAGATAATATTTTAAATGAACGAAAGTGTACTTTCGTTAATCGTATGATGGGCTAGTTCCTTTGTGTAGCCGTATGCTTTCATGCTACCCTCCATGGGAGGGGGTCTTCAGTAAGCTAGCCACTAAGGCGGCATACATGAATTCAAGACACTTGATTTCACGAAAATTATATTTTAATAAAATATAACATAACAATCGTCATATAAACATTGAATCCATATCATAGTTGGTGCTGGCTTCATACTGTGTTGTGGGTTCAAGCTGCAGTGCTGCCACTGCTTCTTCGTAGGTTGGGAGTCTATCTATTTGCAGCTGTTCCACTGACAGCTGTATTTCACTGGCTGAAGCGTACGAATACAGAGTTTCTGAGATGAACGGAGAATATCTCCGAGGTGGAGAAATGTGTTGGTTCGATGTCCCTGACTCAGCTTCATCTAGATCTGGCTTTAATATGTGACGTTGAACTGTATTTGAGGTATGCTTGTCAGCAACCTGGTCTTCCTGAGAGTCACCAGATGGTTCCTCCAGCACTTCTACAGACAATATGTCTTCGTATGACGGTGGAGCATCAGCGTACACCAGTGGGCGGCTGGTGCTGGTGGACGACCCTCTGCTATTGCTCCTGCTGTTGGTACCAGAACTCCTGCTTCGAGGATTGTTGCTGAATGGTTTCCAGCACACCCCTGCTAAGCTGCATACTAGCAGCACTATCAGCACCACCATCACCATATCTGTAAACGGTAACATATTAAAACAAATTTCTTCATTTGTTAGCATTGTTTTAAAGCTGTAAGCTACAATTCCTTGTAATATCAATAAAATACCGGGAATATTATTATAGGAAGTTACAGAGTATCTGATTATATTTTTTATAATATAATTGTTGTTGCTGCTGAATCCCTTCCACAGATATATATTTAATAATGAATAGTTGTTTCAAAATATTATTTTAAGCATAATGCCCTAAGTGACACGCAAATAATTATTATTTTTTTTTATATTTTGTTTAAAACAACACAATACATTAAATAGATAAAAGAACACAGTATCAGTTCTTACACAAAATTATAAATTTCATTGTCTAAATACACACAGACGATTAACGTTGTGCTGTCACAACCTGTCCCTCATCCCCTATGCATTATATCCCATACACCTATGTTAAGCAAGAATACACAAGACGACATGACAATATGCATTATTATTATTATTATAAACAAAGAAGACCCAAACCTACAATCTGCATTATTTTTTCCACTTTGTTATTTATATATTAATAATCCTTCATACAGAATTCTTATAAATGCCATAACTGATTCTGAAAACACACTTTTAAATTTTTATATTTCCTTTGCACTTGTCACGATTAACCGTTAATTTTGATAGATCTGACCTGGCAAAAAAGTTTTTAACTAATCTTCCCCCTTTCACCCCGAAGCAAAAAAACTAATATCACCAACAGATTGGGATAATACAAATTTTTACTAGAGTTCTCAAATTTTTACATTGCTATTTTTGACAATGGAGTGTATCACCACCCCAAAAAGAATGTACATTATTATATTTCCCTAAAAAAAAACAGAAATTTACTTACATGAAGTTTTTTTAATAACCACTAACTTGTTTATCTGATATATTATGAACTCAGCCATAAAGATAAATTAACCTAGTCACCAGTTTACTGTACATTGTATCATGTTTTTCCTCAAAAATAACTCCAAACACAGGGAGCCTTCTTATCGTTGAAAAAAATTACATCATCCCCAAAAACACTACATTTACACACATGCACCTCCAAACCCAGAGCCATTCACACTTTGAACACCCTGGTGTTCTTGTGCCATCCCTGCACCAACTAAACGTTGCACCATTACACAAAAGTTAAAAAAACAAGCTAAGTGAATACAAAATTAAATATTATATAAAACTTTGTACACAGAAACAACACAAACACTTTTTTTTCCTTTAAATTTTTTTTGTGGCAAAATATACAAACTTTTACCATCATCCATCAATGATACATTACTAATTTGACACGGGAGTGCTCATCATCCAAAAGTAGTTAAAATTATTTTTTTCCCTAAAAAAAAAACAAAATTACTATACATTAAAGTTTGTTAAGAACCACGAAATCGTTCATCTGATAAAATTATGATCTAAGCCAGAAAGTAAATTAACCCTGAACACCTTTTTTACCTGACATATCTTGATTTCCTCAAAAATAACGCCACACACCGGGAGCTTTCTTATTTTAAAGACATTACTTTTAACACACACACTACATTCACAAACATTCACCTCCATACCCAAAGCAATCCAGACTTGCACACAGTTTTACTTTTTTCCATTCCTACAACAGCAACCGGAATCAGACTACAAACCACCCAACCAAAATCCGTTACACTACAAAACCATCCACCCATGTCATTCGCTAAAACCATTCCCATACACGCCAACCACCACTGAAAACCCGTGAAAACCCGACCACCAAAGAAAGCCAGTCCCCTACAATGGTTATCACTGTACCATTGCAGGAGACGACTGACTGTAAGCTCTCTGTAGTTCTCTGGAAAACAAGCTCCCCAATGACTCCCTTAAATAAGTTTGTTCCTACCAGCAGTCCAGTATATACGCGCTGCAATTGCCTTAAATTTGAATCCTACCCCCAGCATCTCTCTTCCCCAGGAAATATAAAAGAAAATCCACTACCACATACATAATCGCCCTTTTTTTCCTCTCGTGATAACCCCTTTTAACCTCTAATGTTAAAGCTCGCAGGGTCTCTACATTACCCCCACCTAGCAGACAAAAAACCCTCGCCAACCACATCCGTACTTCCTCAATTCTTCACAAAAATAAACCGCATGAAATGCCGTTTCCAGCTCACCACACTGACTGCAGGACGGTTCCCTCACCAAACCCATTAAACTCAAAACTGCTTTTGAAGCTAGGATCCCCATCATGAATCTGTATACCAACTCACATACCCTAGGGATTAACCTGAGCCTCCGGGAAATCTTCCCATAGCGTCCCCCAATCATACAATGGATAGACCGATACCCCTGCAGGATTTTCCGTCCCCCCACTCAATGATACCAAACGCCCCACTTTAAGTCGCTCAACATCTTTAACCAATAACAAAACCCTCAGCATATCCTCACATTCAATTAACTCTTTACCTCCCCACCATCCCCTTGCACATCCCCCATCACCTTCCCCACTCTTACCCCTCTTTCCCCTCCAGCCCCAATGCTAAAAGACCCACTCACCCTCTGCGCACATTCAACATCACCACTTCCTTGCTCACCATGCCCTCCCAAAGCCCCAAACAAACGTATAGCTCGTCTCTGTATTTCTTGTACGTCCTGTGTTCTCAAAGGGTACACTTCCGCTATAACCCCAAACCTTACTGTAAACCAGCGAATTAACTATTACCGCCCTCTGCTGTAATGTGACATCTCCCGCCCGTAAACCCCTTAATCTACTCATAAACTTTTCATACCCCCTGAAATTTTTCCTCCTAGCCTCGCGAATTTCGCCATGTATAAAACTCCACAAATCTTCAAATTATCCACCCTTTCCCACCCAAAATCCAACCCCAAGCCCCCCCCCACCCAAGCACCCACTCCATAAACAATTTCGCCCTATTTTTCTCTTATGCCAGACGCTTTCCCAAAAATCCCCAACACCCTCCCACGTAAAGCAATCCCTCCACTTCTATCAGATAGTGTATCATCCACATACCCCACAAAGCCTAGGCCCCTTCCTTCTTTCCCCCTTTAAAGCTCCCACCCCCTCAACACCCATAAAACGATTTGCATCAAGCAAACAGAATTGTGAAAAGGCCACCCCTGCCGTATCCCCTCCCATTTAACCCAGCCTTCCCCTCTGCCCTAAAATTGGACCCGTACATAGCCGATGAGTAAAGTTCGACCCACCGCGCCATCCCCTCCAAACCCCAGACACAACAAACAAGCCCTCAAAAATTTTCTATTCACACAGTCAATGCATTCTCCCAATCAATACCCAAAAGTCCTTCCCCCTCACAACCCTCCAAAAAGTCCCTTATGCCCCCCATGCCCAACTCTAAATACTTCATCCGGTAACCCATCGACCCCCTATGTACAACCCCACCAATTACCTTCTTCATCCTATTATCTATATCTTTGCAAAAATCTTGTAGTCAGAACACATTAGTGAGATAGTTCTAAAACGCACTTAAAACACTCCCACTTGCTTTTTTTCGAACCAACGACACCACTTTCCCAAAACTTTGTGTTCTGACTTAGCTTTCCCTCCCCCACATACAATTCATGGCCCCACCAGACAAGTCTTAATATGCTCCCAATGAACTCTGTAAAAATCATTTTGAAATTCCATCAAAGCCGGGGCTTTTCCAGTACTCATGTTAAACACTGCCCCCCCAACTTCCCCCACACTAATCGCTCCTCCCATCTCCATCCCCCTCCACTTCTTTCTGCCCTAACCCACACCCCCCCTCCAACACTTCCTCAAAATCATCGCCCTCCCCCCCCCCTTTCTCCATTTCTCTCGAAACCAGAAATCAGTATAATTACTCATGCCTTCTGTAGTAGTAAGCACCTGCCTTAGATATCCACCCATATCCTCGCTCACCACTAATTGCAAAATAGTCCGACTCCTCCGGCCTTATACCTAGAAACGTCTTAAACACTTCCCGATGGTTTTATCCCCCCACATACAGCCTCCAATCCTGCCCATCAACTCACACGGCACAAATCTGTCATTGGTATCTCCCCCACTCTACCCTAAGTTTTGCTCCATCGTCCCGATACTGCCTCCCCACTGCCTCGCTCAGAACTCTCGTCAGCTTACATTCAAGTAATTCTGTAACCCATACCCTCCACTGGCCGTCTTCCGTCCCCTCTTTTTAAAGAAATCCAGCCCGAAAAACCCGCTATAGCTCACTACTCCCACATTCCAAACACAAACCTACGACCCCACAATCCCTTGATCCCCAAAAAGATTGCCACCAATCCCCAAACTGCTCACTCACTAACCCCTCCCCCTTCACAAGTCTCCTTTAATTTCCCAATAACCATGTGTATCCTAACCATCACCCTCCCAAACCAAAACCGGGCAAAACCCGGCCCTGTGTCCAAAAACCCCACAATCGAGGTCCTAACACACAAACTCGTATTGCCTCCATAGCATAGAGCCTATCCAGTCGTGCAGCATAACCCCTTTGTACAAATGTAACTCAACCCGTCCATCCACCCCTCCCCACTATCATCTATAACTCCCATATCCCACAACACATTGCAGTAAAAACCCCAACACATCCCCCCGGCCCCCCTCGGTTTTCCACAGCTCACCTGACGTATTACACAATTCCAATCTCCTCCGATCAACAGTAACAAAAGGCAAACCCCAGCAAAAAAGCAAAACATTCCTCTCATGAAAGTTACCTTAACTGCTGCTTTACCATCCGCCGGCATGTATCCTCCTATAAAACAAACGCCTTGTCTCACCCCACTCTCCCTCTAACCCGCACCACCCACTTCCACCCCCACCTTCCTCCCACCCCAACAACACGCAAGGACTGGTTTCCTTCACAAGCCAGCCACAGCAACCCACTCCCTATAAACCTCAACACCCGATACCATCTCACAAAATAACTTATACCCTTCAAGCGCAACTCACCTTCCAAACTTGTAATGTATGCTCCTGTATGCATACATATATCCACAACAAAACTCCCTCAAAAACCATTCCATCCAGCACTCTCGTTAACCGCAGCTCTCAGGCCGTTAACATTAATGTGCCACCGTAGATATTACAATAAAGTCTTTCCCCACCACTTTTGAAGGTTGCTCGAAAGAGTGGCTGGGGTTGACTATAGCCACGTTGCCAACTTGGTCTATCCAACCTCTGAATCCCCCCTTTCCATTCGACCCTTGTAGCATCAACAGAACCGGTGCCATCATTCCCACGGGAGCTTCTAGCCCGGTCTTCCAGGTTTCTTTCCAGATCTCTGCCCTGGCGTTAAGACAACTTCCCTATCAGACGATCCCAGCTGCTTGCTTACGGTGCCACCTCCACACGTTGCCTCAGCATCCAAGTTCCGTCCTGGTAGCACCTCACCACCACTGGTGCTGCTATACTCACATTGCCCAAGGAATCTCACACTTCCTGTGCAGGAATGCTACCCCCATCCAATACCCTCGCTCCTTCTCCCCTCCCGACTGTCTTCCACCTCCGCCCCAAGAAGTCTTTCAAGACTCGACCAACAGACACCAGTTGTAAGTCACATCTATCAACAGTCGCATCCGTAGATGGTCGCTCAGTACACAGTTCCCACAGGTAAACTTGCGCACTTGCTCCCAACTCCAACTCCGCTCTGTCTACTTCATCACTCACAACTCAGACCCTGTCTAGCAGCTCACCTGTCTCCCAGGGTGCCACAAGGAGTGCACTGTCTTCCACAGTTGTTGGCGCCTGTTTTCCTCCTTCGCTGCCTTTGATGAACATTGGCCGCCATATGTCAGAAGACCGCACAGCTACATGTCCAACGCTGTCCTGCCTAATATACATAAACCTGTGATTCTTAAACTCCTTCCATCAGAATGCGATGGAATAGGTTGTCTCAATGTCATCTTCAATGTTAAAGATCCCTCTCACCCATAAAGGCCCATCCTTCCACAATCCCAAACCTTGCGAATGGATCCTTGCCATACCTACGGAATTACCTCCACAACATCAATTCCAAGGCCTCAAAGGGGAACATTCTCACCCTTACCCATGTTACTAGCTTTGATACTCATGTATTCAGACCTCCACTGCAGAATAACGTTATCCTCTTTTCTTGAACGCGTTCGACTATGCTGGAGTAAATCCCACACTCTTGAACTTGATGAAGATCCTGGACACCCATTCACTGCTTACTCCATACATACTCGTCTTCGTATGCCGTACACATCGCGGATGATTACTTTGCAGAAGCCCCTGCATAGTTAACTCTCAGGCAGCACGTACCATCTCCACAACAGACAGTATTTACCCTGCGTCTATGTCTGTCCCCGCCATTTTTTATTCGCTCTAAACGAAAACTGCGCAGAAACCCAGATGATCGGAGCTACGTGCGCAGACCTGTCCAACGGCCCAGAAGCGATGAGGTGACAATGTAAATATATAATTATTATTGCAACACTTATTACGTATTTAGCCATAAATTTCGTAGCAGTTAGGCAGCGTATAATATTTGATAGACGTGAATGACCATACAAAACAGAACGTGCAATGTAAGTATTTGTAAGGTTGATACGATGTATAGTGGAAGGCCGATATGCGCATTTGGTTATAATTATTGTAACTTGCATTGGTGAATAAAATGTGGATGAAATTAGTTTAACACCAGTGGTGTCATCCACTGTTGCAATGAGGTCGCTATATAAGGGCTCCAAATTGTAGCAGACTACTGATATATAATGATATCCCAATGAACTATAGTGAATCACCACAGTACCGTATAGCACTATATACAGTGGTATAAAATGAATTTAGTGGAGAAGCTACAGTATACATGGTATAAACTTAATGTTATGATTGTTCGCAATCGCACTCAGGCCGTGTGGACCGCTGTAGCCATACCCCTGCCTTGATTGAGTTGGCTTTTGCTCATTATTTATCTGACTGATCTGCCCTAGCTTTGTTGTGGAACCTTTATTTTCTCCAACATGGCCTGAATTAGCAAAGACGAACAATACTGTCTGCATGAGATGATCCCGTGGGTCAGTCACGGTATCCTATATCAAGATTTATTGCTACCAGCGATCTATCGCGATACCTATGGTATAGCATATTGAAAGATATGTGTTCGCACTCCAATGAATGACAAGAATCTTCGTTAAAAATGACGTCCAGCAGAGTCTACGAGCGTGGTCGACAAGTAATCAGGAGACCACCATACCGTTTTAATACAGCGTGTCCGTGCGACTCCATGATGTATCGCGACAATACACTTGGGGTGAAAATCAGGAATGTGCCTTTTGAGTCGACTTATTTTGATATTAGTCAGTGAACTGCGTAATTATGAACGGTTTCACGTAGCAGACAGCAGGGAGATAGTCAACTGGACTGTATGAAGGTAAGCGGAAGGTACATATACTGTGAAAAAAATGAGTTCGTCTAACTAATCCTACTTCCTACATATGTTGTGTTGAAGGAATTACGGACTCAAGTCAATAAACGTAAGCTGGGGCAACGACGTACGTGTCGGCTAATGGATGGGTCATATGACCACAACGCGGCGTCAGTGTGGAAACGAAGTGGGTACCCGGCACAACAACAAACGGGCAACGGCAGCCATGGGCAAGGTAGGCGACAGCGAACACCTCTTGCTACCCAGCCCCAACGCACGGTGAGTCATGGAGTGAGGAGTGGACAAAGAAAGGAGCCTCGAATCGCCAGTTGTAACGCTACCAGGAGAATCTCAGACTTGGACATACACATGTTTTAGAGGAGAGAATATACCTGAATATGGTGAAGAATGGCGGTCTTTGGTAAATGGCGTTGATGTCTTGTTAGAGGAATCGTCCTAATCATGGTGAAAGACCCAGGCTTAGATCTGGACGGCTGAATGATGGAGTCAGAGATGACGATTATTGTCGACGTGAGAGTGTAAAGGAGTGAAAGTGCATGCGTAGAGGGTGTAGGTGCAATCTAGAAGGTTCTTCAAGATGTCCAAATGCAGGTGGAGGACGGTACCACGAAAGAAGTACTGCACAATCATCGATTCTGATGATGTCTCACCTCCTGCCAACCCCTGGAAAAAGTCTTGTGAGTACAGGCAGAGAGAGAAAGGTGAACCCCAAGTATCAAGGATTGCAAAGGTATTCCCGAAAACAAAGGGGGGAGGTACCAGAGGTGTTGCAAAACCGAACTGGGAAATTCAGTGCCGGGACAAAAGAAAACCCATTTGTTGAATTCAAGTGTTTTACTATAAATAGTAACGGTTGAGAGCTGAGAGAAGCTTAAGTGGCTTAATGAGTATTTGTGCTACTTGGTGTGCATGTGGTATTCTTACAGGAACATAATTTTAGGCTGTTATGATTGGGATATGAGTGGTAAAATTGTACAAGAAACATGCGACACCGTTGAAAGTGGTCTGCCATTTTATTTTTTGGTAAAGGAGCATTAGCCCGTTTATAGTAAAGGCTAGTGAAGGGGAGGGAGGGTAATAATAGTGATGGAACTGGGTAGGGTTCCCATTAGTTAGTATTGTAAACGGCCCTGCTGAGGGTGATGGAGTATTAAAACTAAATTTTTCATTCTGACGTACTGTCAATTTTTTAACGTGGTTTTAACCGAATGTGCAATAATAGGCGAGATTGGCATTTGCGTGATACGTCTTAAAGATTGTAGCCTAAGTGCGGGGTGTTTGTTTGGTATATTGGGATTTATTGACAGGGTGGGGTTAAAGGTATGTGTGCGGTTGGGGGGGAGGAGGTAAGAGCATACCTTCATTAAACGAGGTTATGCGCAAGTTGGACCGAATTACTATGCCTTTGTGCGTTTACTTTGCGGAGGTGAATGGATAGATGTGTTTTTATGATAAATAGAGTGTTGTAATAGATGTGATATTGCGGTGTGCCTCGGATGGTTCCATCATTTTGGGAAATTAAAGTAATGGTATTGGAAGGATGTAAGGATAGTCCTTTGTCATTTTGACATATGTGGGATCGTTTAATGTGATGGAAGCACCACAGGGGATAGTTGGCCAGAGTTAAATGTGGGCAACGATAGTCTAAAAAACGTATTATGGAATATTATATTGAATCGAGGGACGAGATATAATCATTTACAATACTGTTTTCAAAATATTTATAGGGCCAGTTATGCGCGAATTCTATGCACAAATTAATGCTAATTATCCTTTATTGAAATTGAAAGTTTGAAAGAACATATACGAATTTACAAAATGAAGGTTGATTGGGGAAAGGCTTAAGTGCGGGATGAGGAGGTTTTGTGGAAGATCGGCCGTCGGCGTGTGTGTTGCGGAAGTCACACAGACTCGCAACAATGGAGTTAATGGGTTGAAATGTTCAGGTAGGTATGCAAGGTTATAAAGTGGATCAAGTGTTACGACGACTGAGGGTAAGAGTGGTAATGATGCTTGGGTTAAGTTTGAAAACCGCAAAGTGTGGGATAAGCGGAAATAGCATTACAGTCCTTTGAAGTTTTGTGCCAGTGGTAGTTGACTGAGCAAGACGATTTCAGTTTTGGTAGGGGCGATGAACTGAGTGTGAGAACAGGGAAGCTTTATATTTTATTATCACACTGGCCGATTCCCACAAGGCAGGTGCCCAAAAATCGAAAACATCAACCATCATTCGCTCCATGCACTGTCTGCCAGAAGTGTGCTTTACACTACATTATTTAAACAGCAACATTAACACCCCCTCCTTCAATTAGGTACGGCACCAGTAATTGATGGGTTGCCCAGCGACTTTTTCTTCAAATTGGAGCGTTTAAAAGGTTTTTGGTAAGATTATTCAATAACCTTAAGCGTGATCGGGTCTTAGGTGCATCAGCAAAGGCTAAAGGTGACAATTAACAAAGACTATCGCCTATTTCATTATTGTGCTGGGTGATATTAATTTTTGCAATGATTTTAGCTAACAATAAAAAAGTTCCTGGGAAAGTGATTGATAAGGACAAATATGGGTGCTGGAAGGTCTATGTATGACGGCACGGGTTATAGAAGTTTTATATTGAGAAAGAGTATAATTGTAGGGGGGGGTGTTGGCTATATATTGAGGCGGCATGTGATAGTTGAAGAACGGAAGCGTATTGATGATTATGAGATGCAGGGTTTGGGAGATAATTATTTCAGGGCCAAATTAACTGAATCAAGATGTATCCTTGAGGGCGCAGAAATGAAGGTTAGGAAGTAATTCAGATGAAGAAGGGGTGCTAGCACAAGGTAGTCCCCTTTCAACAAATATTTTTTGCGTGTTACAGGATCCCTTTTTATAGAGAATATCTTATTAGCAGCTAATGGGGTATAACGAAAGTGGGGGGGCTGCATTTGTTGATATGTTGATGAAACACAAACAACGTTTATAGTAAGTGGTAACTGGGTTTGCCTTGGGTGGAAATGTTAGTAATAATGTTTTTGAAAAGCCTTCTGTATGTCAATTATTAAGGAAAAACGAAGTATAAGGATCTTGGGATGGTAAATTGAGGAGTGTGAAGTAGTTGAAATGGTGGAAAAAGTGGACCAATTGAGCTATATTTGGGATCTTAATAAGTGTAATGATAGATCAAGTTAGCCAAACAAATAAAATCAGTAGCGTATTGTAGATGGTGTAACTGAGCGCATCAGTGTTTACGATCTGCACACTTAACTTTGCATCATCAAAGAGTAATTACAACGAATGTTCAATTATATATAAGTCTATGGCAATGTTGCAGTAATAATCCGATCTTCAGTGAGATAACAAAGGTTCAAAAGCCGTTTTTAGATTCATTTGGGGTAACTGGAAAAGCGAATGGTTAAAACGGTTGGCACCCTCCCGGTTGGCCGAGGATGGCTGGTCTTATAGCTTTGAAAAGAGATTATGAGAGCGTAATTTGAAACGTTGTTATATAAGCGGAGGTGGGGCGAGGGAAGGCGGACTTTCATAAAATACGTCCGTATATGCAAACTGGTGGTTGGGTGGAAGGGGATTCAAATAGGAGCGGGCAAATTTGACGGGTCATCATAAACATGAGATGATCCTTACACATATAAATTGGGAACCTTGATGTGGTGAAATGGTAAGGCAGTGGTAGCGGGGTGTAGAAGGGTTAAATCCGATGTATGCTTGCGTAATATTTGGGTCTATTGAACAATTGCTTTTAAAAACCAAAATAGGGAAGTATTATATATTTTATCATGGGATCTTACCGTCCTGGATGGTTTTTATTCAAAAAAAAATATAAAAACATAAAGAATAACGGGATGATGATAGCAAGCCTTGTGCTGATGAACTATTTTCATATGTGTGTATTTTGCGAATGAATTGAACTAATAAGGGTTTGGTTGGTAAGGAATAAGGTTAGTGGGAGGTGGGGTTTGCAGTGTTGAGGGTTTAAGCTTAGACATAGGTGGTGAATCAAAGGTCATAGAAAGCTGTAGGGTATGTAATTACGGATTAAGAATTTTATGACTTAGGCTATGAGCGAGCGAACGTGTTGAAAGAATGAAAAGCGTTTAAAATCATCATTTTATAGACAAAGTGTAGTGAATAAAGGAGTATAATGGGGGAATGAGAGGTTTTTAGTGAGGGTATAGAATTTCACATTACGGTATTTAAGGGATTGAAAGGCAGGTAAGGGATGAAATGGCTGGTTTCCTATCATGGGCGTTAGCATATGATTTGTTTTTATGAATGTTACATTAGGTATGCCGGGTGCAATTTTAGCATTATTGTTCTGAGTGTTTTCAAGTACAATACAGTATATATTTGGAGTTGTCGACTATAACTTTATATATATTTACTTTCAGTATATATCATTAATGTTATTTCTTATGAACATTTTCGGATATATTCAATCAATATGTAAATGTCAAAAAAAGCTTTTATGTTTCATTGAATTTAAATGTATTTTTGTAAGCACAATTGAATTGGTTGTCAATAGAGCATAGTGTTTTTGATATATTAATCTTCGTATTTTTTCTTTTTAATTTGTCAAATTACAAGACTACAGAATGTAGTAAGATTTTTTTAAGAAACCTTGAATGACCAGAAGAATGAATCAGTCGTGGGTTGAGTCATCGACGTAATTATTAATAAATGACGTTGGAAGATTTGTGTTAACTTTGACAATATACGTTATATTATTATTTGTATGTATGTACCTGAAAGTTAAATAAAGTCTGAAGTGTTAGAGGTGAAGATGGGTTCCTTTTATTCTTTTTTTTTTCATTATGGTAATACATGGTTTGTATCATTACACCAACGAATATGTTTAGGGGTAGTATGGTAAAATTTCGTGTTGATTAGACAGTTTTAATACAGATGGAATACTAGGCTTAGGTTAGGGTAAAATTATGATAATTGTGAAATGTTCCTTGATACAATCGGCTCTTTATTATGCAAATTGGGTAGAATGGTTCTACGTATGGCATTATTGAAAAATGTTGAGCTAATTCTAATTGTAGGTACGATGTGCAATGTACATGTGCACAGCTGGGCGAGCAGCTGCGTGGACCGTGCAGTTCTAATGGACCTGTATGGTCGGTGTAGGTGTTCGCTCGGATGTGTTCTTGACATCATAGGTTCAATTATTATCCTATATTTCTTCCCGTGTTCAGAGCAGAAGGAATTTCGTCTGTAACGAAATGATGAATGTATACTTGTATTTTATCATTCTAGTGTACATTAAGAGCAAGGATGCTTAATTGGAGGAAGAGTTAATATAGGATGTATGTTTTTTTTTTTTTTTACGAATGTTAACTTATCCACATGCATCTAGTATAAGACAGTTTTAAGCTTCGGTATCAGATTTTATAGTTGTCATATTTGTTATATTGTTATGTTCTTTGTTATTGTTTCAATATCTATTGTAATGTTTTTCAGTTATTGTCATAAATTATCATCTTTATGGTTTTTCCTTTTGTCTATTGTCTTTTTGTATGGTTTTAAATAAAATATAAAAAAAAATGGTATATAAATGAACTGTAGTAGAGTACGTACTATGTACAATAGTACATGAATGAATTATAGTGGCGCACTATATATATAGTATAGCAACAGGTCTTAGGACCCAAAACGAGACTGTTTATGGATAGTTCTAAAGTGAATTGAGCCTGCCTGGCATGGACCAATAAGACTCCGGCGGTGCGCCGCCACTCTTTTTGTTCTAAGTGTAGTGTCGCGGATGTATAGAAAAGTATTTATCAACAATTTTGGATAAATATGTATATATTACTTTTAGTTACCATTTGTATCCAGATAATATAAAAGCCGTCTTAGCACACAACTATCTAAAACATCACTTTTATAAGAGTCCTTTGAGAATCCTTATGAAGTTATTTCTGGCCCTTCAAAACGGGGCAAGTGCCTGGGTGCCAGTGAGGGTTCTTGATTCAAGGAATTGGAGCTATCCTCTCATTGCATTAAACCTGATACCTCTCACTTCTCAGAGGTTGTGTAACTCGAAAGGGTTTAGCATTTCTCCATTAATAATATATGCTAATACAATCGTAGAACGGTTGAGGCTTCAAACCATGGCAAGCCAGCCTTAAAACCCTCTTACCATGGGTTCGAGCTGCACCCAGTCTGTCATTTGTTTGCAATCGTGTTATTACTATTTCGTGAATAATAATAATAAGCGCTCTCTAAAAATGTAAGTACATTACATTTATGGCCTTGCTTTCATGATACATACTGAAAATATTAAAAATGAAACCTATGTTGTGAGTGAAGACACAAGTCAGACACCCAACTACTGTATCGGCTCAGCAGGTGGTTTGTAAATTATAGAAGACTACTGAGCTGCCTCCCAGCGGCCGCCTTGGTGTCCTACCTGTCTCAAGGGCAGGCGACACCTTACACACCCATCAACCTAAGCACTGAACACTTAAGTTTTTAATACATTTATCATCATTAAACACTGCACAGTTTAATCTCATTTTTCTTTTTCAATGAGTTTAGAATTTACTGAAGTTAAACTTACTGGTGAGAGGAGATATTATATTGGTGCTTAATTATAGCTGGTACTAGCAAGCAAGTGTACATATTGTTGAAGTCAGCTACTCGTGGTCTTGAACATGGATAAGATTTATGTTGAAGTCTCCAGCAAATATCAGGTAATGTTTGTGTGCTTGTTAATTATTAGGATTATTAAGGTCGCTGAAGGTGGGAATAGTAGTATGAGGTAACCTGTAGATTACTGTATCTGTAATTGGGGTCTTTAAGTGTTTCGTTGTAGAATTAGCAAGTATATATATACCATGTTCATCCGTAGTATATGTAGTTACTACATATTAAATCATTAAAATAGTAGAGTGCAGTACATTACTTCTCATTTGATCAGGCCTGCAGTAGTGAATGGCTGTGTGCCCAGGTAAGGCAAAGATGTCATGTTTAGGCCAGGTGTCCGAAAGAATAATAAGTTATGTTAACATTTAAAGAATCTAGGAGTGCTACGAGGTCATCATAGCTTAATTAGGATCTAACACTATAATTGGACAAAAATAAATTTATGGTTTTGTAGAGAACAAATTTTGCTTGATTTGCTGTGTAATAAAGACAGGTATTTTCAGAAGAATGTTGATTATCATTGTGGTAAGACAAGATTTAAATCGGGGTCAATATCCGCATTAATGAACTGTAAAGCAGGATATGTAGAAGGAAGAGAGGTGAGATAAAGGTATCGTCAGCATTTGAGCACTACTAATACGAGAAATTGAGAAATAATATAGTGTTTCTTCATTCTTATGCTTTTATTTTCTATAGTTTGTGTTTTTTGAGAACAAAAAGGTAACTCATGTTTAGACATGTTCACAACTACCTTGTAACTGTGGGTTAGGTATGAATTGTTCCAGCTACGGCACTGAAACCTATTCTGTTTAATTTTTTGTGAAGGCACCATACATTATTATTAATATTATTACTATATTCATGGGGAAATACTAAACCGGTAGAGGCACCATACAGCGTAGTGGTGTGTAGATGAAGTCGTGAATGAGTGAAAATAAGACATCACTTGTCATATTACAAGTGGTATGCAACACAGACAAGTTGATAAATAAGACACTTGTGCAACACCTAGATACCTAAGTGTTTCTCATTTGTTTTTCTCAGGGACTTGCCTAGCAAATGGTGGTGTGCATTAGCACAGAAGCAAGAACATAATTAAGGAACACTGCAGTAGGCCTACTGGCTTACACCCATTCATGTACCAACTTATATTTAAAACTACCTAAAGTTTTTGCCTCAGAAGCGCCTGGGAGTTTGTTCCATTCATCTACAATTCTTTTGCCAAACCAGTACTTCTCTATATCCTTTCTAAATCTAAATTTATTCAACTCTGATTTATTTGTCTTGGTTTGATATTTTCAACACACTATTTTATATACTCCTTTTTTTTCGGGACTAAACCTAAAAATTTGGGTTTGGGAGTGGGGCCCGGGGTTTGGTGATACGGGTGAAGGTTCACACACGGGAAAGGGCCTGACAAGATAAGGGAGGGGTGTCCACCTCTTAAAAACTTTTCCCGGGAAAATTTTGGGGTCTAACATTACCCCTTGCTTTTTTAAAAATAAAAAAAATAAAAAAAATAATAATTTTAAAAACGGGTGGCAATTGGAAACGGGGAGAATTGGTAAAAAATAGTTTCCAGATAGGAACGACAAAAAAGATTATTCTTGTAAAAATGATTCAAACGCGGTACCCATCCTGTTGAAAAAAGGCCACGGGATGCAAAAGGCAACAAAAGAAAAAATGCACGCTCCAAATAAACACCCCAAACGAAAACTAAACCTGGGAAATAATAACTTTAAAATTTTTTTATCGGGCCCTTTCGAGTTTTGCAAAATTTTGAAAACGAAGGGGATTTCAAAATTTAATTGCCCTGATAGAACGGGGCCCTTTAAAACAACACAGGAAGCCAGTTTAAATTGTCCGTATTTGGGGGTTGTTTGTGAAATTATTTTGTCACGTACGAGACCTTATCACTTTTTTTTTGTTTTTCCTCGTACTTGCGGGTTAAATGTGTATTTTTTTAAATTCCAGCCACAGTGTTGCCCTTTTTGGGTGAAAAGGGTTTTTCATTTTTTTTTAAAGTAACCTTTTAGCACCATTCCTCAAGGTTTTTACACAGGCAAATAGCCCAGCGGATTTTAAAAAAAGTTTGTTGGACATTTTTTGGGAAATTTGGTTAAAATTTTAAAATGCTGTTGGCTTGAAAAAGGGAAACCCTGACCCACACGAATTAACCAAAATTACTTTGTTTCTAACAGTGGGGTTTAAAAGGAAACACACCAAGGGTAATCTTTTTGGATACATAGGTGAAAACCCGTCCCCCCAAAGGAGCGGGGGCCCTTTTCCCTCCGTCAGGGTCTCCCCCTTTTTAAAAGAAATCAAAACACTCAAGTTTTACCCTTTTACCCACTTCCTTTCAAATTTCCCTACCAAAAAGTAAGGGGGTAACATATAATACCCTTAAAATCAAATGCCTATTTCATGATTAGCTAAATTTGCGGGGTAATCAACTTGTCTACCCCTTTTTCCCGGTTACGTTTTTGTTTTTGGACATTAGTTTTCATAATTTGTGAAGGGCCTCTTCTTTTCCCCTTTAAAAATTTTCAAACCAAAAATTTTTTTAAATTTTCCATAATTAACTTATACCGCACTAAGTACTATTCCAATCGCGTGAAATTTGAAGACAGGGAACGGGGGTTTAATGAAAAAAAGGATACCTTTGTCGGATCGCGCAGCGACTGAAAAATACTATTTTTTTGTTTTCAAGAAGCATTCAAAAATTTTAAAAAAAAATTTTAAAAAAATTTTAGCAAAAACTTTAATTGACCTTCATACTTAGTTTCACTAATACCCCAGCCCCCGGTTTAAATTAAACACTCCGTGTTTCCCCTGAAAGATGCGTGGGGGTGAAGGTTTTACTCACCCCGTAACAACTTCAGCCCAAGTACCCCCAAAGGCTGGCTCCCCCTCGGGAAAAATTTAAAATAAAATAAAAAAAAAACAAAAACTGAAAAAACAAAAAACAATTTATTTTTTTTTTTCCTGGGGAAGGACCCAGCATTGGGTAATACGACTGAAGTTGTTACGGGCTGAGTAAGCCTTCACAAGTGGGGGACCTTGCCAGGATCAACCCGACTAAAATAAAGGGATTCAACTCCATCTCGAATCAAAACCTTTGGGAATTTTAAAAACGCGCATCCCACGGGACTTTTCCCCACCAGCCATGAGAAAACATTCTCTATGGTGGGACACAGTACAGGTTTTTTAAAATTTTTTGGTGATTTTTTATAGCCCCAATTTAAAAATTGAAAGCAATTTCAAGCAGGATAAATATTTAATTTCGCCACCTTTTTTTGTTTGGGGCTAAAACATTTTGGAGGATTAGCCCTAGGGACCCGAGTTTTTTCCAGTGACAATTTTTTTTCATTGACTCTTTTTTTTAATAAAGGGGAAACCCTTGTCTTTGGACCCTTGATTTTTTTGGGGGTGAAAAAATTAAAGGGTTCAAGGGCCCCCAAACCCTACTTCCCTGTTTGCTCGGACCCCGGGCATAAAACCCCTTTTCGTTTTCTTTAAATACATACGGGTTTAAAAATTGAAGCAGGGATAAACCCCCTTCGGGTTTTATTTACAGTTTGAGCGGGAGAAAGGAATTGAACCCCCCGTTTTTTTTAATCCCCTTTTTCTTTTCCCCCTGATATTTAAGTTACCTTGCAAGTATGAAGGAAACCATTTTTGGGAAATAAAACGCTGGAAGTAAGTTAGGAAAAAAGGGGGAAAAAAATTTGAATTTTTCATTAGTGCAAAAGATCCGGGAAAGACTTGAGAGAAAATTGGGAGAGAGAAAAAGACAGTTAGAAAAGGGAAAAGAAAAAAGAAAAAAGGAGAGGAAGAATTGAGAAAAGGAAATCCAAGAAGACAAAAGAAAAGAGAGAAGAAAAAAAGGGAAACGTGTAGATTTGATCGTGAGGAGAGAGTTTAGAGTATGTGAAAAACGGGTTTAAATTTAAAAGAGAATTAAAGGAAAGGGGCAAAGGAAAAAAGATTGAGGAAAAAGTTTAGAGAATTGGGGAAAAAAAGCTAGAGAACATAGGGAGAAAGCTAGAGAACTCGATTTTAAAGAGAGAAAAAAAGGATCGCAAAGCTCGAAAAAGCCCCGCCTTGAATTAGAGAAAAAAAAAGTTAACTTTTTCCCAAAACAACAATTAGGGGAAGGGGGTTAATTGAACATCATGCAGCAGTGCACAAAATTCCAAACCTAATTTTACCTCCCTTCACAGAGGGTAAAGGGTTTTTATTTTTCAAACATTACGGGTTTTAAAAAATACCGCTGCCCTTTTGTGAAGGCCTGCGACACCGGGGAAAAACCAGGTTTAGGAATGTTATGTCTGGTACATTTTGGGAAAAACTATAAACTTTTTTCGCGGGATACATATGAAATTTTATAACCTACGGAAAAAAGGAAATCCTTAAAGCATAAAAAAAAAACCACAAATTTTTAAACGGGAAAAAGTTTTCCGGAAATCCCACCTTCCCAGCCCTGGCCAAAACTTTCAGCAGTTAAATTTTTGATCGATTTTTGGATAGAGAGTTAAAGGAATTGATCAAAGGGTTAAACCCTTTTAGAGTTTCAGGGTTTGCTGACCATTTCCGGAAAAGCTCTTCCCCCACCAGATACAAACATTCATCGAGAACGTAATCGAAAAAAGCTAAAGGAAGTTGCTGAGCGTTTACCTGTATCTGAGGCCCCCAACCCCTTAAAGACCAAAAAGGGGAAATCGAACCCTAAGAGCAAGGGTTCATCAAAACCAAAAAGAAATCAAAACCCTGGGGAAGTAAAATGACTTAATTTTTTTCCCTTTTCCCCATTTGGGGTGGTTTTAAGGGGAACAAAAAACGCCAAAATTGTCCTAAAAAGGGTTCCAAAAATTTTGAAGATGTTTTAAAGACTGAAAATGCCCCAAGCCCCCCTTCTTTTTCGGGAACAAAAAAGGACTTAAGAAATCTACCTTTTTTACGAACCCTGGATCACATGTTAGTCATTTCTGATAACCCCGTTCCCTAATCTTAAAAAAAAATCATTCCTCTCCCAAATATTTTTCAGACTACTTGGGCCGTACAACCTTTTTCCCCTACCCCCCTTTTTGTTACATTGGGTTTCAAAAGGGTTTCACGGGTTGGGGTTCTGAAGCCGTCCCTACCCCCATCACTTCTTGCTCCGAACTAATAGGTAATTTTAAAAGGGGTCATTTTTCCCTTTTCGGGGGGTTGACCTTTTCATCCCCAAAAAGAGGACATAAGCTTTTCAGATCCCTTCCTGTAGAGTAAATTTTTATTTTTAAATTAAAATCAAGGGGAACGCAAAACCCCCGGAGATTATACAGCCCCGGGGGGGGGGGGGATGTGGGAAGGCATTAAAGGGCTTAAGGGGGGGGGAAACTGGAGCACGACCCAAATTTTCCCAAACAAAGCCCCCACCAACAAAAAGGGAAACCCTTCCCTTTAGGGGTGAAAGTCAAGAAGCCCCTCGAAAAGTTCAAAAATAAACAAAGTCTCGCGAGATTCATGGGGGGTTTAAAAAACCTTAAACCCTACTCTCAAAAAGCGAGGTGTAGGTTTCACCGGTTCACTTATTAGATGAAAGTGAAGATTTTCACCTCCGAAACCAAAAAATGTCGGGGGACTGGGGCTCAGACCAAACCCGGGTTTTCCCCCCTTACTTTTCCTCCTTTGTTTTTCCCAAATTTTAACCCTTTTAGATATATCGAAGGATTTCCTTTAAATGTCCAATTTCCCAACAAAGGGCCATAAATGCCCCCTAAAAAAAAATAAAGGGAAACCCAAAGGGAAAAACTTTTCATTAAATTTAATTATAAAAGGTATCTTGTACAACCCCCAGTTTTTAAAAAATTAAATTCCGATGAGATAACTAATTTCCCTCTTAGTTGTTTCCCAAATCAATGCAGAGGGGAAAAAGGGTTTTTAAAATGGCTCATGACCCCCGCCCCGTGGCCGGACAATTTTCTCGCATCGAAAAAACCCTTTAAAAAAATTAGAGAAAAACCCATTTTTGGCCAAAAATGTCCCCAGATGTTTACTACCTATTTTAGATCGTGTAAAGTTTGGCCCAAATCTCATTTCCCCTTTGAGGGACCAGGCGAGTACCTATGGTCAAAATGCCAGTTTTACGGTACCCTTTGAAAGGTGGGCCCTTGACAACGTTTGGGCCTTTTTCTCCACTTTCATCTGGGGGGCCTAGATAAAGTTAAACATTAGGTTTATTAAATTTTGAGTTTTTCCCCGAAAACCATACCCTTAAAGCCAAACCCCTACAGAGGTGGCTGAAGCCCTTTTTTTCCATCTTCTTTAGATGGGGGATCCCTAGAGAAATTTTTTCCCGACCGTGGGACACAATTCGCATCTGACTTTAAAAGCAAAAATCTATACCAACTTCTGGGGGTGAAGCCTCTTTTTCACCACAAACCCCATCATCCCAAACTGTAAAAGGGGGGGATTGAGCACCCGCAACCCCCTTTTTCAAGGGCCATTTTTAAAAGGAAAAATTTTCTCCCCTTTAAAACCCAAGGGGTGGCATCGTTTCCTACCCTGTGCTTTGTTTTGGGCCCTGAGGAAAATTCCCCTTGGGCTCCTTTTGGGGGTTTTCCCCCTTTTTAACTTTTCTAAAGGAGACAGGGCCCGAGGCCCCCTTTTCCTTTCCTTCATGACTTTTGGACTAATGAGGAGGGAAAAGGGTGAGGGTTTAGTTCCCTTCCCTTTTCATTTTTCTCCTTTACCTTAGATCCAAAACTTGAGGAACCTCGACATAGTTTTCCCCAAAACTTAAGCTTTTAATGGACCAGTACAAAACCTATTTTGTCCAAAAAGTCAGAGGAGAAAAATTTTAAAAAAAGGGGATGAAATTTTTTGGTACTTTTGCCTATCAAGTCAAATAAATTTTTAGAAACTGGAAAAAGGGCCATATAAAGTATTAAAAAAAAAGGGGGAAAGTTGACTTAAACCCCCAAAAGAAGTCAAGGGGAAAAACCTTTAAACTTTTCATATTTAACATCCAAAAAAATAAATTTCCGAAGAAAATTTTGGGTTTAATGCCTTAATAACTTTGACTTTGTTTTTCCCCCACGAACTTGATAAGACAACTTAAGAATTAAAGGGTGCGTAAAATTTACACCTCTAACTTAACCCCAAGATGAAAAACCTACATGACTTGTGACTCCTTTACCCCACTCGGGCCCAACCACATTAATATTTAAAGAATCTTTTTATGACCATAAAGAACAAACCCACTTTTTTAAAATTTAGAAAATTCCTCAACCCTCTTTTCTGATATTCCAATGTTTTCCCCCACGGAAATTTCCCAAAAAAATTTACTTAGTGACGGGCAACCTACAAACAAAATTTTAAACCCCTTTTTCCCGTTTTACCTTTGGGATGCGTTTTACCGAGAGGGTTTTGAAAAAATTATTAAAAACTAAAGATCATTGAACCTTCAGTAAAAGCATATTTCTCACAAGTAGTCGGGGGTTAAGAAGGGGGGGATAATTTATAAAAAACTTTCTAAATTACTCAGAGCCTTAATGCAAAACTCGGTGGGGGTGCTGACCCATCCCTTAATAGATAGCGATCACACAAATTTTTTGGGGCTTCCCTTTTTTGAGAGATTTTAATTGCGCAGGCAAAATCATAAAATAATTTAGAAACCCTTTAAAGCAGTAAAAAACCACTTTCCACACACCAAGGACTGATGCCCGTATAGAACTAAGCCCTTCGGGTTTGGGGAACCCGCCGTGCTACCTACGGGGACTGATGGAAAAGGTTTTTTGGTAATAAAGCCAATGGTTTTTGTTTTATTTTGATTTAAAAAATTTACGTAAGACTTTCCCCAAAAGGGGGAAGCATATCCAAACCCTTTAAAAATCAGTTTTTCGTAGGTTTTAACCCCACCTGGGCCCCACTGCCAAGCCCAAAAAAATGGGTTCCTTTTGGGGATAACAAGATAAATATCTTTGGGCTGATACTTTTTAAAAACTCTTTTGCAGCCTCTTTCCCATAAGATCAAAGCTTTATTAGGGAAATTTTAAAATTCCCCCCAAAAACCCAAAAAGCTCATGCTACTTTTTTTGGGTTTTGTAAATTTTTTTGCACATTTTAAACCCAACCTTACGATCTTACCCATCTTATCCGAACTTCCCTTTAAAAAATTCCCGTGAAAGGGAAACCCCTTGAACTTTTTCCCACGTAAACTCCGGGGAAAAATTTAAAAGAGATTAAAAAAAATATTCCCGAAAGAAACCCAAAACTTAAGATTCCAATATTTAAAAAAACATTTTGGTTTAAAACTTGCCTCCAATACTTTGGGTTAGGGGGCAGTGTTACTACAATTCCATGATGGTTTCCCCTTTTCCCTTTTATCTTTCCTAAGCCGGGAAAATCCTTTCCCCCAGAAACAGAAAACTCCACAATAAAAAAAGGAATGTTTAGTTGGGGCCTTTTTGGGTAAAACTCCAAACTTAAATTTTATTTACCGGGGAAAAAAATTCCAAATTTTGAAACGGACCACAAACCTATGAAAATACCTAGAAACCCTTTTTAAGGGGAAACCCAAAAGTTTCCCCCCTCTTGAGGGGACCTTGGGCACTTCCCCGGCTTCAAGTTCCCCTATTGTGAATTTCAAAAGGTTCTTCCCAATTTTTTCTCTGATTGGTTTTAAATCGTGCAGTCATTTAAAAAATTTTTTACCTTACGCCACTTCCAAGTTAGAACTTTTTCCCTCGCCCCATTCCCTTTTTATACTCCTTGACTATAAAAATCCCGGGGGATGGGGGAGTGTGAGGGGAAAAGGTTTTATTTTAAAAGGGGGTGCGATATAGCAACAATATTTTTATTGCCGGGGTTTTTGTTAAGGTAGGGTAAGCCCGGTCCCCCCCTATTTCCCCCCCCTTTTTTTCCCCCTCCCCGAAATGATTTTGTTTGATTGCCGGCTGCTTGTTAAGGTAGGGGCCTTTTAGGGTCAACGCTACCCTTCCCCCTCCTTTTCCCCCCCCCCCCAAAGGGACCGTGGAGACCCGGGCCCCCCCAAATTTAACACTAGAAATCCCCAGCTCCCAGCACCCCTTTTAAGTACATGCCCCCTTGTATTCAGTGGATTTAAAGGTTTAAAGCTTTCCCAATTTTTACCAATAAAAAACTTTGTCCTTTCCGTCTTGCCTAATTTTACGTTTTTAATAATTTACATCTTTTAGGTATTGTACTTAACATGGGAGAAAATGGGGTTTCTTAAGCAGTGGGGAACCTGTCTATCTTTTCCCGCTTCGGGTACAGAGAGGGTCACCTGCCCAAACAAAGAGTAGAATTTAAGGAGAAAAGGGCAATGTTCGGAGACAACCCAAAAATTTTTATCCACTTTAAACCCGTTTGTGTAAAGCAAGTACAGGATATAACCCCTCCCAAATTTCCGTGGAAAAAAACCTGCTTTTCCCCGTCATCTGGAAGGGTTATTGACTGCTAAAAAACGTGAAGAAAGCCGGGGGTTTGTCAAACAACACCTGCAACCCCCCCTCCCCCCTCCCCCTTTACCGGGATCGGGTACGATTTCAACAACACGGGATGTCACCAACACCAACAAAACCCAAGTTTTTTTTTATAACTAATACTTGAATTCAGAAAATCATTTAAATTTTTTTTATTTTTTTATTTTTAAAAGTCAGGATTAAAATTTTTATATTTAAGTGGTTTTTTTATTTTTTTATTTTCTAAATAAAAAAATTGTTTAATTTAGTCAGTTTTTGTTTTTTTTTCTATTCATTAATTTTTCCCGAGGAGGGGCCAGCCCTTGGGAATACGCTGAAGTTTGTTTCGGGCGAGTAAGCCTTCACAAAAGTGGTTAAACTTTTTTAGAGCTTCCCACTATACTATTTCCTGGGAATCATCGAGGGTAAAATATTGCTTGTGATCGTTGACCACATCCCCTTTCCCCAAACTATGCCAAATGGAAACAAGGAAAGTCCCCAGTATCTTTGGGGTTTAAATTTTAGGATTCATTAAGTTTTTTCGCCCGGGAGCAGCTAACTTGTGATCTTCAACAACAGGAGAAAAAAACCCCAAACCCATGGTTAACAACAGGGCGTTTTTAGCGAAGCAAATCCCGCAAGGGGGATTTGGGGCGCTAAAAATGGCCGATGTAAACATGAATGGTGGCTAGAATACTACCGCAGACAGCACCCCATTCATAACAGCGGTAAAAGAAAAGCCGCCTCCACAGTGAAGTCTTCACATTAAACTCCAGTTTTGCCAACAAAAGACACTAATTCAATATGATCTTTATGATGACAGGGGTAAACTCTGGGAAAAATCAGCAAGTTGTATTAATTTTGGGTAGAATTCCCGAAAATTTTTAATTAAAGGACACGTGAAACTAATGTACTTTTTAAAAATCAGCAAGATTGGTGAGGCTGATCCCTGTTTGCAGTCAAGAGACAAACCTCCCAAAAGTTTGTACAATAAAAATAATATATATTTTGATGAACAACTAAACAACAAGATGGGTTTTTCATTTTTAAGTTAGGGTCAAAAACTCATTTACTTGTAAAAATTTTAAAAAATTTAACAGTGCTTTAGCATGATAAACTAATTGCCCAAAATTTTAAACTTTCCATCGTAAAGATTTGAATCACGTATATTGTTTTTCAATGTGATGGGATCAGCTACAGTATATAACGGCCCAAAAATAGCAAAACATTCTAACAAATCTATCTATTTTTAACAAAAGGGGGCCCAAGATGGTAACATTCATTTTAGTGCTATAATGAAAAACGGGTCTGGTATTCGAAAATTTAAAACTAAGAAAAAGTTTTAAAATTTTTATGTGTATAACAAAAAGTGAAAGGAGTCTAGCATACCCCTCTCATTTGATTATGATGTGGAAAAAAACAAGAAGAACTGAGACAGTGGTTTTTGGCATTGGTGTAGGGATTTAGAGAAAAGGGCCCAAAACTAGGAGAAAAGGCTTACATAAACACAAAGTGAGTGCTGTGACCAAACAAATTTTTTTTTACTAAATATTTTAACCTTAGTGTTATTCCCTAAAGTTAAAAATTATTTCGTCAGGTTTATTGCTGACTGTGATTTGCATTTTTTTAAACAGGTAAAATGTATTTTCGGGGTATTTTGGGGACTAAATGTGACGACGCCCCGCAGTTCGTATGGGATGTGGATGTGACGTAAGGAAAAAAGCCCGTTTAAAGGGGTCCTCTGCCCTTTGTCAGCCCGGGTTTTCAAACATTTTCCGGGTGAGGGCCCTTTCCTCAATTTGCCCCCTCCCAAAAACCTTTGTGTAGATATTTTTTTCACCGGTCTCTGTTTCATGCTTTGCTTAATTCCTTGGTCTATTCCAAAACATAGTTTCCTTGAAAAACAAGGGCCCTTTTCCCAAAAGGGACTTTAATTCCCATGTGTTTTTAAAAAAGGTTTTGGGGTGATATTCCCAAATAACAAAAAAATTTCAAAAGGGAAAAGTAGGGAAAATTTTTTGAAGAGAATTAAACAAAAAGAAGCAAAAAAAAACCCCCTATCCCAACCCTTTCATTTGAGGATTTTTGGGGAAACGAGGGGGTTGGAGAGCTGAAAACCCCTTGCCCGGCAAAAACTTTTCCCTAAGTATGTGAAGTCAACATAGGGGTCTTCGGGGAAAATAACTATTTTAAATTTCATTTGAAGTAAATACCCGCGGCAGCATGGGCTGTTTTTAGGGGACCCCAGGTTGTTTTCCCTTTGGTACTTGAACGAACTCTGAGAGCTATGAAGCTTTAAAAGAATTTTCTTCCTATATCTATAAAAAAATTCAAAAAATAAGCTGTCAAGACACTGTAAATATGCGATTTAGGGGGTTTGGGGCGAGCTAGGGGGTTGCCACCCCTTTTTCC
This sequence comes from Cherax quadricarinatus, assembly GCF_026875155.1. NCBI lineage: Eukaryota > Metazoa > Arthropoda > Malacostraca > Decapoda > Parastacidae > Cherax > Cherax quadricarinatus. The sequence continues at coordinate 28,529,674 of NC_069468.1, forward strand.
CAGTTGGAGAAGCCACCTAAAACACTTCTTGCTCTGCAAGCCCCTTCCCCAGACTCGGATTTTTTTTGTCTCCCCAAAAACCCCTGGTAAAAATTTTAAACATTTTTTTGGGAGCTGGAATTTTTAAATTTTTCATTTTTTGTCTCCCAAAAAGCCAAAATTTTTTGTCAGAAGCCAAAAAAATTTTTAAAACCAAAAAATTTTTTTCGTGATCTTGAAGCTTGGCATAAATTTAAAAGTCCAGCATGAAACCTAAAGAAAAAATTATTACATCTTGATCGACGGAGAGAAAAAATTTTGCCCCCGGCCCCCCTCGTTGTTTAAAAATAACCGCCTCAAAGTTCGTACTGAAAAAACAAGGTTCGTCTTCTTGGACTTCGGACTGCGACCCTCGGGGGACTATTTCCTCAAACCCGTCAACCCAAAATCCATGCCCCTTTTGGGTGATCATGTTTTTTTTCAGTTTTTGCTAATAATTTGTCGTTTTCCGGCCCCTCTATGTTTTTTGGAAATTTTTAAAAAAAAAATCAGCGGGAAAAAAACGGGGTTTTTTCAGTGCCCTTTGTCCACAGCTTTTCCCAGATCATTTATATTCCCAAAAAAGGAACCAAAAACCCACCGGGGGTTATCCCCCAGGCCGTTTTTAGTGGGGGCATGTGGACGAAAGGAAAGAAAAACGACCGGCAGATTTGATGGCCCCGTTTGATTTTCAGTCTAATTTACCACAGCAACAAAGAACTAAAAGTCTCCCAAAAATTAACAGTCTTTATAATTTTCTGTGGGGATTAGCAAGATATGTGGCTGTTAGATATAAAGATATTTTTTTTGAAGTTTTTAGCCCTTTTGGGTCATTAGGAAGAAGTGGTGGAAGCCCAAGAGACACTATGAAAATCTCTGGTGTATATATATATTTATAATATATATTTATATTATATATATATATATATATATATTATATATATATATATATATTAAGCAAAAATTGCGGCAAAACAACCAAATAAATATTCATATACTGTTCTAAAATTTTTAACGCACGAGTGATGTTTTTGTTGTTACAGTAGTGATAGCATTAGACATGTGAACAACCAGGAATATAATGAAAATCCACTTACCTATCAGATATAAATCAGTACAGGATCAAGATAGTAATGTTCGCTATAGCGTTGTTTCAACTGTATCAAATATCCCATAAAATAATAGTGACAGTGTTATGAATAGCAGTGACAGTGTTCTCAATGTGTATTATAAAAGTGAGTAAAAGATTGATTAATTGATATAGATGGGATGACTCAAGAATGAATCCTTGTGGCACTCCATTTATAACGTTATTAGTGGTGTTATTATAACTGATAATTAATAGTATTTTTATAAGACGAATTTAATTGTAATAATTTTCTTAGCTATCCTACTGCTAGGTAAATGATGTCTTTTGCTTTGTTCCATCACTCCTGTATGTGTTCTGTTAATATGTTATTCTGGAATAACTGTATATGTCCATATATACCTGCTTAGTATTATTAACTAAAGTGCATTAATTTGTTAATCGATTCGATACTGATATGGGCTGGACACCATTGTCTGAATATACAGGCTATTACCGAAGTTACCCTTTAGGGCCGCGATATAATTTCGGTCTTTGCTTTCAGTATATCCTGTATATATGTAAAACCTCGTTTAGCTTAAAAGCAGTGTGTGTTATGTTGTTTTATGGGTCTTAGCTTGATGTCATTTCTGTTGTAGAGTAATATTATGGCTTAGAGTTACGGCTCCGTATTCAAGTGTTAAGTATTAATCATAGTGTACTTTATTTATTTATTTATTTATTTATTTCCAATTTGTGCACACATACAGAGGTACAAAAAAAATACAGATAAGAGCAGTATGCCAAAGCCACTTATACTATGCATAGCATTACGGGCTGGCTTAAAATTAACTTAAGATTAACTAAGCAATGATTATTATTATTATTATAATCAAAAAGAAGCGCTAAGCCACAAGGACTATACAGCGCTGCTACTAAGCAATGATGAAATCAGTGATAAAACATTAATGTAAACAGATAACTATAAAGCACAAGGTGAGTATTACAAAGACAGGTCATATGGTTGCATTCAGTTAGGTAGTGATTCTGTTAGGTAGTGTATTTAAAAAATAATAAAGTTAGATTGGGTTTTAGGTTTAACTTTTAGGGTGATATAATTGTGAGAAACATTTAAGATATACAATTTATAATGTTCAGTTATTTCAGTATTTATTTTTGGTTTTGGGTGAGTAAAGTAATCTTTGAGAAGAGACTTGAATTTATAAACAGGTTGTGTTTCTTTATATTTACAGAAATTGAATTCCAGATTTTAGGGCCTTTTATGTGCATTGAGTTTTTGCATAGTGTGAGATGGACACAAAGGAACTCAAAGAGTGATCTGTGCCTTGTGTTATGGTCATGTGTTCTGTTGAGGTTGGCAAGGAGATGTTTGAGGGGAGGGTTAATATCAGAGTTAAGTGTTCTATGTATGTAATAGGTGCAGTAATAAGTATGGATGTTTTGTATGGTGAGTAGGTTTAGTGTATTGAATATTGGTGGAGTGTGCTGCCTGTAGTGAGAATTTGTTATCATTCTAAATGTTTAATTGTAAAACGTAGATTTTTTTCGTCTGCCTATATTAAACGTGTAGATGCGTAGCCAACAACAGGTCTGAGAGCATATTATAACTTATCTTTGCACTTCTTCTATGGTGGATTTATTAATAGGCACGTCGAAGGCCAAGATACATATAAGACATAATGTAGAAAAGACACGGAACGGTTGGGATTTGAACCTATGGCAAGTGAGTCCTTGCCATGGGTTCAAACCCCTCCCGTTCCGTGGTTTGCAATTGTGTTATGACGATTTCGTGAGTTAAGTTTTACTGCAGTCGATGAGTTTATCCTGCAGACACTCGAAACGTCGTTATAAGTTTCAGTCTCCTATGTGCGGGTTATTTGTGTATCTTTTACATAGTGTTTGAACTTCATTAAAAGCACCTAAGTCAGGAACCAAAACTTCATTAAGAACTGTGCTCATTTTCGTACTTCCTATTATATAGGTCATGATGTAACCAGCATAGTTTACAACTAAATGTTTAGGTGAGGTGGGAAGAACAGCAGTTATTGCACTAGGACCGAGAGCACTTCCCGTTGATCATAGCCTGAGTAACCGGCTGGTCAGGTAATGATTTTATTTATCTATCCAGTTCCTTCTTGAAGATAACTAGTGGTCTGTTGATAATCCCTCTTGTGCATGATAGGAGGCTCTTAAACAGTCATGGGCTCCAGACATTTATTGTGTTTTCTCAAGAGAATTCACTGCACCCCTTTTTTTCACGCAGGGTTATGTTGCACCGTTTTTTCCCAGTCTTTCGCTTTCTATAGGAGTGATTTCAGCGTGCAGATTTGGGGGCCAGTTCTTCTAGGGGTTTTCCAGGTTTAAATTGTGATGTGTCTTTCTCGCCTGGTTCCAAGGAGAAAAGGTAAAAGGACCTCAAACTTTTCCCGAAATTTTGGGTGTTGACTGAATTACGACGTGCAGTGAAGGTTCTCAGTACTTTCCCTTAAATCTGCAATTTCACCTCCATGAATGGGGTTTTTAAAAGTGTGCAGCAGTATTCCCCTGAGAGAATAAAAAATTTTCAAGAGGGTTATCACGCTTAGCACCCCTTTTTTGAAAGCTCTAATTATCCTTCTATCTTTTTCCCTCCCTTTTAAGGGGGGCTCCTTGGGGGGTGAAGAGGTCTTGGCTGGGTTTTGCCTTCAGTCTTTCCTCGACCGCCAATTACCCCCCAATCTCCCCCCCCCATAAACTCCCCCATCCCCCTTTTTCCCTTTCCTCCCCCTCCCCCCCCCCCCCCCCTTTTTCCCCTTTCCCTCTTTTTGGGCCTTTGGGATTTCCCCCACAGGCGGTGCTATTTTCCAGGTGGGGGAAACGTACCGGGGTCTACCCATTCCTTGGGGTTCTTGGGGGGGTTTGGCGTATTTTGCCGTGGAATCGGGATCGCCGGGGGATTTCCTGACCCCTCCCCGGGTTCCCGGGTGTTTTGGGTGTCTTTGGGGCGAGGGTGATCTCTGGAACCACCTTTTGATTCCGGGGGGGGGGGGGGTGGCCAAAGGGGGTATGCTTTTTTTGGGGGATACGGGGCCCCCCTCCTTTTTTTCCCCCGAGGTAGCTCGGCAGATGTGAGGTTTCTATCCCGGATTTTGTTTTTTCTACATGTGGGTAGGGTATGGCTGGGGGCCATGTGCATCTGCGTACTTGCCGGGTGCTGAGGTCCCTTGGGGGGGCAGAGGGGGATTTCTGGCCCTTTCATTCCTCCTAGGAACTTCCCCCCCCGGTTTCCCTTTTTTTATTCTTTTTTTTATTTTTTTTTCTTTTCTTCTTTCTTTTTTTTTCTTAAAAACAAAAAGAAAGAAGTAACCTAACCATGGCAGCCCTTAGTCCATAAAACCTACTACCCCCGGGCCCCTTCTTGATACCGCACCCCGTTTTGACCCCGCCTCGTCTTTGGACCACTCTTCAGACACTCCTCATCCCTCTGTAACTATTGCGGTGCTGTTTCCTCACCCGCTTCAGGAAAACTGAGGCCTCGACTGACTCCTTCGATTTATCGGACCTTCGCTCTCCTCTGACTATGCTTCCGGCCTCTCCCTCTACGGTGCGGCAATTTTCAAATCGCCGACCCGTTCCACGTCGGACCAACTCTGGTCCCACGCCTAAATGCCAACGACAATTACCTGCTGATGATACTTCTCCCAACCTTCTCGTTCTTCTCAGAAAACGATCGACACGTCCTTCACTACCTTTCCACGCTCAGTTTCAGACTGAACAATGGACTAAATTTTTTCACTTTACGACCGACTTCCTCTACTGCCTATCTTTTGACCACAGTTTGGCAAGGCACTCCCTACGCCATGTTGGTAAAGATATTTCTTTTCATGCTCTAAGAGCGGTACGCGCATCATTACCGTCAGAATGCTACCCAGGCTCTTTGAGCTTCTCGTCTTTCCCTTTATCGATATGTTCCTGTCACTCTTGAAAAACTCATTCCCTCAATTCTTGTAGTGGTACCGTCATTCTGCCCATACCATAGTTCAACAAATTTCCAGACATGTGGCACTGACATTCTTGAACAGCTGGAACTCCAAGATCTCCCAATCCTCAAGGTAGACACTTACGTTCTTCCCGCCGTGGGCGGGGAGACGATACCCCAGCAATGTGGGGTCGTTTTAAATTTTGACAGCCGAGAACTCCATTCCTCAGTTTTTTATAGCAGGACATCAGTTAAAAAGTTCGAAAGGTGATCCCTACCACAACAGTGTTTGAAATTTCTGGCGATTTTTGGGCCATCCAGCGAAATATTGCAGATCTATCGCCGAATGCCCAGTCGGGTGGTGCCGATGACCATTCTAATACATCTTGCAATCGATCTCCCTCTTTGCCTTAACTGTCATGAGGCTCACCCTTCGTCTCTCGCCGTTGTAAGTCTATTTAAACGAGGGGGGAAACCCGTTCCCTCAAAGAGACAGAAGGTCTCCCTTATGCCATGGCAGTTTCTCATCTCCGCCTCCAAGGGAGACTCCCACGTGTTTCTTATTCCCGTGTTTCAAAACGTCCCCCCATTCTGTATCCCATCTTCTACACCCACCTCTGTGGTTACCTCTCTCAATAGTCACTCCTGTATCTAATCCTTTTGCTGTCCTCGGCTCAGACGCCCCTACTTCAACGCCTCAGTCTGATCTCGGTTCTTTGAGTTCTCTTCACAAGCCTCAGTATCGACGAGACCTCGTACGACACTCCTCCCAATCGTCCCTCTACTTCTCAAAAGTCAAAAAAAAGGTCCGTTAACACCTCCTACCCATCTTCCACCTCCTCATTTTACCCCCCCTGTCTCTGTCCCGGGTTTTCTCCCCCTCTCACTGGCTCAGTTACAAGTGTAGAGGGTTCACCCTCCTCCTCGTACTGTACCTTCCTCCCCTTTTTCCCTTTCCCCAAGTTTCTCTTCTTTCTGCCACTCCCAGGTTCCTGCCTCTTCTGTCCCCTGCCATGCTTCTCCAGTTCCCTCCACCCTTTCGCCCCCCCTACCTTGGTACAGTCCAATACAGTTCCAATCTTTACTCATCCTCCCCCCTACCATTTCCAATATTGTCTCCCATACGACGTCTCTGAAATTCAGAAAACACTTGAGCAATCTCTGAATATATTGCAGAGACCAAACCATCAGTGGACACTGATCCACCTTCAGCTCTTTCTCTCTCATCTGCTCCATCTGCGCAACTCCTTTCTTCACAGCGCACCGTTCCTTCGCTGCTTGAATGTTTTCCACTGCCTCCGCATGTGGACTTTTCTAACCCCTCTAGTCCGTAGGAACCCTTACCTGCGGATTTCAAGTATCTTTATCATTGCCAATCATGGCCTATTTACAGTGGAATATATGCGGCCTCAGGGGTAATCGGGGTGAGCTTCAGATGTTACTCTCCCAGTTTGCCCCTGTTGGTGTTTGCTTACAGGAACCAAAATTACACTCTGCTGTTATTTCTCCCATCTCAGGCTATAATTTATTGTATTCTTCAGATCCTTTTCCTGATGGGACCTTTAATGAAAGTGCCCTTCTTCTACGCACTGATATTCTGTACCATCAGCTATTTGTTCATACTTTGCTGCATTACACAGCAGCCCGTATCCACTTACATAGGTGGTATACGCTCTGTTCTTTATATCTCCTTCTCGGGCATTATCTATTCCGGATATTGCCTTCCTAGTTTCGTCATTACCGCCACCGATTCTGTTACTTAGTGATTTTAATGCCCACCATTTCCTCTGGTGGGGGTCTCACTGTGATTCCCGTGGAATTCAGTTAGAGGCTTTTCTTGCCACCCACCCCCTCCATGTTTAAATACAGGGTACTCGCACCCATTTTGATCCTCGGACTCATACTCTCTCTTGCATCGATCTCTCAGTCTGCTCTTCCTCCACCACATTAGACTTCACTTGGTCTGTTCTCCCGGACTTACATGACAGTGATCATTTCCCAATCATTCTTACTTCCCCTTCATATTCGCCACCTCTTCGCACCCCACGCTGGCAATTTAATCGGGCAAATTGGAACCTTTACTCACACCTAACTGTTTTTAAAGAGGTTCCTTCTTCGTCCTCCATCGATGAGCTTTTACACCTCTTCTCGTCCTCCGTTTTCACCGCAGCTTCTCATTCTATACCCCAAACTTCGGGCAGGCATTCTCAGAAATGCGTGCCTTGGTGGTCTCCTGCTTGTGCTCGTGCAGTACGTTTGAAACGCGCTGCATGGGGCAGGTACCGGTACAATAGAACCACAGAGAGACTCCTTGATTTTAAACAGAAGCGTGCGATCGCTCGCCATGTCATCCGTGACGCTAAACTCACTTGCTGGCGAGATTATGTCTCCACCATCACCTCTGCTTCCTCTATGAGTGCAGTCTGGAAAAAAAGTACGAAAACTGAGTGGTTAAATATTTCTCCTGACCCGGCTCCTGTTCTGCGGGGTTGCCGGTGTTGATATAGCAAACCCACTAGATGTTGCCAATGAAATTGGCAATCATCTGGTCCGTATTTCTCAGGGACTCCATCTATGCCCCTCATTTCTTTCCTCAAAGTCTGCCAGAGAGTTAGCACCCTTGGACTTTTCTTCTCTCAGAGAAGAACAGTATAATGTGCCTTTTACACTTCAAGAACTGGAGGCAACACTCTCAGCTTGTCGATCATCGGCAGCTGGGCCCGACGACATTCAATTCGTTTTGCTACAACATTTACATCGGTCAGCCCTTGCAGTCCTATTACGCCTTTACAATTTTTATTTGGTCACAAGGAGTTCTTCCACAGCTGTGGAAATCCGCCATTGTTCTCCCTTTCCGCAAACCAGGCACTATGGGACATGAACCTCCCACTATCGTCCATTGCTTTCCCATGCAGTTTGCAAAGTAAGGAACGCCTGTAAATAGACGTTTGGGTGTGGTATTTAGAGACACAAACATCTCTCCACTCATCAATATGGTTTTTGTAGGGGGCGTTTACCTAGACCCCTTACACGCTTGGAAAGTATGTTCGTAATCCCTTTGCGAATAACCACTAGTTATTGCCAATTTTTTGACCTTGAGAAGGCATTGACACAACTTGGGGGTAAAATTTTTTTTGCCAACCCCATCCTTAGGCCTTCGAGGCAATTCCACCCTTTCCCTTAAAAACTTTTAAATGACGAGGCATTTCCTTTGTTGGTTAAAAAATGGCTCCCCCCGGGACTTTTTCCAAGCGAAGGTGTCCCCCAGGGATGGTTTGAGCAAAACATTTTTTCTCCTTGCTATTAAGTTTTGGGCCCTCTTTTTCCCATCAAATATTTGGTCATCCTTATGTTTGTTGACTTCGCTATTCCCTGTGCAGGCGTGACTGTCACCTCATTCAGTTTCTCTCCAAATCAGTCGATGTTTTTCCCAAATTTGGGGCCACCCACGGGGGTTTTAAATTTTTCCCAGCACAAAAAAACCCCCCAAAAATTATTTCACTGACCTCTGTCATCTCCGATTCCTTTGTCCCTCTATGGTCCCGTATCCCTGAAGTGATACAGTAAGTTTCTGGCCTCCTCTTTGTCGTGGGTTTTATCCTGGAAACCTAATTCCTCTCTAAAGGGAACTTGTCACAGCCGGCTAAACCCTTCTTAAAACCCTTGCTCATCTTCAGGGGGAGTGATCGTCAAACCCCCTTTCCCCCTACATTCCCCTTATTTTATCGAAACTTATTATGGTGACCAGATTATTGGGGTCTCCTGCTACCCCTCTACCTTTAACCCTTTCATCCCCAAGGATTTTTTTTTTTTTTTTTTTATTTAAAAACACAATACATATTTAATGTATGTATGCATAGGGTACATAAACTAAGACATTTTTCCCTTTTAAAAAATGAAACAAAAATTTCCCACGTTCTACACGAAGGCAACCCACACCCGAACAAAAAGGTGGATTTAAAAATTCAAAAATACTACCTATATAACCAAAGAAATCACAGTTTTTAAAGGCTAAAGATTAAAAATAAGAACTATACTGGATTTAACAAAAATTCCTCTCCCACACAATCCCATTTTAAAATAAACCGTTACCCGTGGTGTATTACCCCCCATTTACCACCAAAAAACATGCCCTCCCAAAAACCCCCTTTTAACAATAATTAATAATGCCAGTGCATACAAAAAATATAGCATGCACCGTTTTGAGAAAAACCCTTAAGTAACCTAACAATCCCCGGATGCCCTTACCTCATTAAACTTAAGAGAATTACAGAAATTGGTTATGCTTTAAACCCCCAAAAAAAATTAAAAAATTACTAGCAACCCAGATATTACATTAGTTACCATAACACACATTGTAAAGGGGAAAATATACACCCACAAAACTAAATCAATAAAAATAAAAACAAAAAAACAAAGAAATTCAAAACTGCCAGTAATCATTGTAGACATAAAATTTTACACATAAAATTAAAGAAACATTTATTTACAAAATGGGTTCTCCCCTCACGGGGGACGGGGGAATAATAAAAAGAAACCCCTTCATAAAATACCAAACAGGTACACCCCCTCCCTAATAACCCTGTTTAAGATAAAAACTTTTTAATAAACGAAACACAAAATCCTAATCCCATTAAAACCCAAAAATTAAAAACCCCTTTGACAGTCTTTTCGCACTTAACGTTTGCAAAGATTTACAATCCTTCTTCTATAAAAAAGTACCTTTATAAAGGAAATACTTGTATACTAATTATTTTAAAAGAAAAGTTTAACCACAAGGCCAAATATGGGAAGTACTTAAAGCACATGAAAAAACCTAAAAAATAAGCTCATTTAACTAACATACTTGATACAGTTTTCCCTTGCTTATTTATTTTTTAAAAACCCCTTCTCAATGTTAATAAAAAGTTTTTACTGCTTTAGGGCAATATCAGTGTTGAAAAGTGTTTCATACTCTTGACCTAAAAACCCATAACCCATTAAGCCACCTTCCTCGATAGTGAAGATAATATACCCAACCAAAAATATGAAATGCAAGGAAATTTCCTGTATGACTTTTACCCAAGGTAGATCGCCGATACAAAAATCTCTGCAGGAACAAAACCATTTAAAAATTTATTGCTTCACTATCTCACCCCCCACCACCTTCCCCACTGCTAGCTAACCTTACCCCCCCCCCTCAAAAAAAGGGGAACTCTACCCCCCCCCCCCCCTGTTCCTTGAAGCGTGCCACAGTAAAAATTACGAAACCTACGAAAAAACTTGTTTCCCCTTTTCCCCCCCCTTAAAACCCTATTCCTACACCTTGTCCCTAAAAAACCCGCTGCTCGCTTTTACCCTCAACTCCCCTGAAATCGGGCTCATCCCCAAAAGCATGCAAAAAATTGCCTAACGTACATCAAAGCCCTCCCATTTCGCGCTACCCACTAACATCCATCGAAAACGATCTAAGAAAGACCAACCCCCCCCCCCCCCAACACCCTAATAACCCCCCGCCACCCAGACCTCCCCATTCCAAAAAATGAAAAAAAATATACCACTGTATGCCGTTCTCCTCCCCACAGAATAAATTTCCCTCTCTAACCAACCCCTCTTATGCAACAATACTTAATGCCACCACCCCCATTAGAAAACGGTACACCAACTCCCAAACCCCTTGCTGGTATCCTAAGCTTCCTGAACTCCCCCCATATGACCCCCCAGTTTACAGGGGGTATACTGCGGCCCCCTCCCCAAATACACCCCTTCCCACACCAACCCACCACTGCTTTACCTTAACCTTTTTACCCTGCCCCATCCCAAAACATGAATTTTTTTTCATTTCAATTTTCTCAAATCCCTACCACCCCACCAGTTTCTAGCCCCCTCTCACCCTATCCCCCCAAACCCCCCCCCCTCCCCCCCCCCCCTTGTACCTTTTAATATAAATACCATTACCCCAGGGCCCCAATGCCCAAAAACCCAGTCCCCCCCTTTTCACCTCCTCATGACCAATCTTTGGACAACCGGCCCTCCCCAAACCCCCCCACAAACCTCAACACCCTCCTCTGTTTTCCCGTATATCCTGCACCCCCAAGGGGGAAAACCCCCCCCCCCACACCCCAACCTTACTATACCCACCGAGTTAATTACCAAAGCCCCCTGCGTAAAGCCCCTTCATGGCCCTCAAACCTTTTAACTTTCCCCAAACCCCACTCGTGCGCTTCTGATTAATCCCCCTCATTCCCGCAATTGCCCCGAACCATATCCCACACACCCTAAATTTGTCACAAACCCTCCATCCCATTTTCCCCCCAATCCCCCCAACCCTGTTCCTTTCAATAACCTACTTTGCTAAATTAATACCCTTCCTGAAACACCCCAAAATCCTAAAGACCCCTCCCACCCTTCGTAAAGCCCCCCCACTCATAAATAACACAGTTGTTCATCCCCCTAACCTACTATGCCCCCCCCCCCTACTTCCCCCCCCACCTCCCGCAATGCGTCATCCACGCCTCAAAAAAAGGTGTTTCACGCATGCAAAGAGCAATGTGAAGCGGGGCCCCCGCTTAATCCCTGTTCCTCTCACCGCCCCCCCCCCTTACCTTAACCTGCACCCTCTGACAGCCCCCTCATAAGAAAGCGCACCCACCTCACGACCCCCCCCCTCCAAAACCCATTTTTTTCCAAACATCCCCCAAAAAGTCCCTTTCACAAGTCATAGCCCGAGCCCAATCCACCCAAGGGCGCCCCCTCCCCGACAGTTCTCTAAAAATCCCCATACACTGTCCCCTTCTTTATAGTCCGTCCCGGATCCCAACTGACCCCCAGTAGCTACTCCCCAAATTTCCTTCTTTAAAACCCGTTTTCCCCCTACCTTCCAAAAATTTTTTAATCCGTTCACATTAAAGAAACGGACGTAATCCCCAAAACCCTTTTCCTCCCTCCCTTCTTTGGCACCAAAACAACGCCCCGTTCCTGTGTTTGCGCCATTCTGCCCATTTCAACATATAAATTTAAAAAACGCCCCCAGGGATTCCCTCAGTACCCCAATGTCTTTGTAAAAATCATTAGATAACCCATCTATTCCCTGCCTTCCCCCGATCAACCATTCACCATTCCCCCCCCCTTTTCCCCCGTAATGCCCCCCTCCAACTCCCGACCCCCCCGCCCCCAACCCGCGAAACCCCCATCCCCCCCAAATGTTTCTAACCCACCCCCCCCCCTTCTTTCCCTTTTTTTTTCCCTAAACCAATAACAGATACCTACTGATAGAACTGTGTCGTAGGCCCGCCCTCCCATAAACCCCCCCCCACCCCCCACAACAAAAAGCGCCCGGGGATTCCTCAACTGTTGTCCTTGAATTTTTTGAGAACATACCCGGTTTTGGGTTTTCACCCTTTTTGTCGTCCCCCAATCCTGCCCGACCCCGAGTGCATCAAAAGTTCATTTTGCTCTTACTAAACGACTCCAAGTTCCCCCTTCTCCCTTTCCCCTCCCTCCCTACCCCCCCCCGCAAACAATCATTCAACTGGGCCCTCTAAATAATTCTGCAAACCAAAACCCCCACGTGCCCCTTCCCCGCCCCCTTCCTAAAAAATTCTCAAATTTTTACCTTTGGCCTCCCACCAATCTAGCCCAAAACCACCTCCTCTCCCTGCCCCCAAAAACCCTTTTCCCCCATTTTCTGAAAAGACCGACCCTTATCCCCCCTCCTGTAAAAGCCCGCATTTAATTTCCAAAAGCTTGATTATTTCGGAAACCATCCACCCCAAGGTCAGCCAACACTGCTCTGTGATCTGTAAACCCACGTCCCTGTTCTTCTCTCCATCCCCCCCTGCCTCACTTTCCCATCCAAACCCTTTCCTCATAACTCCCCTTCTAGGTATGCTCAACCCGATCCCCCCCTGCAACCCCAAATTCCACCCCGACATCGCACAAAGATCCCTTTAAAAACCCCAACACGCACCCCGCCCCCCTAGGTACTACGTCTACATGCCTAAACACAAATTTCCCAATCACCTCCAATTATCGTATGGCAGGTAAACCCCCGGATAATATAAAAAAACGTCACGAAAAAAATTATTTTTTTCCTTCATTACCCAAAGGGGATATAAACTCCCCCAAAAATACCTACTCTGCCCCCCCCCACCCATCCACCCCAACAACCCTCCCCCCCCCCCTCCCCCACCCCATGACTCGCAATGGACTGGCTCCTTTCTAAAAAACCCCTCCCCCCTTTCGTGCCTGCTTTTCAAAAACTTATATCCTCTCAATTTCCCAAATCATACCCGACTATGTTATGCTCCGTAGGAAAAAAAAACATCAACGTCTCCTTTTGAGGAAACCCCTCCCAAACCCGACCCTTTTTTTTCCCCAGTTTTTAGGCCTTCATTTTTGTTAACACCTGAATGGTCGGGAGGGCGGCTTACCTCTGTGCGCTGTGTTATCACATTTCCCTTCAAGTGCTCCACTTTCCCTTTTACTCTTTTTAAAAGGACCCCCCACCCCCCCTTGTCTCTCCCCCGATTTTTCCCCGTACCCCCCCCCCCCCCTGTAGGGGATTTGCGGCCACCTTCCATGCCTTCTTTCCTGGTCTTTGCCCAGGTGTTAAAACATCTCTAATTGTCAACCCCACTGGGCCCCTTTCCAGAACTGCCTACCAAACCACCCTTTCCCCGGTACTCCTCCCCGTTACCTCCGCCACTCAAGTATATCCTTTCCCAGTTTCCCTGCACTTCGACTTCTCACTCAGCCCTTGCAATTGGCTGCGTTTCCTGGCCTCCACCATGTCCCCCCTACCACGGCCTCCCCCAAGAATTTGGGGACTGCTCCCCGGACACCTCCTTGTCGACTCCCCCACTTCCTCCCCACCACAGGGTTGGAGTAGGAACTCCCCCCTCCACCGGGAGTGTGACCACGTCCCCCCTCGTTCACCCCCCTTCCCACCCTCCCCCTCCATAGAGGAGTCCCGTCTTTGCCGCCCCCCACCCATCGTTTTTGGACGTTCCACCGGGGCTGAAACCCCCGGGGAAATCTACGTGCCATTGCGCCGTAAATTTTTCAAAAGCCCAAAAAAACGACACGTTCCCTTTTCCCCACATACGACACATATACCCGATTTTTTTGGGCCTGTCAACATGAATACGAAAAGGATAGGCGTCTTGGGGTCTTGATGTTTTTATACCCTTCCCGGGGGGCCCTATATGCCATCCCTATACCCCCCCTCGGCTTCATGAAAGATCCATACTTTCTAAAAACTTCCATTTATACCAAACTTAGTTGCCTCAAAGGGTACATTCCTCACTCGTACCCACGTATAGTAAGTAGACACGTCATGCAAGCACACATCCATCGTCGAGTTGAGGCACATTCGGCGTTCCTGGTACTCTCCACCACACTGCTGTAGTAGTAGTCCTCAGGAACTTCACAAATACTCTTTTTCACCCCATTAAGGGCCACACCATACAGTTCCTCGTTAGGGATCCATATAAATCCCAAATTTAATTTTGCAGGAAGAACGACGTTCATCGTGGGCAGGGCTCAGAGAACCCCTCAACAGCTCAATGCAGACTGTGTTAATCCTCCTGCCGGTGTACTCCCCATGTCTGAACAGGGAAAACGCGCAGAAACCGGATAGTGGGAGCTACTGCGCAGTGCGTCCGCAGGGCCCCAACAGCGATGCGGACAATGACTCTTCCCCTGTCGAGAGCCTCTATGCAGAAGAGACATTCCATCCTTACCCGATCTCCGTGATGCCCATTGCCTGCGCTACTATGTACGCTCTCATGATCTCCGCAATCCTTCCATTTTATAAAATGGTCACTGATATTAGTAGACATTCTTTATTTGTTCGCCGCCCCTGTTTACTCCGTCCCTTCTCTCTTCGCCTTCATTCGCTCTTGTCTTCTCTTCAACTACCACCTTTCTATGTACATTTAGCATCTCACTTTTCCCTACCCCCCTGGGAAGTTCCAGTCGTTCGAGTCTGTTCTTTCTCCCTTCCTTGCTCGAAAGCCCAACTGTCTACGGTCCTTCCCGCTCTCTTTTTTTTTGACCACTTTCACTCTCATTCTCATGCCATTGCTGGTGGTTTCACAGATGGCTCTAAGTCTTCTGACGGCGTAGGATTCGCAGCAGTGTTTCCGGACAGTGTCGTTCAAGGGCATTTACTAATCTTCGGCTAGTATTTTTACTGCTGAATTATATGCCATCCTTACAGCACTTATCCCGTATTGCATCTATGCCTGTGTCATCATTTGTGGTTGTCTCAGACTCCCTTAGTGCTTTAAGGCTATACAAAAATTTGATACACCCCCACCCCCCTTTGTCCTCCATATCCAACTTTGGGTACGCCACATCTTTACCAAGCATAAAGATATTGTTTTTTTTTTGGGTCCCTGGTCATGTTGACGTACAGGGCAATGAACAGGCAGCACTGCTGCGCGGTCAGCAGTACATGACCTACCCGTTTCTTATAGAGGTATTCCATTTACGGACTATTTTGGGTGCAATATCTTCCCACCTTCCCCACCCGTTGGCAACAACGTTGGTCTACTATGCTCGGCAACAAACTTCAATGTATTAAACCAAGTATAGGTTACTGGCCGTCTTCTTATCACCAGTGTCGAGGTTGGGAAGACTACTCTCTCCCGTCTTCGCATTGGCCATACTCTCTTACTCATGGATATCTCATGGAGAGGGCGTCTTGCTCCTCTCTGTGAGAATTGCCAAGCTCCATTATCAGTCAGCAGTTCCTATGTGCGGGTTATTTGGTTCTTTTACATAGTTTTTTAAAATTCTTTTAAAAAGCCCCTAAGTCAGGAACCAAAAACTTATTAAAAACCCTGGGGCTCTTTTTCGAATTTCCCCTTTTTTAAATATAGGTCATGATGAAACCCAAAGCATATTTTCCCAATAAATGTTTAGGTGGGGTGGGAAAAAACAGAAAGTTTTTTCCCACTAGGACCGAGACATTTCCCCCTTGTTTCATACCCTGAGTAACCGGCTGGTCAGGAAATGTTTTTAATTTTCTATCCAGTTCCTTTTTTGAAGAAAACAAAAAATTGGCCCTGTTGAAAAATCCCTCTTGTGCATGATAGGAGGCTTTTAAAACAGTAAAGGGCTCCAGACATTTATTGTGTTTTTTTTCCAAGAGAATTCACTGCCCCCTTTTTTTTCCAGAGGGTATTTTTTTTTTTTTTGGCCCCTTTTTTCCAAAGTCTTTCGTTTCAAAGGGGTGTTTTCCCAGCTTTTGCAGTTTTGGGGGGCCCAGTTCTTCTAGGGTTTTCCGGGTTTAAAAATTGTGTTTGGGGTTTTTCTCCCCTGCTTTCCCAAGGAGTAAAGGTCAAAGGACCTCAAAAACTTTCCCGTAATTTAGGTGTTGGACTGAACTTACAAACCGTGCATTAAAGGGTTTTCTCAGTACTTTCCCAAAAATTCTGAAATTTCCCACCTCCCCATGAATGGGGTTTTTAAAAAGTGTGCAGCAGTTTTCCCCCTTTGAGGAATAAATTTTCAAGAGGGTTATAAACTGCTTAGCACCCCTTGTTTGAAAGCCTAATTATCCGTTCTATCATTTTCCTTCCTTTTAAAGGGGGGCCCCTTTGGGCCCTTTGGTAAAAGGGGGCTCTTGGCTGGGGAAATTTTGCCTGTCAGTCTTTTCCCTGGGGACCGAACCTAATTACCCCCCAATCTCCCCCCTCCCCTTTTCCCATCCCCCCCCAAATCCTCCCCTTTTTTCCTTTCCTCCCCCTCCCCCCCCCCCCCTCCCTTTTTCCCCCTTCCCTTTTTTTGGGTTTTTGGGGTATTTCCCCCAAAAGGCGTGCATTTCCGGGTAGGGGAAACGTCCCGGGGTCTTTTCCCCATTCCTTTTGAGGTTTTTGGGGGGTGGCGAAATTTTGCCGGGGGGAATCTGGATCCCCCTGGGGATTTTCCTAAAACCCTCCCCTTTTTTTCCCGGTGCTTTGGGGTGTCTTTCGGGCGAGGGGGGGATTCTCGGGAACCCAAACCTTTTCCCTGTTTCCCGGGGGGGGGGGGGTGGGGGGGGCCCAAAGGAGGTATGCTTTGTGCGGAAAACCGGGCCGCCCTCTCTTTTGTCCCCCCGGGGTTTAAGCTCGGCAGATGTGGGGTTTTGCTATCCCGGTTTTTGTTTTTCCCAAGCATGTTGGGTGGGGAAAGGGCGGGGTTTCCATGTGCATCTGCGCTACTTCCCGGTGTTTGGGGGGTTCCTTTTGGGGGCGCAGGGGGGAGTTTTCTGGCCCTTTCTTTCCTCCTAGGAACTATCCCCCCCCGGTTTCCCTTTTTTTATTCTTTTTTTTATTTTTTTTTCTTTTCTTCTTTCTTTTTTTTTTTTAAAAACAAAAAAAAAGGAAGAAACCCTAACCAGGCCCCCTTTAGTCCATAAAACCTACTCCCCCCGGGCCCCCTTCTTGAAAACCGCCCCCCTTTTCTGACCCCCCCCTCGTTTTTTGGACCACTTTTCAAAAATCCTCATCCTCTGTAACTATTCCCGGTTTGTTTGTTTCCCACCCCTTCGGGAACTGGGCCTCATGACTTTTTTCGATTTATCGGCCTTCGCTCTCCTCTGACTATGTTTCCCGGGCCCTCCCCCTCTCGGTGGGGCCCAATTTTAAAATCGCCGACCCGTTCCACTCGGCCCAACTCGGGTCCCACGCCTAAATGCCAACGACAATTACCTGTGATGATATTCCCCCAAACCCTGTTTTTCTCAGAAACGATCGAAACGCCCTTTTCACTCCCTTTTCCCACGCTCATTTCAGACTGAACAATGGACTAAATTTTTCATTTTACGCCCGACTTCCTCAAACTGCCTATTTTTCCCTGACCACGGGTTTTGGAAAGGGCCCTCCTACCCCCAAATTTTGGGTTAAAAAATATTTTTTTCTTTCCCTTTTAAGAGCGGAAACGCGCATAAATTACCGTCAGAATGCTCCCGGGGGCTCATGACTTCTCGTTTTTCCCCCTTTATCGATACTGTTCCTGTCACTCTTAAAAAATTTTTCTTTCCCCCCTTTCCCTTTGGGTAGTGGTACCGATTCCCCCCCCCCATACCATAGTTAAAAAAATTTCCAGACATGTGGCACTGACATTCTTGAACAGCTGGAACTCCAAGATCTCCCCAACCCCTAAAGGGTAGAACTTACTTCCCCTGCCCGGGGCGGGGGGACGAAAAACC
Source organism: Cherax quadricarinatus (assembly GCF_026875155.1). Classification (NCBI taxonomy): domain Eukaryota; kingdom Metazoa; phylum Arthropoda; class Malacostraca; order Decapoda; family Parastacidae; genus Cherax; species Cherax quadricarinatus. The sequence continues at coordinate 28,547,914 of NC_069468.1, forward strand.
TAGAAATGGGGGCCCTCGTTTAATTTTTTACAGCCAGAACCCCAAATTCCTCATTTTATATAGCGGGAAACATCAGTTACAAGTTCAAAAGGTGACCCCTAACCAAACAGTGTAGAAATTGCTGGCGTTTTTGGCCACCCAGCAAAATATTGCTTTTCTATCCCAAATGCCCATTTCTGTGGTCCCCGATGACCTTTTAAATACATTTTTGAATCATCCCCCCTTTGCCAATGTCATGGGGGCTCCCCTTTCGTATTTCTCGCCTTTTGTAAAAGTCAAATTTTAAACAGCGGGAAAAACCCTTTTCCCTCAAAGGGCCCGAAGGTTTTTTTCCCCCCTTAAATTGCCAGGGAAGTTTCTCTTCTCCGCCTCCAAGGGGGGAACCCCAAACCGTTTTTTTTTTTCTTACCCCCGGGTTTTCAAAACGTCCCCCCCACTTCTGGACCCCTCTTTTTACCCCCCCTCTGGGGGTTACCTTCTTTTAGTCACTCCTGTACAAATTTCCTTTTTGCTGTCCCGCCCCAGATTTCCCCTACTTCAAGGGCCTAGTTGATCTCGGTTCTTTGAGTTCTCTTCAAAAGCCTCAACGCGGACCCGTACGAAAATCCTCCCAATCGCCCCTCTATTTCTCAAAAGTAAAAAAAAAGGGTTTCGTTAACACCCCCCCTCCCCCTTTCCACCCCCTTTTTTTTTCCCCCTCCCTGTCCTTCCCGGGTTCCCCCCCCTCTCACTGGCTCTTTTAAACAAGTTTAGAGGTTCACCCCCCTCCCGTATGCCCTTCCCCCCTTTTCCCCTTTCCAAGTTTTTCCTCTTCTGCCCCCTCCCGGGTTTCCTGCCTCTTCTGCCCCCCCCCCCTCCCTTTCTCCGTTCCCCTCCCCCCTTTTTCGCCCCCCTACCTTGGTACAGTCCCAATACACCCCCAAAATTTTTTATTTTTTAAAACCTCCCCCTACCATTTCCAATTTTGCCCCCCCAAATACAAACGTCTCTGAATTCAAAAAACACTTGAAGCAATCTCTGAATTTATTGCAAGCCCAAAAACCATCAGGGACACTGACCCCCCTTCACCCTTTTTCTCTCCTCTGCTCCTTGGCGAAAACCCCTTTTCCCTTCACAGGAAACCGTTTTTTTCGCGCTTGAATGTTTTCCACTCCCCTCCGCATGGGGATTTTTTCAAAACCCCTCTATTCCGTGGGAAACCCTTCCCTGGGGATTTCAAGTATCTTTATCTTTGCCAATCTTGGCCAAATTTACAGTGGAATATATGGGGCCCTCGGGGGAAATTGGGGGTGGCTTCAGATTTTAACCCCTCCCAGTTTCCCCCTGTTGGGGGTTTGGGTTACGGGAAACCCAAAAATTTTACACTCTGTGTTTTTTTCCCCCATTTCGGGCCATAATTTTTTGGTATTTTTAAAAATTTTTTTCCCCTTTTGGGGGGACCTTTAATAAAAGCCCCCTTCTTCTAGCCTGATATTCTGTCCCCTCAGCTATTTTTCAACTTTTGCTGCATTACACAGCAGCCCGTACCCCACTTCCCATAGGGGTAACGTTTGTTTTTTTATATCCCCTTTCCGGGCATTATCTTTTCCCGGGGAAAATTGCCTTCCTAGTTTCTTTTTTTTACCGCCCCGATTCGTTACTTAGTGATTTTAATGCCCCCCCTTTTCCTCTGGGGGGGGGTCTCACTGTGATTCCCGTGGAAATTCATTTTTGAGGCTTTTTTTTGCCCCCCACCCCCTCCCATTTTTTTAAATAAGGTACTCGAACCCTTTGACCCTTTCGGACCATACTCTCTCTTCATCGATCTTCGCGCTCTTCCTCCCCCACATTAGATTCATTTGGGTTTCTTTTCCCCCCGGACTTCCCTTGACGGGTGTTTTTTTTCCCCAATCTTCTTATTTCCCCCTTCAATTCCCCACCTTTTTTCCGACCCCCACGCGGGGAAATTTTAAATTTCGGGAAAATTTGGGAAACCCTTTTTATCACCCCTAACTGTTTTTAAAAAGGTTCCTTCTTCGTCCTCCATGTTGGCTTTTACCCCTCTCTCGTCCCCCGTTTTCACCGCGTTTCATTCTATCCCCCAAAATTTCGGGAAGGAAATTTCAGAAAAGCTTTTTTCCCTTTTGGGGGGTCTCCGGCTTGTGCTCTTTGCAGTCGTTTGAAACGCGCTGCAGGGGGCGGGTCCCGGTACAATAGAACCACAGAGAGATCCTTGATTTTAAACAGAAGCGTGCGTTCGCTCGCCATGTCATCCGTGACGCTAAACTCCTTGTGGCGAGTTTATGTCTCCACCTCACCTTGTTTCCCTCTATGATGCGTCGGGGAAAAAAAATTTCGAAAACTGAGTGGTAAAAAATTCTCCTGCCCCCGGCTCCTGTTCTGGGGGTTTTTCCCGGTTTGATATACCCAAACCCACTGATGTTGCCAATGAAATTGGCAATAAATCTGGCCCGGAAAATTTTTCTAAAGGGACTCCATTTTTGCCCCTCTTTTTTTCCCCTCAAAGTTTGCCAGAGAGTTAGCCCCCCTTGGGACTTTTCTTCTTCAGAGAAGAACAGTAAATGTGTTTTTTACACTTCAAGAATGGGGCAACCCCTTCAGCTTGTCGATAAATCGGCACGGGCCCCCAAACGACATTCATATTGAATGCTACAACATTTAAAATTCGGTCACCCCTTGCAGTCCTATTACCCCTTTTACAATCTTTTTTTTGGTCAAAAGGGATTTCTTCCACAGCTGTGGAAATCCCCATTGTTCCCCCTTTTCCGAAAAAACCGGGCCCACTAGGGGAACAAAAAAACCTCCCCCCTATCGCCCCATTGCTCTTACCAGTGCAGTTTCCCAAAAGTAAGGGGAACGCCTTAAATAGACGTTTAGTGGGGGGAAATTTTAGAAAACACAAACGTCTCTCCACTCATAAAATTTTGGTTTTGGTAAGGGGCCTTTTAAAAACCATAGACCCCTTACTACGTTTGGTAGATTTTTTCGTAATCCCTTTTCCCGAATAACCACTGGGTTTTTTCCCAAATTTTTTTTTTGCCCTTGAAAAGGGCATTGACACAACTTGGAGGTAAAATTTTTTTAGCCAACCCCAACCCCCTTGGGCCCTTTTCAAAGGCAATTACACCCTTTCCCTTAAAAACTTTTAAATGACAGGGCCTTTTCCGTTTTTGGGTTTTTAAAAAAGGGGCTCTCCCCGGGACTTTTTTCCCAAGTTTGAAGGTGCCCCCCCCAGGGATGTTTTGAGCACAAAAATTTTTTCCCTTGCTATTAATGATTTGGCCTCTGTTTTTCCATCAAATTTTTGGGTCATCACTTAGGGTGTGATTTCCCGCTTTTTGCCTGGGGCAGGCGTGACTGTCACCTCATTCAGTTTTTTCCCCCCAAATGAAAGGTCGACTGTTTTTCCCAATTGGGCCCCCCAAAAACGGGGGTTTTAAATTTTTCCCCAGCACAAAAAAAACCCCCCCAAATTACTTTCCCCGACCCCCTTCTTTCTCCGATCCCCTTTTTTACCTCTATGGCCCCCTTTTTCCCTGAAGTGAACGGGTAATTTCGGGGCCTCCTCTTTGACCCCGAAAGGTTATCCTGGAAACCTAATTTTCCTTTTCTAAAGGGAATTTGTCACACCCGGGCCCTGAACCTTTTTAAAAAACCCTTGCTCATTTTTCATGGGGAGCTGATCGTCGAACCCCCCCTTCCCCTACATTCCTCCCTTTAAATTTTACCCAAAAACCTTGATTATGGTGCCCAGACTTTCAGCGGCTTCCCTTTGCCCCTTCTCTACCCTTTAAACCCCAATTTCATCCCCAAAGGATTTTTTTTTTTTATTTTTTAAATTTAAAAACACAATACATATTTAAATGTATGTTTTGCATAGGGTTTAAAATAAACTAAGACATTTTTTCCCCTTAAAAAAAAAACAAAAAAATTCCACGTTCTACACGAAGGCAACCCACACCCGAACAAAACGGGGTGGATTTAAAAATTCAAAAAAATTTACTACCAATAAAAACCAAAGAAACCACATTTTATTTAAAGGACGAAATAAGTAAAAAATTAATAAAAAACCTATACTGGATTTTTTAAAAAAAATTTTCCTCTACCCCCCCAATCCCATTTCTTAAAAAAACCCGTTACCCTTTGGTGTATTACCCCCATTTACCATCCAAAAAACATGACCTACCAAACCCCCCTTTTAACAAAAATTTAATTTAATGCCAGTGCATACAAAAATTACCCATGCACCGTTTTGAAAAAAAACCCTTAATAAACCAAACCCAATCACGGAATCCCCTTTACCTCTTTAAAAACCTTAAGAGAATTACAAAAAATTGGTTATGCATAAAACCAAAACCAAAAAAAATTAAAGAAACTTAGAAAACCCAGATATGTAAAATTATGTTACCATACACACCCCAATTTTTAAAATTTGGGAAGAATAAACACCCACAAATCAAAATATCAAAAATTAAAAAACAACAAAAAAAAGAAATTAAAAAACTCCCCATTTAAACTTTTTTGGGGTTTTTGACATGGATTTTACACTTTAAAATTAAAGAAACACTTAATTTTAAAAAAAGGGGGGTTTTCCCCCCACGGGGGACGGGGCGAATAATTTAAAAAGAAACCCCTTCTTAAAATTACCAAACAGGTACCCCCCCTTCCACAAAAATAACTCCTAGTTTAAGATAAAAACTTTTTAAATTTAACAAAACAAAAAATTTCCAAATTTCCCCATCTAAACCCCCAAAAATTTAAAACCCCCCCTTTGACATCTTTTTGGGCCTTAACGTTTTAAAAAGATATTAAAAATCCTTCTTCAAATTAAAAAAGTACCGTTAAAAAAAGGAAAAACTTGTATCCCAAATTTATATTAAAAAGAAAAGTTTAACCAAAAGGGCCCAAATTATGGGAAGAAACTTGAAACTACATTTTAAAAACCTACAAAATAATTTTTCATTTATACTAACATACTTGACTACAGTTTCTTGTTTTATTTTTTTTTTTTAAAAACCCCTTCTCAATGTTAATAAAAAAAATTTATTTGCTTTTTATGGCAAAAATTTTTAAAGTGTTTGCCGTTTTCCCAGTACTACTTGACCAAAAAAAAGCCAAAAACCCGCCATTTAAAGCCACCTTCCTCGATAGTAAAAGAAATAAAAACCCCCAAACCCCAAAATTTTGCAATCAAGGCAATCCGGGTATACTTTGAAACCAAAGGTATGATCGCCGATATCAAAAATTTTCTGCGGGAACCCAAAACCTTTCATAAATTTTTTGGGCTTCATTTATCTCCCCCCAAAACCACCTTCCACACTGCTACCCCTAACCTTAAAACCCCCCCCCCCCAAAAAAAAGAGACTCTACCCGCGCCCCCCCCCTGTTCCCTTGAAGCGTGCCCAGTAAAATTACAAACCCTATCGAAAAACTTGATTCCCTTTTCCCCCCATTTTTTAAACCCTTTTTCCCTACACCTTTTTCCTAAAAAACCCGCCCCTGCTCCCGTTTTTAACCCTCAACTCCCCTGAAATCGGGCCTCATACCCCAAAAAAGCATGCAAAAAATTTGCCTAACGTACATCAAACCCCTTTCCCCCACTTCGCGGCTACACCACTAACATCCATCGACAAACGATCTAAGAAAAGCCCAACCCCCCCCCCCCCAACACCCTAATAACCCCCCGCCCCCAGACTTTTCACCACTTCCAAAGAATGAAAAAAATATACCACTTGAAAACCCGGGTTTCCTCCCCCCCACAGAATAAACTTTTTCCCTCTCAAACCCAAACCCCCATCTTATGCAACATATATTTTAGATGCCACCACCCCCATTAGAAAAGGGTTTACACCAACCCCAAAAACCCCTTGCTGGTTTTCCTAAGCTTCCTGAACTCCCTCCATAACCCCCCATTTTAAACATGGGGTATACTGGGGCCCCCCTCCCAATACCCCCCTTTCCCCCACACCAACCCACCACTGCGTTTACCTTCCCCTTTTTACTCCCCCAAATCCCAAACCTTTGAATTTTTTTACATTTCACACTTTCTAAAATTTTCCCTACCACTCCCCCATTTTTTTCTAGCATCCCTCATCCCCTATCCCCCTAACCCCCCCCTCCCCCCCCCCCCTTTGTACCTCGAATATATAATACCATTCCCCAAGGCCCCAATCCCAAAAAAACCTAGTCCCCCCTTTTCACCCTCCGTCAGGGGGGGACCAATTTTGGGGACAACCAGGCCCCCCCAAACCCCCACACAAACCCCCAACCCCCCCTTTCCTCTGAAATTTCCTGTAAACCTGCCCCCCCCCAAAGGGGGAAACCCCCCTCCCCCAACACCCCCCAGACCTTACTATACCCACCATTTAATTACCTACGCCCCTCTGCGTAAGGGCCATTAAAGGGCCCTAAAACCCTTTTAACTTCCCTAAAACCCCTACCCTGCCTGCTTCTGATTTAATTCCCCTAAAATTCCCTGCAATTGCCCGTAACCAACCCACACCCCCTTAATTTGTCAAAAACCCGCCCCATCCCTTTTTCCCCCCCCCAACCCCCCCCAAAACCCATGTTCCTATTTCCCAATAACCTGACTTTCCCTAAATTAAAAAAACCAATTCCCTGAAAAAAACCCCAAAATCCTAATAAAACCTTCCCCCCCCTTTTCTTTAAAGCCCCCCCACTCATAACAAACCCCACAGTTGTTTAAATCCACAAAAACCTACTATCCCCCCCATATTTCCCCCCCCCACCTCCCGCAATGCGTCATCCCCCCGCCTAAAAAAAAGGGGTTTTGCCCCAAATTGCAAAGAGCAATGTGAAAGCGGGCCCCTGCTTTAATCCCTGTTCCTTCACCCCCCCCCCCCCCCCCAGCTTACCTTTAAACCCACACCCTCTGACCCCCCCCTTTCAAAACAGAATGGGGGCACCCCCCACGACCCCCCCCCAAACCCCCAAATTTTTTCCCAAAAACCAGCCCCAAAAAAAGTCCCTTTAAAAAGGGTCATATCCTGACCCCAAATTTCCCCCCCGGGACCCCCCCCTCCTAACAGTTCTCTATAAAATCCCTTATACACTGTCCCTTTTCTTCTTTAGCCCCTTTCCCGGACCCCCAACTGACCCCCAGGAAAGCATTTCCCAATTACCTTTTTTTCCCCTTTTTCCCCAATACCTTCGAAAAATTTTGTAATCCTTTACCCCTTTTAACGACAACGGACGATAATCCCCCAAACCCCTTCTCCTCCCTCCCTTCTTTGGCCCCAAAGACAACCCCCGTTCTCTGTGTTTGCCCCAAATTCGGGCCCCATTTCAAACATAATTCAAAAAACCCCCCCACGGGCATTCCCTCAGTACCTCCCAATGTCTTTGAAAAAACCCATTAGAAAACCCATCTATTCCGGTCCCTTTCCCCCCTGAAAAAACCCATTCACCATTCCCCCCCTTTTCCCCCCGTAATGCCTCCCTCCAACCCCCCGACCCCCCCTCCCCCATACCCTGCGAAACCCTACCCCTCTAAATGTTTCAAACCCACCCCCACCCCCCCCCTTCTTTCCCTTTTCCGAAAAACCAAAAATTTCAGAATCCCTACGGGATAGAACCCTGTGCCCAGTGGGGCCCCCTGCCCCTCCCAAAACCCCTTTCCCCACCCTCCACAAAAATATGCCCCAAACCGGTATTCCTCAAACTGTTTTCCCCCTTAAATTTTTTCGAGAACATCCCCGGGTTTGGTTTTATCACCTTTTAGGGGCCCAAAAACCCTGCCAACCCTAAAGTGCATCAAAATTTCTTTAAGCTTCTTACAAAACAAACCCCAATTTCCCCCCCCATCCCCTTCCACTCCCTCCCTACCCCCCCCCGCATAAAAATTCATTCAACTGGACCCTCAAAATTTAATTTCCCTGCAATCCAAACCTCCAGCGTCCCCTTCCCCTGCCCTTTTTCCTAAAAAATTCTTCAAATTTTTACCTTTTTTTGAACCCCCCACCCTTTTAGGCCAAAACCACCTCCTCACCCCCCAGGGCCCCCCCAAAAAACCCTTTCCACCAATTTCTGAAAAACCGAACCCTTTATCCCCCTCCTGTAAAAGCCCCCGCATTTAATTTCCCAATAGCTTGATATAAATTTTCGGAAACCATCCCACCCCAAGGTCCCGCCAACACTGCTCTGTGATCTGATTTTAAAACCCCCGTTTCCCTTTTCTCTCCTCTCCACTCCTACCCCTGCTCACTTTTTTCCTATCCAAACTTGCCTCATAACTCCCCGTAAATAGGATGCTCCCAAAATATCCCCCCCCCGCCCAACCCCATTTCCACCCCGACATCGGGACAAAGATCCCCTTAAGCACCCAACACCCCACCCCGCCCCCCCCCAGGTACTACTCTACATGCCTAATAACACAATTCCAATTTACCTCCAAATTTTGCTATGGGGAGGGAAACCCCTGAGATTTTAAAATAACAAAACGTCACGAACAAAAAAATTTATTTTTTTCCTTTCATTACAATTGAAGGGATATAAACTCCCCCAAAAAATACCCCCCCTCATGGGCCCCCAAACCCCCCTCCACCCCCCCAACCCCCAAAACCCCCCCCCCAAACCCCCCCCCCACCCCATGACCCCGCAATGGACTGGTCTCCTTTCTTAAAAAACCACTCCGCCCCTTGCGGTGGCCTGCTTTTCAAACAACTTATATCCCCTCAATTTTCAACTCATACCCGACTATGTTATGCTCCGTAGGGAAAAAAAACACAAAGTCTCCCCTTTTTAGGAAACCCCCCAACCAGACCCTTTTTACCTCAGTTTTTAGGGGATTAGGGATTTTTTGTTAACACCTGAATGGGCAGGGAGGGCCCCCTTACCCCCTGTGTCGCTGTGGTTAATCACACTTCCCTTCAAGTGCTCCACTTTCCTTTTACCTTTTTAATGGGGCCCCCCCACCCCCCCCTTTTCTCTCCCCCGAATTTTTTCCCCGTACCCCCCCCCCCCTTTTAGGGGATTTGCGGGGCCACCTTGGGCCCCTGCCTTCTTACCTGGTCTTTGCCAGGTGTTTTAAAAAAAAACTTTTAATTCAGTCAACCCCCCTGGCCCTTTCCAGAACTGGCCCCAAAAAACCCCCCTCTTCCTCGGTACATCCCTCCCGGGGTACCCCGCCACCAAGTAATCCTTTCCAAATATTCCCTGCTACTTCCGGGCCCCCTTTTCACTCCCGCCCCTTTCAATTTTTTTTTCCCCGCGTTTCCTGGCCGCCACCATGTCCTTTCCTACCACGGGCCCCCTTCCCAAAAATTTGGAGAAATGACTCCAAAGGGCACCCCTTGTCGACTTTCCCCCCCTTCCTCCACCACCACAGGGGTTGGAGTAGGAACTCCCCCCTCCACCGGGAGTGTGACCACGTCCCCATCTGTTTTACCCCCCCTTCTCCACCTCCTCACTCCATAGAGGAGTCCCCCGTCCCCCGCCGCCGCCACCCACTCGTTTGTGGACGTTTCCACCGGGGCTGGGAAACCCCCCGGGGGAACTCTACGTGCAAAATTGCCCGTATTTGATCATAAGAGCCGCAAAGGGCGACACGTTCTCCTTTGCCCCACATACGACACATAACCTGATTTTTTGGGGCCCGTCAAAAAATGAATACGAAAAGGATAGGGGTCTTGGGGTCCCTCTTGAGTTGAAAGACCCCCTTCCCGGGGGGCCCCCCCCTATGGCCCCTCCCTAAAACCCCACCTCGGCTTTTAATGAAGGGCTCCATACTTGCTAAAAAATTCCATTATACCAAAAATTAGTTGCCTCCGGGTACATTCCCCCACTCGTACCCCGTATAGTAAAATAACCGTCTGGCAAGCACACATCCCTCGTCGAGTTGAGGCACATTCGGCGTTTTCCCGGTACTGCCCACCACACTGCTGTAGTAGTAGTTTTCAGGGGAAATTCACAAATACTGTTTTCACCCCCTTAAGGGCCACACCATACAGGCCCGTTAGGGATCCATATAAATCCCTAATAATTTTCAGGGAAAAACGAGTTCATGGGAGGGAGGGGTCAGAGAACCCCTTTAAAAAAGGGTCAAAGCAGGGCCCGTGTTTAAACCTCCTGCCGGGGTACTCCCCCCTTTTCTGAAAAGGGGAAAAATGCGCAGGGAAAACCCCCCTAGGGGGGCCCACTGGCAGTGCGTCCCCACGGGCCCAAAAAAGCGATCGGACAATTACTCTTCCCCCTTTTGAGAGCCTCTTTGCAGAAAAAAATTCCCTTTATCCCATCCCCGTGATGCCCATTGGGCCCGCGCAAATATGTACGCTTTGATCCCCCGCAATCCTTCCATTTTTAAAATGGTCACAGGGTATTAGTGACATTCCCTTTTTTTTGGGTTTGCCCCCCCTTTTTACTCCGTTCCCTTCTCTCTTCGCCTTTTCGGGTTTTTGTCTTCTCTTCAACTACCACCTTTTATGTACTGTTGCATCTCCTTTTCCCCCCAACCCCCCCGGGAAGTTCCCCTTCGAGTCTGTTTTTCTCCCTTCCGCTCGGGAAAACCCCAAATGTCTAAAGGTCCTTTTCCCCCTTCTTTTTTTTGACCCCCTTTCACTCTCATTCTATGCCCTTTCGTGTTTCACAGATGGCTCTAAGTCCCTTTTGACGGGGTGGATTCGCAGCTGTTTCCCGGGCAGTGTCGTTCAAGGGCATTTTCCCATCTTCGGGTAGTATTTTTACTGCTGAATTATATGCCATCCTTACGACTTTTCCCCTTTTGCATCTAGCCTGTGTCATCATTTGTGGTTGTCCCCCAGACTCCCTTAGTGCTTTAAAGGCTAAAACAAAAATTTGATACACCCCACCCCCTTTTAAGGTTTCCCCCATTTTCCAAAATTTTTGGGTAGCCACATCTTTACCAAGCAAAAAGATTTTTGTTTTTTTGGGGCCCTGGTCATGTGACGTACAGGGGAATGAACAGGCCCCAAAAAGCTGCGCGGTCAGCAGTACAGGGCCTACCCGTTTCTTATAGAGGTATTCAAATTTTCGGACTATTTTCTGCAAAATCTTTTCCCCCCTTTTACACCCCCTTGGCAACAACGTTGGTCTACTATGCCCGGGACAAACTTCAATGTAATTTTTTTTTTTAAACCCCCAAATATAAAGGGTTTTGGGCCCTTCTTTTTTATCACCAGGTCGAGGTTGGGAAGGGGCTACTCCCCTCCCGTCTTTGCATTGGCCCTCCCCGTCTTACTATGGATAAACTCAGGGGGAGGGCCCTCCTTTCTCCCCTCTGTGAGGGTTTCCCCAAACTTCCCTTATCAGTCGCCAAAATTCCCGTTTTGGGTGCCCACTTTTTCAACGGCAGCCCGAAATTTTCCTCTGTCGTTCTTTCGCTCCCCCTCTGCTCCCCTCTTTACCTTCCCCTTTTCGCTGAGGACCCAAAACCTTTTTATCCCGACTCTTTTCATTGACTTTTTTTTAAACAACTGACTTCACAAATTTTTGATACCTTCGCCCTTTTTTTACTTCAAAAACTTGCTACCCCCTACCCCCCCCTACTATCCCCTGCCCCCCTGTTTTTTTTTTACTGGGTATTTATCCCTCCTCCCTTCTGCCATCCAATACCCCCGCTTCCTTCCCCACCCTGCAGCGCGTATAGCCCCTTTTGGCTTAGCGCTTTTTTGATTATAAAAAAAAAATTTAAAATCATTTTTTTCCCTTTCAGTTGTGGAAAAACTTGTGAACCTTTGGGAAAGGTTTTATATCCTTGATTTTATCACTTCTAAATCCTTTATATTTTTTTTCACATTGTGGGTTAAAAATTTTTTTATACTCCCTTTTAGCTTTTTTTTCCCCATTCCCTTTTTGGGAAATATCAGTCGATCGGGGTGACCTGGTTTAAAAATGTGTCACATGATTTTTGTGGCATTGATAGTACCCGTTTAAAAGTGTGACCCCCATGTTTAAAGTGTTTTTATGATAATAATGTTTTAAAAACGATGATAAAGTAACCCGATGATAAAAGTGTGGGAAATATTTAAAAATGTTTGGGAATGATGATAAAAGGGAAACCCCGATAATGATAGTGTGACACGATGATTAAAAGTTTAACCCCGATGGGAATAGTATGACACTGATGGGGTAATTTAAATTTTTATTATTTAAAAATTCGCCGGTTTTTTTCCAGGCTGGGGGCCCTTTTTCCCAAATGGTGGCCCGGGCCCTTTGGGTTTCCCCTTTCGGGGTATCTTTAGACCTAAAAATCTCCCCTTGGAGGGGGCCACGTACCTCCCCACTTTGGGACCCAAATTTCCCAGGCCTAGCCACAAGCTAGGTCTCTCTGGTCTGCCAAACCCAACCCAAGGGGGCTAATGGGAAAAGACAGTTTGTGGCTGCAAGTTCCGGCCCCAGGCACCTAACCCCGCCCTAGAAGGGGGGCATGGTGTTTGTTTATATTAATGTTTCATTGATGAAAAATTAAAAGCGGGTAGACGAAAAGTAGATTTGAGAGCAGGGAGTTTTAAATGTGGGGAGACTTTTTTTTAATTGCGTCACCCGCCGCATTTGGTTTATGAATTTTGCTGTTTTTTTTTCCCGGGGATACAGGTGTTTCGTTTTAAATTTAAGGGCCTTTTGTGGCAGTGTGTTTTAGGATTTTTGTGTTTGGGAATGTCAAAAATTTGTTTAGGGAAATGGGGACAAGATTTGTGTGAACCCCTGTGGGCAAGATTTTTGGGGTGACACTGGCAAGAAACTGGTTGGACCTGTGGAAAAGATTTTGTTTGACACTGTGGCAAAGAATTTGTGTAGCAAAAGTGTCAGGGTCTTGTATGGCCCCTTTTGCCCCAAAACATCTTTTTGGCATTTCAAAACTTCTTTTGGGACAGTGGCCCAAAACTTCTTGGGCCCCGTCAAGATCTTTACGGCTTTTTTGAGGGCCCTTTTGGCACGTCAGGACCTTTTGTGGCACTGTTAAGATTTTTTTTTGGCCCCATCAAGTATTGTTTTTGGGATTATATCAAGCCTTGTGTTTTGGGAACTATGTCAAGAAACCCTTTTTTGGCACTGTATCAAAGGGCGTGTGACACTGTCAAGCATTTCGGCACTCTGTCAAGGGTTTTTGTGTCAAAAAGGGGAAACCCCGACGTCACCCAGCGCTCCTAACATCAAGCCTTGGAAAAGTTACTGAAGATGAGACCCAAAAATGGAAAAAACCCCGACCCTTTTCCCCACTATGTTTTTTAAACCTTTCTTTTTACAGCAGATTCGGCACAGCCCTTTTTGGGTACCCTTCAGCGCCCGTCCCTTACCTCTGATTTTAGTTTTGGGGCAGATCAAATTTCCAGCATCTTCCTGCAAAACCAAACACGTTCCCGTGGCCCGCGGTTCATATAAGCAACCCAGACTCTATTTAATTATCCAAATTTTGAATCGAAGAAGGAAAAAGGCAAATGTTTGTTTGGGCGTCTTAAAATTTAAATTAAATAGAGCACTAGCCCAAACTTTATCCAGATTGCAGATGGACCAGAAATTAAATTTGTACGCCCTCCAAAAAATAACCCGGGAAAATTTTGACAGACGTGGATTAAGAGACATGGCCCCTAAAGTCCCAATCATCACTTCAAAAAACCACACTAATATCACCAAATTTAAAATACAACGGGGAAAGGAAACCCCAGTGCCAGAGTTGCTTCATTCCTTTTGCAGGAAAGTGATAGACAAAAACATAGGAGAAAACCCCACAAATATAAATTTTCAAAAGATAAAAATTGTTGCTACAAATCCTTTCTCTCCCCTCCTCCCCTGTTTTTCTTGGGCCTTCTCTTCCTTTTTTCTCGTTCCCGTTGTGACTTGGACCAAAGTGTAGTCATAAGTTTCCTCCCCCCAAAGTGCAAGTTAAACTGCATTTAAAAACTTAAAAAAAGAATACTAAAAATGCTTGGAAAAACTCTCAATATAACAAAGCTCGTTGTCCCACGGGGGACAAAAAATTCTACTTTTTGAAATAGCACGGTGGGGTAAATTCATTTTCAAGGAAAAAATAAGTTCAGAAGAAAATGTTTTTGAAGCAGCCATCACCCGTACATAAAAAAATTGTACAAAACCCAAGGGAGTTTTTGCTTAGGCAAATATCGGGGCATTGGAGTTTACTGAAAGGGAGGGCTTGTCCCAAGGGAAATGGAGCTCTCTCCACTTCTTTAGATCAAATCCCCAAATTTCCTTTTTAATTTCCCCTTTCCCCGGGTACGTTTTTAAACCTGCGGATTTTTGCCCCTTTCCCAATAAAATAATAATGATAAAATGGTTAAAAAATAAAAATGTGGGAAAAAGCTAAAGAAATTTTTCATTGAAGGTTTAAAAGATGAAACAGATTTTCCCTTTATTAAAAAATGGAGAGAAGGGCAGTTTTGGGGCCCTTTCAGAAATGGGGGCTTACAAAAACGTTTAAAAATTTCGAAAAGGGCCCAAGCAACGTGCATGTTGGTGTTATTACCAGGGTTTTCCCGGTGTTCCCAAAAAGTTTGCAAAAAAAGTTTTTACCAAACAATTGGAAAATTTTTAAATTTTTTCCCCCTTCCTCCTGGTGTTGTTTATGTAGCTAAATTTAAACTTAAAATTTGGGCTTTTGTAGGGTTTGCGAAACCTTGTTCCTAAAATCAAGACTTTCACAAAAAAAGGTTTTTAAAAACTTTTGGTTTTTCTTTTGGGTTTTGCACATATTTTATTAACTTTTTTCCCCCATAAATTTGGGTTTAGTTTGTGCTCACTAATTTTAAAATTTCCCGTTGTGGCAAACCCAAAGTTTTTTATAAAGCACATTAAAAAATTCGATACTCCGTCCCCCGGCTCTTCTGTTAGTTTTTTCTAATGGAAACACCCAATTTTTTTGGAGTTATGTTGTTTTGGGAAAATTTAATAACCGTTCAGCTCAATTCTGGATTTTGCTTCGACCTCTTAACTACAGTACACAACTGTTTGGAGTGAGAGAGCCCGGTCACAGGTAAAGGAAGAGCCAGGGGCTGAGAAAACGAACCCGGGCAATCGAAACAATTTTTTTTCCCCAAACTTTCACAGTAAAAAACACTAGTTCTTGTGGTTCTAGGGGGAATACTCATAACCCTTTTTATTCTCAAACACTTTTTCCCCACAGCAGCAGATACCCGTTCTTTCGATGCTCAGAACTCCCCACAGCAAAAACAAACTATTTTTTCCCGGTCGCGAATTTTCCCCAAAAACTCTTGGGGCTATGGCGAAATGGGGCGAAGGGATAGCCAAAAAGGCAGCTCAGGGCAAATTGGTTTCTCTTATCTGCTTTTTATTTATCTGTATCCCCAGTTACCCGTCGATAATTTTTTAAGGTTTAGGGTTCGGGAGAGAAAATAAAAAGTGTTGTTTTAGTTCGGTGGTTATGAAGTAGGTTTGGGGTAACGGGCGTGGGGGGGGAGTGGGAAGGTGAAGTGGCGATGGTGGTTTACAGTGGTTTAGTTAGTGATGGGGCTATCACTGGTGTTATGAAAGGGCGGTTTCATCACGGAGTGGTCGTGATGCTGTGCTGCTGGTGATTAAAACCAGGTTGATTTTCCGTTACATGAAAAGTTTGTAACCTAGCAGATTTTAGGGGATTTTTCCATGGACGAATAAAATAACAATAAAGAGGATAACCCCCAAAAAATGGGGCAGTTTGAAAAAATTTTTGTATTCCCGGGGGAAAAAGGGTATCAAATAAAAACATGAAAAAATTTTTTGGAAAAGTTTTGTTACCCTAGAAGGAAAAAGGAAATTAGAATCTAATCCAGAAAAAAAAGGGTTAAGAGAGAGATTTGCATTAGGTTTCAGTCTTCTTTGTTATTAACGAATAAAAGGTTTCTTTTGGGGTAATTAGAAATTAAGGGGGGGAAGGTTTGTTATGACCTTTTGGGCCCAGTGTTTTTAGGTTTTGTAGGGAAAATTTAAAAAAAACAGTTGGGGAAAAAAACCCCAGGGGCCCGGGCTCCGGGGTCGAATTCGGAACGCCTGTTGATAATTTAAGGAAGATCCCTAAAAAAATAGAGGTTGCAAATAAAACTGAATTATTTTAAAATGAGTCCAACGGGTTTTTAGAAAATATTTTACAAATAATGGGACACAGTACCCTTTTAAAATGAGGGAAATTTGGAAAACATGTACCAAAACTTGATTTGCTGTGACAATACCCCGGGTGTGGGCACTTGTGTAATTCCCCAGCTTACCCGATATTGTATACCAAATTTTTGTAAAGATTTTTCTGACACAGCAAAACAATGGGGTCTAGGTCAAGAAATATGCCCTTAATTAAAAACTTATTTTCTCAGCTGGCCCAAAATCTTGTGCACGACCCACTTCACTAGCGGGGCCTACCTACCTGTAATGTGATTTTTAAAAAATGTTCAAACCCCCCTCTGATAGTTTAGGGGGCCGGTTCCCCCCTACTTTTAAAAATTTGTCAAAAAAAAAGGTTTTCTGAACAAAGGGCCCCCTGGGCCTTTGGGAAAAGATTTTCCTCATCTTCCGTAACTTCGCATATCATTTTCTAAAATTGAATTTTTAAAGCCACTTTTTTGGGGAAACATCTTCAAATTTAAGATTTCCCCGGGGGTTCCATGGTATCTAATTCTTCAGGGGGAAAAGAGGTTAGAGTCCCCTTTGTGAGTGGTCTCTTTTAAAAAATAAAGAGCGAAAACCCGTAAACAAAAATTTGGGCCCCCCACCCAAAGGGAGTTTGTCCTTGGGGATTTAAGGGCAAAACCCGCATTACCTTTATCAGGGGGGAAAATTTAAAAGTTTCTAGCATAACAAAAAAGAGGACATTGCAAGCTAAAGGCAACAAAAAAGTTTATAAAAAAATGAAATATATGAAGGCAATGATTAAAAGTACGATAAATGTTTTGTTTTGTTTTTTCAAGATCAAAAATGTTTAAAAATTTAAACTGGTTTAAAAAAGCTAAAGGGGGCTTGGGGGGGCAAAAGCCAAAAAACCCCAAAAAAGGGGTGAACAGAAATTAAGAAATTTTCCCAAAATTAATGTTGGAAAGAGAAAGAAGGGGGTTAATAAAAAAGGGGGGATTTTCCCGGGTCCCCCAAAATAGACCAAGTTTTTTATTTTTTGAGATTTTAAAACAGTTTTGGAATTTTTTTCCCGCAGGAAAAAAAAAACTATTTAGCCCGTAGGTCTATATTTAAAGGGTTTTTTTACCACCCCCTTTTTTAACCCAAAATTTTAAATTTTCCCTATATTGGCCCAGTTTTTGGGGCCCTGAGCCATCATAGCCTTTAAAATTTAATCTAGGGATTGTTTTTTTTAGGGCTTTTGGGGGTGAGCCAGTAGGGTTTTTCCTTGCCCGCTAGGGTTTTTTTTTAATTAAACCCATTAGTGTTAGGAATTTAAAATTTTACTAGCCTATTAGTGTAGGGAAAAAAATTTAAGGGAAAAAAAGTGAAACCCGAGCCCCTGAAATGTTGGGAAAAAAACCCCAGTTTTATAAATAGAAAAATTTGGAAAAGAGTAGAGGGTGAAAAGTTTTTATCCGCCCCTTTTAAAAATTTAAAAAATTGCATTATGTAATGGCCTCCATAACAGGCTGAAAAGTCGCCAGTTTTCCCGTTGGTATGTTTAAATTGTAAATTGTTTTTTGGCTACGGCAATTTTAAATTTTAAAGCAGTTTGCGCCACAGTGCGTATCAAAATATAAAAAAAATTTAGGTTTACATTCCCTTTTCTGATGTAAAAAGGCTTTGAAAACCAAAAAGTTGAAGGAAATTTTTACATTTTTTCAGCGTTTTGGGAAACTTTATTACGGGAAAAGTTTTTTCGCAAGGGCTTCTCGTCTTCTATCATTTAAACTTTTTACCGGGGGGAGACCCCTTTGGGGAAAAAGCTTCCACAATAAAGGGTTCTAAAACGTTGCAAAAAAAAGGGGAATTTTTTCAACCCTTCTTATCGCAAAAAAATTTGTGAGGGGCAAAAACCTCATGTTGCTAAAAGATTCACTTTATAAAACCCCTTTATTACCCTCGAGGGGGGGGGGCACCCCTTTTTCCCGGTAAGGGGTTTTGATCCAAAAGAAATTTTACCTATTTCCCCCCCTTTTGTGGGGAACCCCTTGATTCCCCCCCCTTTGCTAAAAAGCTGTACAACCTCCCAAAAAAATAATTTGATTTTTTTGTTCATTTTAAAATTTAAAATTTTCAAAGTTTTTAAGGGGTTAAATTTTATTATTATTAAATTTTTATTTTTTTATTATTAATTTTTATTTATTAATGGGGGCTTAAAAATAATTTAAAAATAAAGGAATTTGGGGGGTATAAAAAAGTTGATCCAAGGAAGGGGAAGGGAGCTTAATTTTTCAGATGGCTATTTCACTTGCATCACAACATTTTTCCCCCCTCCCCTTGGGGGGGGAAAAGGGGTCGGGGTAATCTAAAAAGGACCACCCAACCGATCAAAACTTTTCGCTTTGATAAATTTAAAATAATTAAGGGGAAAACTTGGGTTCCAAAAAGGAAACCAACCCTTCTGGGAGGAGGGTCGGCAAACTTTTTTGGGGCCTGGGGAAAGGGGTTTGGGGGGGGGGGGAAGGGAATTAGGGAAATTATTAAAATTTTTAATTTTAATTTTTTGGAAGGGACCTTTTTTTAATTTTTCCCAAAGGGGGCTGTATGATCCCCCACGGTTTAACGCTTCCCCCCGAATATAATAATAATAATTTTAAATTTATGGAATGTTTTTCTTCTTTTCCTATTTAAAATTTTAAAATATGATCCCCACGGGTTTTTAAAATTTTTCATGAAATAAAAAATCTTCCTCATATACCCTTTTCCCGCTTTTTAAAAATAATACTTTTAAATTTTTAACTTCTTTTAATGGGTCAATTTCCCGCACGATCTCAACATGGGCCAAAATTAGTTTTTTTAGGCTAGGTAGGTTTGGAAAGTACTTTACTTTTTTGGCCCCTTTAAATTTAAAATTTTAAAAATTTTTAATCTCTAAAAGCGCATTACATAAAAAAGTGCGGGTTATGACCCGGCAACGGAAACCCAACGTTGGGGGAAACCCCTGCCCCGGTAATTTTTTTTAAACTGGAAGACAAGTTTATTTTTCATTTTTCTTTATTAAATTATGCAAATTTTGCTTTAAAGTTTTTTGAAAACCCACCCAAAAACCCAAAAAAAACTTTTTTATTTTAGGGGGGAAAAAAAATGTCTCTGGAATAGCAGCTGAAAAGGGGGTTTCGTTAATGTCGGGGGGGGGGGGGGGGACACGCACTGGAATCATAAGAAACCCAACGTTGTTGTCATTTGATATCACTCCCTTTTCCCCAGTGGGATATTCCTGTGGTTTTCCCCTTGGGTTAAATTCTGTACCCCCCATTAACCAAATGAATGTGAAACGGAAAACCTATTAAAAGCTTTACATTTGGGAGTATCTGAGACCTAAGTCTCCTTTGGGAGGAGGCCACACGTACCTCCTCATCTTGGGACCAACTGTCCCCAGGCCTAGCCACAAGCTAGGTCTCTCTGGTCTGCCATCCCAACCCAAGGGGGCTAATGGGAATGACAGTCTTGTGAGCTGCAAGTTCTGGCTCAGGCACCTACCCTGCCCTAGAAGGGCTGGGCATGGTGTCGATGATATTAATGTAACATTGATGATGATAATGCGGCTGAGACGAAATGTAGATTTGAGAGCAGGCAGTAACTGTGGTAGACTTTTTTTTAATTGCGTCACCCGCCGCATTTGGTTCATGAATTTTCTGCTGTTTTTTGTCTCGGCTGATACTAGGTGTTTCGTTTATCAGTCAAGACCTTATGTGGCAGTGTGTCAGGATTTAGTGTGGCACTGTCAAAAATTTGTGTTAGCACTGTGACAAGATGTTGTGTGACACTGTGACAAGATCTTGTGTGACACTGACAAGATCTGGTGTGGACACTGTGGAACGATCTTGTGTGACACTGTGGCAAGAATTTGTGTAGCAATGTGTCAGGATCTTGTATGGCACTGTGCCAAGACATCTTATGGCACTTTCAAGACTTCTTTTGGGACAGTGGCAAGACTTCTTGTGGCACTGTCAAGATCTTGACGAGCATTGTTGAGGCCTTGTGGCACTGTCAGGACCTTTTGTGGCACTGTTAAGATTTTGTTTGGCACCGTATCAAGATATTGTTTGGCATTATATCAAGACCTTGTGTGGCACTATGTCAAGACCTTTTGTGGCACTGTATCAAGACGTGTGACACTGTCAAGCATTGCGGCACTCTGTCAAGGTCTTGCGTGTCAAAAAGGTGACCTCGACGTCACCAGCGCTCCTACACATCAAGCCTTGGCATAGTTACTGAAGATGAGACCAAATATGGAACTACACGACCCTTGCACCAGCTATGTTTTTTAACCATGCTTTTTACAGACAGATTCGGCACAGCTTTTGGATCACCCTTCAGCGCAGTCCTACTTAGCCTCTGTATGTAGTTTTGGAGGCAGATCAGTTCTCCAGCATCTTCACTGCAACCATCACGTTCACGTGGCTGCGGTACATATAAGCAACCTAGACTCTATTTAATCATATATCCAGTTTAGAATCGAAGAAGGAAAGGACAACATGTTTGTGGACGTCTAAATTAATTAAACTAGAGCACTAGCTCTAGCTTGATCCTAGATTGCAGATGTGCCCAGAAATTACTTTGTACGCCCTCAAAGATAACGGAAAGTCTGACAGACGTGGCATATAAGAGACATGCCCGTAAAGTCACAATCATCACTTCAAAAACCACACTACATATCACCAAATTAAGATACAACGGTGAAAGGAACCTCAGTGCCAGAGTCTGCTTCATTCCTTTTGCAGGATGTGATAGACAATACATAGGAGAGACCTCACACAATATAAATATCAGAAAGAATAAAAAGTTGTTGCTACAACTCCTTTCTCTCCCCTCCCTCCTCCTGTTCTGTCTTCGGGCCTTCTCTTCCTTATTCTCGTTCAGTTGTGACTTGGACCAAAGTGTAGTCATAAGTTTCCTCTCCAAAGTGCAAGTTATCTGCATAAACACTATAATAAAAGAATACTAATATGCTTGGAGAACTCTCAATATCAACAATGCTCGTGTCACCCACGGAGACAAACATTCTACTTTATGAAATAGCACGGTTGCTAAATTCATTATCAAGGAATAAATAAGTTCAGAAGAAAATGTTTAGAAGCAGCCATCAGCAGTACATAAACATTGTACAAAACCAAGGCAGTTTTTAGCTTAGGCAAATATCGGGACATTGGAGTCACTGAAGGGAGGTGCTTGTCCCAAGGAACTGGAGCTCTCTCCACTTCTTTAGATCAAATCTAATTGCCTTTCATTCCCCTTCCCCGGGTACTGTATAATCCATGCGGATTTAGCGCTTCCACATAAAGATAATAATGATAATATGGTTAATAATAATAATGTGGGAAACAAGCTAGAAGTTTTTCATTGAAGGTAAGAGATGAGCAGATATCCTTGATTAAGAAATGGAGAGAAGGTGCAGTTAGTGCCCTTTCAGAAATGGCAGCTTACAAGAACGTTTAAAATTACAGAAATGGCCGAAGCAACTGTGCATGTTGTGTGTTAGTTACCAGTTGTCAGTGTGTTCATAACAGTTTGCAACAAAAGAGTTTTACCAAACAATTGGATTTGTACTTACCCGTTCCTCCATGGTGTTGTTTATGTAGCTAATTAATCTTATATTTGACTGTGTAGGCTGTTAGCGAAACCTTGTTCCTAAAATCAAGACTTTCACAGTGAAGGTTTTTAATAACTTGGTTTATCTCTGTTCTGCACATATTTTATTAACTTTTTCTCCATACTTTGCATCATGTTTGTGCTCACTAATTTAAATTCCAGTTGTGACAAACAATGTTTCCTATAAGCACATTAAAAAATTCGAGTACTCAGTCCAGGCTCTTCTGTTGAGTTTTTACTAATGGAAACACCGATTTTCTGGAGTTATGTTGTTCTGGAAATTCACTAACACGTTCAGTCAATTCTGGATGTGCTTCGACCTCTTAACTACAGTACACAACTGCTAGGAGTGAGAGAGCCAGGTCACAGGTAAAGAGGAAGAGCCAGGGGCTGAGAATCGAACCCTTCAATCGCAAACAATTTTTTTGCTCAAAACTTCTCACAGTAGTACACTAGTTCTTGTGGTTCTCAGAACTACTCATAACTTTTGATTCTCAGCACTTTCCACACAGCAGCAGATACAGTTCTTGCGATGCTCAGAACTCCCCACAGCAACACACTATCTTTCTGGTGCGCGAAGTTCCCCACAACTCTTGGGCTATGGCGACTGGGACGAAGCATAGCCAAATAGGCAGCTCAGGACAACTCTGGTTATCTCTTATCTGCATTATATTTATCTGTATCTCCAGTTACCAGTCGATAATTTTCAAGGTTTAGGGTTCGGCAGTAGAAAAATAAAAAGTGTTGTGTAGTTCGGTGGTTATGACGTAGGTTGGGATAACGGTCGTGGCGGGAGTGGTAATGGTGAAGTGAGCGATGGTGGTGACAGTGGTAGTAGTTAGTGATGGTGCTATCACTGGTGTTATGAAAGACGGTGCAGTCACTGGAGATGGTCGTGATGCTGCTGCTGCTGGTGATTATCCAGGTTGATTTCCTGTTACATGAATGTCGTAACCTAGCAGATTTTAGAGATTTTCCATGGACGAATAAACTAACAATAAAGAGGATATACACCAACAATGGACAGTAGAACATTTCTCAGTATTCCTGGGGACAAAGGATATCAAATAAAAACATGAAAATTTTGAGAATAGTAGTTACCATAGAAGGAAAAGGAGTTAGAATCTATATCCAGATAAATAGCATTAAGAGAGAGATTTGCATTAGGTACAGTCTTCTAGTTATTAACGAATAAGGATTTTCTTTAGCAGTAATTAGAAATTATGGGGAAGTTTGTTATGACCTTTTGGCCTAGTGTTTTAGGTTTCGTAGGGAATTAAATAAAACAGTTGGTAAAAACCTCAGGCGGCCCGGACTCCGTGCTCGAATTCGGAACGCCTGTTGATAATTTAAGGAAGATCATAAAATAATAGAGGTAGCAAATAAAACTGAATTATTAACATGAGTCCAGACGGGTATAGAGTATCATTTACAAATAATGGTACACAGTACCGTTAAGATGAGGAATTAGACACATGTACAACACTTGATCGCTGTGACAATACCCAGGTGTGACACTTGTGTAATTCCTCAGCTTACCGATATTGTATACCATTATTGTAATGATATTTGTCTGACACAGCAACACAATGGGATCTAGGTACAGAGAATATGCCCTATAATCTTATTTACTCAGCTGGCCCAACTCTTGTGCACGACCTACTTCACTAGCGAGTCCTACCTACCTGTAATGTGATTTTAAACTGTTGCACCTCCTCTGACTAGTTATAGGGGTCCGGCTTCCTGCCTACATTTCATATTCGTCAAAAATAAGGTACTGAACAACGGCCTCCAGGTCATGGAACTGATTGCCTCATCTTCCAGTATCTTCGCATATCATCTCTAATATTGAATTGATAAAGCCACTGTTTGGGGAAAACATCTTCAAATGA
Source organism: Cherax quadricarinatus (assembly GCF_026875155.1). Lineage (NCBI taxonomy): Eukaryota > Metazoa > Arthropoda > Malacostraca > Decapoda > Parastacidae > Cherax > Cherax quadricarinatus. Next base: position 28,571,493 of record NC_069468.1, read on the forward strand.
AGATACCCAGGTGTTCCATGTGTATCTAATTCTTCAGGGAATAGAGGTTAGAGTCCTTAGTGAGTGGTCTCTTTTATACAATAAAGATGCGAAAACCAGTAAACAAAATCTCGCCCTTCACAAGGTAGTTAGTCCTTGTGATCAAGGGCAACACCCGCATTACCTTTATCAGGAGGGAAGATAAGAGTTTCTAGCATATCAAAATGAGGACATTGCAAGCTAATAGCAACAAAGAAAGTTTATAAAAAAATGAAATATATGAAGGCAATGATTAGAGTACGATAAATGTTTGTTTTGTTTGTTCAAGATCATTAATGTTATAAAAATGAAACTGGTTAAAGAAGCTAAAGCAGCTTGTCAGGTCAATGCCAAAACCAAAATCGGATGAACAGAATTAAGAATTTCAAGTTAATGTTGGGAAAGAGACAAGAGAGGTCAATAACGCGATCACTGATAACTAATATAGACCAAGTCTATTCGAGATAAGACAGTGGAATTTATTCTGCAGGAAAAAAAAGACTATTTAGCTGTAGGTCTATATTAAGGTTTATTTACCACCCTTTTAACAAACTTTAATTTTCGTATATTGACGAGTTGGGCCATGAGCCATCATAGCTCTTCATATTGAATCTAGGGATTGTTTTGTTAGACTTGGGCGTGAGCCAGTAGGCTTCTCCTTGCAGCTAGGTTTGCTTGTTAATAACCTATTAGTGTTAGGAATAATATTTTACTAGCCTATTAGTGTAGGAATAATATTTAAGACAAAATTGTGAAACTGAGCCACTGTTAGTGTTGATAATACCACCAGTTCATAACATAGAAATTGGAAATGAGTAGAGGATGATGTTTTGATCCGCCCTTGAATATTAACAAATTGCATTATGATAATGGTCCTCCATAACAGGCTGAAACGTCGCCAGTTTCATGTTCGGTATGTAAGTTGTAAATTGTTTCGGCTACGGCATTATAATTGTAACCAGCAGTAGCTGCCACAGTGCGTATCATATATAAAAAAAATATTAGGATCACAGTTCTTATCTGATGTAAATGGCTTTGAAAACCAACAAGTTGAAGAATTTGACATTTTTGCAGCGTTTCGGAATCTTTATTACGGAAACGTTTCGTCAGCAAGTGGCTTCTCGTCTTCTATCATTCATCTTTGTACCGGACTGAGACCACTTGGTGAAACGCTTCCACAATAAAGATTCTAAAACGTTGCAAAAAAGTGCAATTCTTCAACAGTTCTTATCGCAAACAATTTGTGAGGTGCAGAACCTCATGTTGCTAAACTGATACACTGATAATACTCTCATTACCGTCGAGGATGGGGGCACCTTCATGCCGGTAAAGGGCTTTTGATCCAAAGAATTTGACCTATCCGCCCCTTTCGTGGATACATCTTGATTCCCTCTCATTCGCTAATAGCTGTACAACCTCTAAATATAATAATTTGCATTTTCTGTTCATGTAATTACATTATCAAAGTTATTAATGGGGTATTATTATTATTATTATTATTATTATTATTATTATTATTATTATTATTATTAATGGGGTCTTAATAATATTAATAATAATAGGAATGGGGAATATAATAAAGTTTGATCCAAGGAAGGGGAAGGTAGCTCTAATTTTTCAGATCAATAGCCTTTCACTTGCATCACAACATTCTCCCCTCCTCCTTGAACAAGGCTCGTGTAATCTAAAAAGGACCAGCCGTAACTCAGATCACATCTTATCTCTTATGATATTAATATAATTAAGAATCTTGGTTACCAAGGTGAAACCATCCCTTCAAGGGAGGAGAGGTGGCACCTTCATATTGCTGAAGGGCTCTTGGTCCAAGGAATATGAGTTACCCTTCCATTCTTTACTTCAACTCGGAGTACCTCCCATTCACCAGGAGCTGTATGATCCCCTACGAGTTTAACGCTTCCCTACGAATATAATAATAATAATGTAAATCATGGAATGTTGTTCTCTCTTGTCCTATTCTTAATTTTAAAGTATGATCCCTACGGGTTAAACGTTCTCATGAAATAAAAAATCTTCCTCATATACTTATCCAGCTTTTAAATATAATACTTGATTTTCAACTTCTTGTAATGCGTCAATTTCTGCACGATCTCAACATGACCAAAATTAGTTATTAGGCTAGGTAGGTTAGTAAAGTACTTTACTGTGGCCTTAACTTAAAATTTAAATATGTTTAATCTCTAATAAGCGCATTACATAAATGTGCGGGTGATGACTGGCAACGGAAACACATCAACGTTGGGAACCACATGCTCGGTATTTATAAGCTGGAAGACAAGTTATATTATTCATTCTCTTGATTAAATTATGCAAATTTAGCTTAATGTTTACTGAACCTACCCAAACCTAAAATAACTTTATTCATTTATAGAGGAAGGAAAATATGTCTCTGGAATAGCAGCTGAAAGGTGTTCTCGTTAATGTCGGGGGGGGGGGGGGACACGCACTGGAATAACATAAGAAATCGAACGTTGTTGTCATCGATCATCACTCTTTCCTCAGTGGGATATTCCTTGTGGTTACACTTGCTCATAATTGCTGTACCACCATTACCACTGAATGTGAAACGGAAGCCTATTAAACGCTTTACATTCTGGGAGGATTGTTTGTCTTTGTCTCATAAGATGACAGGCAAATTTTACAAACTTCTACCTATATTCAGTATAAACTACGTTTTATCTTCCTGTTTAATTTCTGGAACAATTTTCTGGAACATTTTCCCGGTCTGAGACCGGGCCACAGGGCGTTGTTGACCATGATCATAACAGATGACATAATACACATATTTCTGGGAAAGCGTTAAACCCATAGAGGTCATACAACACCTGGGGAATGAGGAATGGTAGGCAATCAGGGTTGATTTAAGTCAGTGGAGGGTAGCTCCAACGTCCTGGCTCAAGAGCCCTACACCTGCCTCAAGGCACATTGAAGAGACAGATAATACACATATTTGTTTTCCTAGCCTCTACATGGCTGATGTAATCTAAAATACAGCACCGGATTCCAATTTGAATTTAAATTTACAAGGATTTTAAAAAGTCTACGAATTATTAGTCCACACTCGTTGGTATGTGACAAAAAATTAACCTTAAAAAAACTCACCCGAAGTAGCCAGGCCACTTGACCTTTCTTAACACTCACATCCTGTCTTTTTATAAATAACCTTTTCCTACTGCTCTGTCTTACTCCAAGCCTTTTCCTACCCATTCTTGCCCTAACAAATACGTACAGTTATTAAGAGGGCTTCGTGGAAGCTTATATAAGCTGACAGCTCTGGTCTCCATGTTACATAATGCACTGAAAGCGTAAAGACAATGATGAAGAGTTTAAAACAATGTCATGTAATCTTACTGGCAAAAACACGCTCGATAGATTTATGTTATTGGTTTATTGTTAGGGAAAATGACAGATTTGAGATTCTGTGTATGAACCGTTCAGTCGTGCCTGCACTATGGCTAGGACACCTCAAGTGAGTATACGGAAGGACACTAAGACGAGGTAGTAAATAGTCCTAAGGTGGGACACTGCACCAGTGATCTTTATTTACGGGTGCGAGACTTGGTGGTCTGAGTTCTAGCTTTGAAAATAGGTAAGGAAAGATCAGTGAGATTATTTGGGTGGGCGTAGGACCTTAGTATCATGGGCCAGCCTCCTACAGTGCTTATTCCTCTTAATGTTTTGTGTGCAAGTCACATGTAACCTGCGTTCAGACTACATGCTTCTGACAAGTTTGTGTATGTGTGCACGTGCATGTGTGTTTTACCTGCAGTTCATAGCAATATACAATTAAACAAATGCGAGCTACGGTACCTCGACAGCAGTTATCTAATCTATTAGTGCATAAGCATTACATGAGTAAATTACCAAAATATTGCTGATAAAAGCATGTGTAGCCGAAATTCGATTATCAGTGGCATGTTCCCATATACGTATATTGTTCACCTATTTGCGGTTTCATGGGTTGAGCAAAGGGTATATATTCCGAAAAGTGTCTCTCATAGAGTATATACATTGTGAGTTTAATCCTATTTTAGGGTCAAAGTATTCTTGACTAGTGGTTTATAAGTTATTGGGGTTAATACTAATAAGCTTAAAACCCAATAAATTAACCCAGCATTGGTTAAATATGTACCTTGGTATTGATACCGACAAGAGATTTAAGAAGAAACGTGAGTAAACACTAGGATACAATTTTTATAGAAAACGTTTCGGGTCTGGGACCTTGATCACTTCTAGCATCAAGGTCCTAGACCGAATCGTTTTCTAATAAATATGTTCTAGTGTTTGCTCACTTGGCTTTTGTAAACCATTGGGTGAGGCTTAGCTCCTGGCCCTGCCTCTCACCTGGTCGTTGTCATTCATTATGTCTGAGAAATTGAAATTGTGTTTAATACTGTGAGTAAATGAGGAGTAAATTAGTGAAGGATGTCATCCTTACTATAATAAATGGTGTTTCAAAATGATGGACCCAGTTTCAAAACAGTAGTATATTTCACTATCGGTCCATCTCTTAAAAAAACTCTGTTTTAAAATAGTGTAGACTCTCAGCAAAAATCTCTTTTTCCACACAAAGACGTGGGGGACACTATATAGCAATGAATACAAAACTGCAAGCGTAGATTCTTTTGGGGAATTTGGGGCATGCATCACCTGGGATCTTTATTTTAAAACCTTTCCCCGTTTTTTTTTTTTTTTTTAATTCAGTAAAGAGATTGTATACGAAGACGTAAAAATGAGGTAATCATTTCCCTAGCTTGCGAACTGTATACAGAAGACGGGGAAAGATGATCAATCCCTAGCCTGGGTGGTGTTCGTGACCCTGTGGTTTAGCGTTTGGTTTTTAATAATAATAATAATGGTTTTCGTACCTTAATTTTGATGAATAAAATCCTCCTTTGGACACATTTTATAACATGAAACTATTCCTTATGATAATATGAAAGGAGAAAGTAATGGGTATTTCTTGGGTTATGATTGATTTGGGAATGGAAAAAGTTAGCATATTGCATTAATTTTTTTGGGTGAGGAACAGTAGGATGGTGTAAACGTAGTGACCAACGATTTTGTAATGTCAAAAGGAATGGTAGGATAAAGGGGAATGAGGTGCGGAATTCAGAGTTACGAAGGCCATATTTAAAAAAGAACAGGGAAACTAAAAAGAAATGAAGGGGGTGATGGGAAAGTTATTATGTGTTAGTTTTTAAATGTGTAGGGGTATTGTGTGTGGTGTTATGTGGACTGTGTTTTGGAGGTATTGTGGGGGTATTAGCGTGAAGGTGTTTATATATTAAAAAGTAGTAATGCGCTATGCCCAAAAAAAACCACCAGTGCTTTGTGGGGGGAAAAAAAAAATAGCATTTTGGAAACACCCCACGGGAAAAGAGATACTTCATCTCCACAAACAGATTTTTAAAACTTTTCCTAAGTGAGGGGGGGACTAACAGAATCGAGAAAAGTGCAATAATACCCTTTAGTCCACCGTTTTGTTATTTGTCATAAATTTGTGCCCCCTAAAATTCAAATACCCAACTACTTTAATTTCATTGTTTACTCAACGACCATTCTACCTCTATTTTAAATTTTTTAAATATTACAGAATCTATCTCCTTTTTTACAATTTACCACACACTGTTCCATCTTTTTTTTTATAAACTAACCATAATTGTCTTCCATTCTACCCACTTTAAAAAATACTAAATTCCCCCAATTTTATTTAAATCCCTTTTTCCCCCTTTTACTTTTAAACTATTTGATAAAAATTTATTGTAAAATTCTTTTTTTGCCCATTTTTATTCCATATTTTTTAACCCTAGTTTTTTTTAAACTACAATTTTTATATCACCTGTTACCATCTTACTAGCATATTATAAAGAACATTGCCATTTTTTTTTTTATCAATTTTTTTTTTATTATATTATTTTGCTCCCTTTAAATTTGTGTATTTACCTGTCTTTTTTAAATCTAATTATACTCTAATTCTTGTAAACAACTTATTAAGCCCTTTAGGCAATTTACAATTGAGAGTCTTTTTCCCTTTATTATATTTTTAGTTTAAATCACAGTTTTATCTGTATTCTAGCTCAAATACCAAATTCCTATAAAACCATAGTGAATTATAGTGAGAGACTGGTGCTATTTTTTTGAATTTTTTATTTTTAGACTAAAGTTGTTGTTACTATGTTTTCTACCCAAAAATAAATACCAAATTCACTTATTGACCATAGTGCAATTATAGGAGAGACTGGTGCTATTTTTAAATTTTTGTACTTTATATTTTAGTTAACCTATTGTACTTTAATCCCCCTTTTCTAGCTAAAACATAGACTCCACAAAAATCTTATTAGACCTTGGCTTTTCAAGTGAAGTCTTGTTAAATTTTTAATTTGTTTTTTTATATTACTAGTTTTACCTAGTTGTACTTTATTCTTTTCCAGCACAAACAAAAGAAAAATAAACTTCTTTATGTTAGGGGACTAACCCTAATGACCAAAATACTTGCTATATATTTGTCCAAACTTTAAAAACCACTCAGATATCAGTAGTAAAACCAACACACAACTCGGATATAAATAACCATATTTTAAACCTAGAAGATGATGATACGTTGACCGATCTAAACCCCCATAACCTGAACCCAATAAAAACCTATTGGAAAGTAACTCCCCTTTTTTTACACAGCATCACAACCCCACTATCCAAACAATGCTAAAAGTCTTCATATTTAAATACAACATCAGGTCCTTAAGCAAACACTATGATGCCCTCTAGCCTCCTTGAATACTAAAGACCCCCTTTTCCCCGCATTTTTTCTTAATAGACCGGGCTTAAGCAGGACAAAAATAGATATCTACCCTTACAGGATACCAGAAATTCACACTGCAGAACAAACCAAGTTGGGGGTGGTATTGAAATCTTTACTCTAACCAATTACTTTCTTAGCACCATTGCTTTAGTGATAAAAATTGGGGAAAAAATTTTTGTAATTTTACTGAAAAAAACCCTTAAGACGCTATAACAATCGGTCCATTTACCGGATCCTCCCCAAAACATCCCAAATTTCAGTGAGAATTAAAGTCACAAATAACAAACAGCAAATGAAAAACACCACCCTTTTCTTGTGGAGACTTTAAAATCAACCTTGGCTTTTCTGATGATCAGCCCGTAACTGTTTCATCAAAAATAGAACAACACACTTCTCATACCCAAAAATAAATAAACCAACCGGTTCACTGAGACAAGTGCAACCAAATAGACCACTATGGACCAAAAATCTCCCCCCTTTAAAACAGGGTAATCATAGATAGCATACAACCCCTACCCTACCCTTTCCCCTGACAAACATTGTAAACCCCCACTTAAAAACAACAAGTTATTTAGACTCCATGACGAGGCCTCAGTAAGGAAGTTCAAGCTACCCGGACTGTTGATGGCCTAAGAATTCTCCAAAGGCCCAAAGGTAGATGATGGACAGACACTTTTTAACAAATTACTTTGACTATACAAAAAACTTTCCTATAAAAACAAAACAGATCACAAACAAAAGGGTTGGTTGCCCATGGCTAACCCCGCCCATTTGAAATCCCTTGACAAGAAACCCCAATTGAAAGCAATTAGACAGGGGTTAATCCAAAGGGTACTCTTAAACACTTTCATCGCCCCACCAAAGTAAAAAAAAAAGCCAAACAACTATAACTCAGTAGATTTACAGACACTAGAGGAGATATAAAAAAAAACCTGGAAAAAAACCCCTCTCAGATTCTAGGGGCCCACAAATGAGAAAAACCAAAAATATTGTCCTAAAAACCTAATAAACACCCCTACATCCCACTGCACAGTAACAAGATAAACTATTCTTCTCGAAAAGGATCTAATTGCCAGTAAAATCCACATACAATGCCATGCCGGGACTACCAGATGGAAATTTCCCTAATTCCTTCTATCTTCACCAACGAGCCCGGAAACATTGAGATCAAAAGCACTTAAAATAACTCGGGGGGTCTGTCTCATGTCCCACCATTACTGTCAAGCGAGGGCCCATGTCCTTTCGCGATTTATTTCTTTTTTTAAAAAGTCATAGAGACTAGCACCTTTTCCCAAAAAATACCAAGTGGCAAGGGGTTTCACCCAAAAATAAAGGTGGGACCCTACAGACTTAAACAACTATAGGCCCAAAAACTAACTTTTCTTTTCTATCCAAAAACTTTTAGAAACTCTGCACAGGGGAAAGTATTATTTAAACGGCTCAAACATATCAACCCCCGCCAGTTTGGATTCAGGAAAAATAAAAGCACTAATGATGCAATATAAAAATGCTAGATCTGCTTTACACAGCTTGGAAAAAAAAGGAATATCCACTGGAATTTTTATGACCTAAGAAAAGCTTTTGAAACATAAACCCCGAATCTATCCACAAATTTCCCTACTTATTTAAAAGGCCTGCGCTTGCTTATTTTAAATCTTCTTTTCTAATAGGTATTGTAGTCACCATTTTAAAGACACAGCATCAGCAAAACGGCCCCCTTTAATGGAGTTCCGCAGGGGAAATGTCCTTGGGCCCCTGCTCTTCCCAAAAAATCAATGACCTTCCAAACGTATCCCAAACCCTGAAACCCATTCCTTTGCTGTGACACGACTTATGTCTCCTCACCCAATCTTGCCCCCCAACACCCTTGTGGGAAAGAGGACTGATTTAAAAAAATCGACTTTGGGTGAAGCCAAAAAACTTCGCTTAACACTGAAAAACTTACTTATTTTGTTTGGACGAGCAGGAGTAAAATTTAAAATTTGATTGACAACACTCTAATTTCCAGAAATATGGGGAAAATTCCCAGGCTTATCCTTGAAACACTGAATTTCAGCACCCATATCCAGCATATAGCCAAAAAAGTATCCAAAAAAGGGGGGGGGTCCTCTCCAAAATACGATACTCTGCCCCAAAATGCCCCTTTTCACACTTACCCCCTCATTTTTTATCCATACCTCACCTATGTTTGTGCTTTGGGGGTCAATGCAGCAACCCACCTAAAGCCTAATAACCCCAAAAAAAACTCAGTAAGAATAATCACTAAATCCCATCCCCGGGGGCACACCCCCCCCCCCCTCTTCAAAGGGCCTTTCTCCCATTCAGTACATCCCCAAATTTTTCTGTGCAATCTATTCTACAGGGCCTTAAACTCTAATATCAACCTTGACCTAAAACGCTTTCTTGATAGTTGTGACAAAACCCACAGGCATAACACCAGAAACAAACATCTCTACGACATTCCCGTGTCCGACTAAACATTTACAAAAAATTCAATGTATGTCAAAGGCCCTAAAATCTGGAATACCCTACCTGAGAACTCTAGAACTGCAGACACATTCATCACCTTCAAAACTACCATTAGAAAACATTTTTATCCCCCTGATACACCCCGTCAACTAACTACACAAATTACCACCTGGTGGTTCCACTTACACTCGCTCACTCATTTGACCATAAACAAAAATATTAATCTCAGTCTTAAAATATGAATCCTGTGATACTCCAATACTGAAACTATATACTGTGCCAAAACAAAAGCATTCACATTGCTAAACTCACAAACTAGTATTTAGTCACTTAGCCATAATACCAACTTACCTCATAATTTGTTTTATTTTACAATTAGAATAAAACTAAGTATGCCCGAAATGCCTAGCCATGCTAAGCGTTCTAGTGGTACACTCTGTAATCACAATTTTACTTCATGTAAACCAAACAATAACTAAATTTCTGTAAACCCAGCATTGTAATCCTTATAGAGAATAAACTTTGAATTTGAATTTGAATTTGAATTTGAATGTATAGTTATTGTTAGTAGTGTGTGGAGGTGTTGTGAATGCAGGTGTGCATGTGTGTAGATATTTCGTGTGTGAAGGATTGTATAGGTTTTCCCCTGTGTATAGGTGTTACGTAATTATTGTGTGCACCTTTTTGTAAGGTATTCAGTGTATGATGATACTCAGTGTGTGATGATCATGTGTGTGTGTGGGTATTTATGTGTTATGTGTATTACGGATTAAAAATTTAAAATTACCTACTGAGCTGATTATAGTCTATAAAATTGCGAAGGGTAAACGTTTTCACTGATAACAAATTATCAGCAAGGTCTTTTACACTTATAAATACAATAAAAAAATATTGTGAGGACTAATAATATAGTGATAAAATAACGTACACTGAGGTTGGGAAGACTTGGGTGGTAGGTGCTTACTGACTACCTCATTACCACGAGATTCCTGTTATATCAACCATGAACTTGCTCGTGTTTTTTTTAGAGGGGTATAAGTAATACACAAACAACCCGCACATAGGAGAGAGGAACTTACGACGACGTTTCGGTCCGATTTGGACCATTTACAAAGTCACACTAAAAAGAAAGAGAAAAGGGGGGAGTATAGGCCCGAAGACAGGGACGGGACAAGAGACCTAGGTAGTAGAGGAAGATGAGAAGTAGTGGTAGAGGTAGTTGTTGTTGTAGTAGTAGTAGTAGTAGTAGTAGTAGTAGTTGTAGTTTGTAGTAGTAGTAGTAGTAGTAGAGAGCCAAAGACTAAGAGGAGCACTGCAACGGAGCTACGGGCCCACAAAGGGTAGGAACAAGAACACAGAGGGGGAAAAAATAATAATAATAATAATAATAATAATAATAATAATAATAATAATAATAATAATAATAAAAATAAAAAATAATAATAATGGACCAAATACCCAAGGCAGAAGAAAAGAGAAACTCAAAGGAGAAAGAGGAAAGGGGAAGAGGGAGAAGGGGGAAACAAAAATCAGGTTAAGTCACGGGTGTTCTGAAGTTTGGAGCATTTTACATTGTAATGGGAAAGGAAGGTATTGTGCCTTTATGTTATTTATGTTATAAGTAACTCAGTCAATAGAGTGTTCATTTTAAAGACAACACCTTTAAAAATTTAAAACGATAACTAAATTAATGTATGTGCTTCATACATGTGCAAACATCTGTCGTTCGCTAAATCCATTGTTTAATGATTATCTTTTGTAGCAGTTAAAGGTTGCAGGTTGCACAGAGACTGTATAATGCTTAATTTGTTTCAAACTGCAGTAACTTTCGCTACTTCTTCGTAAGTAACACCCTTTTATAAATACTGTAGTGACTCTAAAGAATAGCACCAAAATAATACTTTTGATTAACTTGACAAATTGATTACGAAATCTGATATTTCACGTTGCATCTAACTGCTATTACAAGAGATTGGAACTTAACTCTCTGGATTTTTTTCTTTAAGGTATATCTCATTTTTTTTAATTCTTCAAATATATAGTTTCAAATGAGGTTAATTAAGTTAAATGATACTGTTATAAAATTGCGCTTGTCTTTCTTTGCGCCCAGTTCACATATTTTCATTTTAGGCTAAAAACACTGTACAAAGAAATAGATTTGAGAATTAAATAATGCGAGTATTAGATTAGGAATAGCCAGGTCTCAACGCACTGTGTTCATCGACTGTCTCAATAGCTGATTGCTGTTAGACATTCTATACTATACTAGCATGAGGTAATGTGACAAGTGTTTTCGGTTGCGGATTTTTTTGTGATGTGATTAAACATTATCTGTGTGATTCACACATACAGTGAGTGTAGTCATAAACATATACAAACATTTTATATAAGATCTGGAGTTTACCTGGAGAGGGTTTCGGGGGTTAACTCCCCCGCGGCTCGGTCTGAGACCAGGCCTCGTGGTGGATCAGGGTTTGATCAGCAGAGGATTTGAAACCATTCTCCCAGCTCTCCACGCAGGTAGATGTAAGAACAGTATTAATGTTGGTAGAATTACCAACAATATTTTTAAGTAAAAAGGACACAAGCGCAACTAATGCGACATTTTATTGTGGCAACGCTTCGCTCTTCAAGAGCTTTGTCAAGTTGTTTTCCTTTAAGTTCTCTTCATTTTTGTACCTCTCTGAGTTTGCCTTAAACTTCCTTTACAAATCTTGGAAACAGTTGTTGGGTTTTCCACGGGGAGTGGCAACACTTTAGGGTGAGTAATGTAAGGGGAGTCGAACCTTCACCTCAGTTGACAGACGGATGGATGATTATTTATACACTTGTGGGTACTTGACTTTGTAAATGTTTACAATTGTGAAATGGTGTGGTGCAGCCCCAGACGGTTAGTTGGAGGGAGACTGGGGACCCACAGGTGCTGGAAAAGATACGAAAAAGTTGAAACAAATCTTTTATTAAATACGACTTCTCACTTTCAAGAGTGAAATGGGAAAATATCTGTTTTTTGTTATGTTTTATATCTTCCAGCCTCATCATGCAGACACTTGTTACTAATTGCTGTCCACCCGCAGCCGTTGCAGTGTTGGGTTAGATATTGATCATGTAATGCAATAAATATATCACGAGTTTATCACTCTTGATATATTGCAACACAAGTTCACGGAGCATAACTTCCAGTATAGCTGACAATGTAAATCAGCTGATTCAGTCATATGAATGCTAACCTTTAATATGAGACTAATGATATTGACGACTAGGCTAGCCTATTCATTAGAAGGAATATATTAAGATGGCAAAATTATAGAAAAAGCCTAGTTATATAAAAAACCCGTCATTGCTAACGAATTATTTAGGGAGTATTAAAATTAGTTAATAATCTTTGTATAAGGCCGCTGAGAAAGCATTTGTAAATTCTCCTGGAAGATGTGCTAATATTATTTGTGGTGAAAGAATTACAACTACCGTCCTATTACTATATGGTACTATATGGTCAACAGTTTTAGCGCGTCCCAATAATAAATACAAACAATAAATACTACTACTACAACTACTTCTACTATTATTACTTCGACTACAACTACTACTACTACTACTAGTACTAATAATAATAATAATAATTTGGATGGAAAATATAGTTTTACTCTCTTCAAAAAATGTAATGCCTAATAAACCTGAGTGTAGTGGAATTCCATAGAAGCACAGTATGTATATCATAAATATTTATTGTTAGGTTCATATTCCACTCAAATACAAAAAAAAGGCTTATTGAAAAAATTATAAATATGATAAATAAATAGATGTTTAAAGCATTATACCAAAGTCGAGAAGAAACATAGTTTCCACTGATAATTAAAAAAAAATAGTACATACGAAATAGTATATACATAATAGGTGGGTGGCTAGTAGGCCTATGGCTTGTTTACTGATGCTGTCTTACTGAGGCATGAATGATTGGTCTACTTGATTCCTCCCGTTGGCTAGTACTCTGATGATGCTGTTCCTGGCGATACCGAGGGCAGACTAGCAATGCCTAGGGCAGCCTGGCGATGCCGAAAGCAGACTAGCAATACCGAGGGCAGCCTTACAATGCCGATTGTAGCCTGGCGATGTTCAAGGCAGCTTAGCGATGCTCAAGGCAGTCTAGCGATACTCAGGGTAGCCTAGCGATATTCAAGGCAGCCTAGCGATGCTAAGGGCAGCTACAGTTGCGTGACCGGTCGGCTGACCGACCTACAACCACCACCATTCCACACACTTTAGATCCAATACTAAATACATAGATTTTTTATACATTTTTTTGAGTTTATACAAATAGATACAAAGAGTGTAAAGAAGAAACTCCATGGTCCCAGAAATATTATTACTACAGTAGATTAAGGAATTATGCTCACCCCGGAGCAACTAGGAGGGAGAGGGGGGTCAAAATTTTTTCAATGACCCACCTTCCCCTCTTCTGGAAAACTGCTAACTGAAGTTATAGATAATCAGATATATGCCAATTTTTAATTCTGACTAGCCTAGCAACCTAATGCAATCTTTGTAAAAAAAAATACGTAACAAAATAGCTGATTTTATGCAAATTAGCTTATTTTGCGTTACATAAAATAGCTTAATATTTATTGTATATAACAATTTACTTAAAATAGGTAAAATTTATATCACTATAAATATTATTTTACCTAGCCTGTGTAAAAAACTACATAACTTATGTAAGAGTTTTCCCTGGAGTTTTTAGGAGACCCAAAATGGGCTCATGAGTTTTGTCTAATTTCTTGTCGGCCGTGACGCTAACGTGTCTACCTTGACCCTAACACGTCTGCCGTGACGCTAACACGTCTACCGTGACGCTAACATGTCTACCGTGACACTAACACGTCTACCGGGACGCTAACACTACTGACTAGATATCCCCATCCGAGATTTAACTACTTCACTAAATCCACCACATACCCCCGTAGAGAGCGCCCTTCGCTCCCTCCCGTATACTAAGGTCTACTGGACCCATGTTAAGTTTTATTCACATTCATACATATAATAGTTATTTCTATTATTACAATTTTTGTTATCAATAAATGGTTAAAGTATTTTCAATCTTCCATTTTTTACAACAGCAGTAGGTTAAAACCAATTGTAATATTTTTACCATTAAATCTAATGCAGGGTATATACAACCCTTAGAACAGGGATTTAGTGTATATATTTATAATATATATATATATATATATATATATATATATATATATATATATATATATATATATATATTTATATATAATCTTGTGTCATTCTTTTTGTGTAATAACTGATACAGCAGCGAGTAACTTTCTAAATAGCATTTAACTTAACAATATGCAAATTGTTAGGAAATTAAATATTTTGCTTAAGTACTACGAGTACAGAAAGTGTTTGCTGGTCCCCCTCAACCCATCATGTTGGGAAACCTATCCTAACCGTTTATTCACCTATCCAGATCATACAATTCACTGGGAAGCCTTGGAAAAAAAATCACCCAATTACCTGTTTAGGTCACCTAAACCACTGGAAAGCCTTTATTAATCAGTCACCTATCCAGGTCATTTTAATCACTGGGAAGCTTTTATTAATCACTCAGTAACTTATCCAGGCACCTAATACTCTGTGATACCTCTACTAGCCATTTATTCAAATATGTAGGGTGCCTGATTCACTGGTTCGCCTTTATTAATCACCTAGTCACCTATCCAGGTCACCTAATACCCTGGGAATCCTTCTCTAACCTTATATTCGCTTACCCAGGTCGCCAAATACGCATTGAGGCCTCTGTTAATAATTTACCATATAAAGGAGGGAGGGGTACCTTAATGGTGACTGGTTCTTGATCCAAAGAATTGAAGCTTTCCTTCCCTTTCTCGGATCAAACTTGATTGTCTCCCTTCCTCCCAGGCGTTCTATATTCCTTTCGATTTCAGCACTTCTCATGAATAAAATAATAATAATAATATAATAATATAATAATATAATAATAATAATAATAATAATAATAAAAATAATAATAATAATAATATATAATAATATAATGTTATTATCCAAGACTAATTACCCAGTCACATTTCTCCTTTCAGCTGAAATCACACATCACCTGAATTCAATCCTCGCTCAGCTACCTACCACCATCCCAACATTTCCCTCACTGTTACCTGCCATAATTTACGACACTCCCCTCACTCACCGTCACCTACCATCATCCACGACAATCCCTTCACTCGCTGTCAGCTACCATCGCCCACTACATTTCCCTGGTACCTATCAGGTGACTCGGGCGTGTACATATAAAATCCAAAAAACTGTTTTGATTAGGAGTAAGAGAACAGGTGGGTCGTCTACACCTTTCCCAACACCAGTAGCAAGACCTTTCAACGGAGTCACATATAGAGGTTCTACACCTGATAGTTACAAATATAGGTGTTCTGCACCTGATAGTACTATAAAAGCTCTACACCTAATAGCCACTAGTATAAAAGTTCTACACATATATAAATGCTCAAGACCTGACAATCACTATTATAAAGGTTCAAAATTAGTTAGTAATATAAAGTTTTAGACCTGATAGTTATAAATTCTAGACCTGATAATCATTAGTACTGATACTCTGTATCTGACAGTCATTAGTGTAAGCTATAAAAACTGTAATGAGTCTTGCCTGGCATCCCCCACTTGGCACACCCCAACATAGTCATCACTGCTTCATTCTTGACTAGTTTATTGGTCAATTATAAAGTTCTCTCACTGCCACAGATCTTCCTAGTGTTCTCTTGTGGAAGTATGTTGTACCATGTTGATAAGAAGAGTGAAGGTTGTGTGGAGCGAAATAGTGTCACGAGTGTTAGTGGGCTTTTGCAGTGTAATTGTATCTGTCACGGGACATTTACAATATTGAATGATGTTACAGGGCATTTGCAGTATACATGAAGGCATGGTTGACAGTTGTAATGTACTTAGAAACGTCAGTGACCATTTGCTGTGTTTGGTGGCACTGGAAATTTGCCATGCACGAGAAAGTGTCAGTGAACATATGCAGGCGTTGCTAGGCATTGAAGGTGTTCAGTGTTTCCCAAAGCGTTCGTGGTCATTGGTTGTGTACTTAAAGGTGTCTGTGAACATTTGTTGTGTATTTCAAGTAGTTAGTGGACACTTGGTATGTTTAGGCGTCAGTGGGCACGCGCAGTTGAAACATGTGGAGCTGATCGAAGGATAGTAACTGTATGCAACGGTCGCCCTCCAACACGACTCCCGAACCCGCTAGGCGACGCATGGCGGAGTGTAGTAGTGATGGCCGAGGTGGAGGCTGGTAGATCAGCGTGTGCCCCTGTAATAGGTCCTACAACAGGAGTCCCAGGATGGGGGGTCATGCCACTTCTACTCAGGGCTCGGTGGAGCTTCATGCAAGAAGAGGACTCCTCGTGCTTATAGAGGTAGGATTTGAGAGCGAAGGACTTGCCACAGCGGGTACAGGCGTAGGGCTTGATGCTGGAGTGCGTCTGGACGTGAGCCCGCAGGTTGGACTTGTCAGCAAAGGCCTTACCACACATGCTACACCTGAACGGCTTCTCACCTGCAAAAATAAAAAAACATTCTTGGTGAATGGAGCAACAGGCCGACAATTGAGTATTAAAACACGCAATGAAGAAGACGTTTCGATCATGATTGAACGGAACTTTTTGCTAAGTAGCATCTTTACACACATTTTTATTCTTGTAATCTGCATGTCAGCATCTTGTACGAGAATCAGTATTTAAAACTAATTAAAGTTGCGAAAGATTTTGATAAAGTTACCGTTGTCTTGAGGAAACACGGGTTGGATAATGGGAATTTAACCATTAAGGCTGCACATAACCTGTTTAATTTACAAGTTTAAAAAATAATTTTACTCTGTAAAATAGAGGTTAATTACATAATCTCTTAATATACACTGAGATAAGTACACCTCTCAGTGTATATATCCTGTATGAGGAACGCAAATGTAGTCCATCACTTGGCTATGACAGAAATACGTGAGAGATGTGTTAGTGTGGGGAATAACTAGTGACAAATACAGATGTTAGTAGCGGTTATACGTAAGAGATGCAATGTTAGTGTGGGAAATAACTAGGGACAAATACACTTGTAACAGATACAAGTGACAGGTATAGTGTTAGTGGGGAATAACTAGTGACAGCCACAGGTGTAACACATAAGAAACAAATGTATTGTTTTTTTGTGAAGGACAGATGAACATATGTTGTAGAAAGTGTCAGGTGTGAATAGCCATCTTAAAAGATTAAAAAAAGAGCAAAGGGTAACAATGGATGGACACAAATATTCTCAGAGAGTAGTATAGATTCCGTTTACATTCCCGACACAAATGTCAAAGACTTAGACATCTGTGAGGGATACAGCTTACGGCTGTTGAGGTAACAAATCTGAGGCCTATGTAAAGGTGAAGAGTGAGCCTGGTATGTGGGGTGTGAGGGTTGACCTGTGTGGGTCCTGATGTGTCCTTGGAGGAGCCACGGTCGTGAGAAACACTTGCCGCAGGTGTGGCACTTGCAGCCCTGGTTGTGAGTGCGCATGTGCTGACTGAAGGCTGGGGTGCTCACATACACTTTATCGCAATATGGACACTTGCGCGCCACCCTCTTGTCGTCCGGGGATCGATGCGTCTGTCTGAAATATCATACAATGAATTGTACAACATATTATGGACTTGTGAGCCACATGCTTTGGCGTCCATTGGGGGTAGAGGGGCGGAAGAAGGGAAGCATTTACTCGTTCCCCTGGAAGATACCTGTGGGAAAAACAAACATATTATTGTCAAACTCTTGAGGTTTACTATCCCCTTGCCAATACACCCTCCTCAACCCAGCAAGAAAACCAGAGATATAAGTAATATCAGTTACGAAGATTGAAGACACCGGAAATAGCCTCGTTGAAAGACAGGAGAGGAAGATTGAGACATAACCACATACAAGACTATAAAACACGAGAAAATAGATTGTGAGGTCAGCGACGGTTATATTGTACTGCGGCTGTCAATACTGTATATATGCTGAAAATTGAGTTTAATCACCATTTTAGGAATTAAAGTATATTTGGTGGTGTAAAGTTTACATACAATCAGCCTTACTGACTGGTTTTGTGGACTGCACATGCGGCGCCAGAATTAATGAACTGGGACACTGAGGCACGACTAAATTGTTGGAAGGGGACGAGAAGGACTAGGAAACCTATTATTATTTTTTATTTGGGGGCTGAAGAAATTTTTGGTGGGCTAAATCCCCAAGCATCTACTGGTGGATAGGCTTTAAACCCAATAAACCAAGCCATCTTAATAGCAACAGTAAGAACAAGAAATCATATTTCTAAATTACGAAAGTTGTACAGAAAGGACATTTACATCTATTTCCGTACAGTGCTTGGCAACTAATGTGGAATTAATTATTAGGAAATACGCAATTAAATAATTGAATAATTAAAAGAAAAGTTTATAAAAGTTTATTAAAAGAAATGGGACAAAACGAGCATAAGATCTATTTTTGTAATTTCAAATGCGCAACTAAATAGTTAAATATATAACTAAACTCTCAAATATATTAGTAAACAGTCAGGTATATAACTAAACAGTCAAATATAAAACTGAACTCTGAAATATTAAACTAAACAGTCAAATTTGTAACGAAATAGGTAAATACAAAATTCTGGTGTTGAGTCTTGGATGGTAACAGATAGAAGCGTAAAAGCGAAAGCCATGCCAAGGAATAACGCAGTCCACTATGCGTCTATTCCAGAATACAAATTATGCAGAAAATCTAGCACCGGAAGTATATTTCAAGAATATTGTTGTCCCTGAGACAAAAGCATTGAGGAAAGTTTACCCTAAGGTTATGGGACTTGGGAGAGTGTTTACAAGTCTTCGTAAGAATAGATCGGTATGACGAGACGAAACATTTAGAAAGTGTGACAACGTGAACCAAGTGGAAAGAGAGGCAGACACCAGAAATAAAAAGTGTGATGGCTTGAACTAAGAGGAAAGAGAGCAGACACCAGAATTAGAAAGTGTGACAACACGAACCAAGTGAAAAGAGAGAAGCAGACACCAGAATTAGAAACATTCTAGCCAAGTTTGGGACAGTAAGCTTCCTCACACTCGTAGGAAAAGTACGAGGCGTGTGAGTGTTTAGTTGTTCTTGTGACGCTACAGCCCCTGGAGCCAGGGAAGGCAGATGGTGCCAAGGAACAAATGGTGCCAGTGAGCAGTTGGTGATGGGAGTAGATGGTGCCAAAGAATAAGTTGTGCCAAGGAGCAGGTGGTGATGATGGCAGCAGGTGGTTCCAAGGAACAGGTGGTGTTAGTGAACAGGTGGTGCCCAGGAGCAGGTGGTAACGATAGCAGGTAGTATGAGTGGACTAGTACAAAATGGAATGTGGGTTAGTAGTGCGGGTAAAATTAGTGAGCCTAGGTTAGTAGCACAAGTAGGGCATTGAACCCCATGTTTTCAGTTTCGAAGTTGCAAGTGGAGCTCCTACAGTGGTGCAGGTGGTGGTAATGGTGCATGCAATGGCTCAGTAGTACGAAGGAATTTATTGGAGCCAGAGGTGTATATTTCAGCGACGTGGGGAGTCATGTGCAGGTCGTGCATTATTATATGTATATTATTATAATTATCATTTATTATTATTTTTATTAATATGGACGTTCAAGTGTTCAAAATGGTAGACTCACAATATCCTCTGACAACTAAACAATGGCTAGGCTCTAAGACAACTGAGATAGGCTCTCAAAACTGAACCATGTCTAGGCTCTCAGATTACTGAACTTTGGCTAGGCTTTTTCAGACACCTGGACTATGACTAGGCTCTCTCAGAGAACTGAACTACGGCTAGGCTTTTTCAGATAACTAACTATGGCTAGGCTCTCTTAGACATCTGAACTATGGCTACTCTCAGACACCTGACAACTAAACCATGACTAGTCTCTCAGACAACTGAATTATGGCTAGACTCCCTCATATAACCGATCTATGGGTAGACTCTCAGACAAGTAAACTGGCTAGGCTCTATTTGACAACCAAATCCATATAAGCCAGGATTTCCTTGACAAACCTAGCTTGACAGAACCATGGCTTGACAAAACCAGGGCTTGATAACAAAATCTTGTCACAATGCATTTGTTTAATGTAATAAATGAAATCCAAATCACTCTTAAGAGCACTTTCTGAGACCACTTTCCACAAACTATAACAGAAAGTGGCAGGCACTCTCTACTGCTCCAAGATTCGCTGGTACTCTCCGGGCCAGGGTCTTTTCCAGATGGCTCCCTGTCTTGAGACCTATGTCTCCCATGGGAGGAAGTACAAGTACCTCCTCATCTTCGGTACCAACTGTCCCCAGGCCTAGCCCCATTCCCCATCCTCACGGGGCTCGTAGGTAGAAGCTAGGCCTCTGGTCTACCATCTTCCCCGCCCCAGAGGGCTCGTGGGAATGGCAGTCTTGTGAGCTGCAGGTGGTAGCAAGCCCTGGCTCTGGCACCTTCCCCGCCCTAGGAGGGCTCGTGAGAGAGGTGTGCTTAGTTCTAGTGGTAGGTAGGTCACTTTCAGTATTAAGTGAGGGCCAGCCAGCACCTGACATTGAAGTGAGGCTTCCAGTGCCGCAAGACGAGATACACGAATTGGTTTTCAATACAATTATAATCTGTAATAGTTGGTTAAAGGGGTTTAAAGCCTATCGACTGCATGAGGGTCTTAAGGCTGCACGTAACTTGGTTCACCACCAAACGAGAATAATACTAATACCTAGAATAGAGATCAAACTCCCAATACATGCTGTTTCTCTAGTGAATCACTGGCCAGGTGTGCACCCGATCATGTACTATATATGTATGTATATATGTATATACATTACATCATGATGTGCGTATCTTTCATTTTATTTTGTATATTTCAGAAATACACCGATATTTTAGAGATATTCTGAGAACTTGAAGATATGTTAGAGATACTCTGAGAACTATCCTTTGTTTTATGAAAACAAAGGATAGTAAATAAGTAAGTTTATTCAGATATACACAAATATAGTTACATAGATTATCATACACAGCAGCATATGTGTAGACAACCTGGGATAACCCGAAAAAAAGTCAAGACTTATTTCCATTGGGGTCCTTTGGATATTTTTTTTTTCATTTTATATATCAGAAGAATTACTTGCATGGAAAATAGAATTTGATACCTTCCTTAAAACTTTACGTAGTCAGCCGGGCTGTGGAGCATACATGGTAATGTAGTCTCTAGCCACCAACAGTCACCCTAATCACAGTCAAGTAGGAAGCCTAGTAAGGTCTTTGCTAGGAGTACAAGTCTCTCTGGCTCATTCCTTTTGGAGTTCATGTGGGTTTTTGTACGGGTCGTCCTGAGAGATTCCCTCTACATCATAAATTTAACGCGTGTTAATAAGACACAGTGTAGTTTATGGCATTTTATTGAGACATTTCGTTCACTGGGGTTTTTATTATTTGATAAAGAATTATAAAGTCCCCGGTGGGTGAAACGTCTTCTCAATATAATGTCATAAAGCGCATATTGTGCCGTATTAACATGCTCATCAGTATATAATACCACTGTTATACAAAAAGGTAACCAACTGTAATAGCAAGTTTCTGGCAAGTCACTGGTTGAATGAATGACGGTGAATGTGTTTTTTTTTTTGTGTGTGTGTGGGGGGGGGGGGGAGGAATCACCTTATCTCGGTGGAAGACTTCCGGTGTATTAAAAAAATTCATGTTTTTTTTTTTTGTTTTTTTTTGCATTAGATTAATAAAGTATCGAGGTTAAAGATTCCGTCTCTGTGTTCACTTGTCCTGTCCCTGTCTATCGATGGCACCTGGTTGCTGGTGAAGTGCTCGTGATCTAAGTAATTGGAAGTACCCTTTCCTTTCTCGAATCAAACATAATTACCTTCCATTCCCTAGACACGGTTATGATCCCTACGAGTCATCATGTGTTCTGCCTGCTGAATGTATTAAAAGTACGAAGTACTCAAGGGAAGCAAGTGGATCCCCTATAGTTTTTGTGTTATGTCATACTTAACATAACAGAGTAGCAGACCACTGCTGATGTGATGTATTCTTTTTATATACTGTATATTAATAACACCGGTAAGCCGGACTTGAGTTTTGGAAGTAGGAAGTACAGTGCCTCCACTTTAAAGGAGGGGTTTAAGATGTTTGCTGTTTGGAATGATATCCAAACTGTCGTATCTGCGCCTCTGCAAAGACAGCGATAGTGTGAAAGATGGTGAAAGTGTTTCTTTTTGGGGGGGTCACCCTGCCTCAGGTGGACTTGGACCACCAACGTATTAAAAAATAAAAGTTATAACTAGTGTACGTTCGCATGCGTATAATTCTAAATTGTTATTTACTATTGTGTGTGTGTGTGTGTGTGTGTGTGTGTGTGTGTGTGTGTGTGTGTGTGTGTGTGTGTGTGTGTGTGTGTGTGTGTGTGTGTGTGTGTGTGTGTGTGTGTGTGTGTGTGTGTGTGTGTGTACTCACCTAATTGTACTCACCTAATTGTGGTTGCAGGGGTCGAGACTCAGCTCCTGACCCCGCCACTTCACTGATCGCTACTAGGTCCTCTCCCTCTCTGCTTCCTGAGCTGTATCATACCTCTTCTTAAAACTATGTATGGTTCCTGCCTCCACTACTTCACTTGCTAGGCTATTCCACTTCCTGACAACTCTATGACTGAAGAAATGCTTCCTAACCTTCCTGTGACTCGTCTGAGTCTTCAGCTTCCAGTTGTGACCCCTTGTCCCTGTGTCCCCTCTCTGGAACATCCTATCTCTGTCCACCTTGTCTATTCCCCGCAGTATCTTGTATGTCGTTATCATGTCTCCCCTGACCCTTCTGTCCTCCAGTGTCGTCAGTTCGATTTCCCTCAACCTTTCCTCGTACGACATTCCCCTGAGCTCTGGGACTAGCCTTGTTGCAAACCTTTGTACTTTCTCTAATTTCTTGACGTGCTTGACCAGGTGTGGGTTCCAGACTGGTGCTGCATACTCCAGTATGGGCCTAACATACACAGTGTACAGTGTCTTGAACAATTCCTTATTAAGGTATCGGAATGCTATTCTCAGGTTTGCCAGGCACCCGTATGCTGCAGCAGTTATTTGGTTGATGTGTGCCTCCGGTGACGTGTTCTATGTTATGGTCACCCCAAGGTCTTTCTCCCTGAATGAGGTCTGTAGTCTTTGTCCACCTAGTCTATACTCTGTCTGCGGTCTTCTTTGCCCCTCCCCAATCTTCATGATTTTGCATTTGGCAGGGTTGAATTCGAGAAGCCAGTTTCTGGACCACAGGTCCAGCCTGTCCAGGTCTCTTTGCAGCCCTGCCTCATCCTCATCCGATTTAATTCTTCTCATCAACTTCACATCATCTGCGAATAGGGACACTTCAGAGTCTATTCCTTCCATCATGTCGTTCGCATATATAAAAAAATAGCACTGGTCCTAGAACTGACCCCTGTGGGACCCCGCTCGTAACAGGCGCCCACTGTGATACCTCTTCACGTACCATGACTCGTTGCTGTCTCCCTGTCAGGTATTCCCTGATTCATTGCAGTGCCCTCCCTGTTATATACGCCTGATCCTCCAGCTTCTGCACTAATCTCTTGTGGGGAACTGTGTCAAAGCCTTCCTGGAGTCTAGGAAAACGCAATCAACCCACCCCTCTCTCTCGTGTCTTACTTCTGTTACCTTGTCATAAAGCTCCAGAAGGTTTGTGATACACAATTTGCCTTCCATGAACCCATGCTGGTTTTCATTTATAATCTTGTTCCGTTCTAGGTGTTCCATCACTCTCCTCCTGATAATCTTCTCCGTGACTTTGTACACAATACATGTCAGAGACACAGGTTTGTAGTTTAGTGCCTCATTTCTGTTTCCTTTCTTAAATATGGGGACTACATTTGCTGTCTTCCATTTCTCAGGTAGTTGCCCAGTTTCAAGGGATGTGTTGAAGATTGTGGTTAGGGGCACGCACAGCATCTCTGCTCCTTCTCTAAGGACCCATGGGGAGATGTCCGGTCCCATCGCCTTTGAGGTATTAAGGTCACTTAGCAGCTTCTGCACCTCCTCCTCGGTTGTTCGTATGTCATCCAACACTTGTTGATATATTCCCTCTTGATGTTCCCTTCTGTGCTGTCTTCCCAGAGCCCTTCCTGTCTCTACTGTAAAAACTTCCTTAAATCTCCTGTTTAGCTCCTCACATACCCCTGATCATTTCTTGTGAGTTCTCCACCTTCTGTCCTTAATCTGATCACCTGGTCTTTGTTGTTTTTCCTCCTTGTGGCAAACAACATTTCGGGTCAATCTTGATTTTCGATGCTAGTTTTTTCATATGTCGCGGGGCCTCATGGGGTACTCACCTAATTGTACTCACCTAATTTGGTTGCAGGGGGTCGAGACTCAGCTCCTGGCCCCGCCCTTCATGATCCTATAGGTCCTTCTCTCTCTGCTTCCTGAGCTGTATCATACCTCTTCTCAAAACATGTAGGGTTTCCTGCCTCCATATTCCCCTTGCTGGCATTTCATTTCCCTGACTACCATGACTGAAGAAATGCTTCAAACCCCTCCCTGTGACTCGTCGAGTCTTCAGCTTCCGTTGTGACCCCTTGCCCCTTTTCCCCCTCTCTGGAACATCCATCTCTGTCCCCCTTTGTCTATTCCCCGCAATCTTGTATGTCTTATCATGTCTCCCCTGCCCCTTTTCTGTCCCCCAGTGTCTCATTTTCGTTTCCCCTCAACCTTTCCTTTACGACTTTCCCCCTGACTCTGGGACACCCTTTTTTCAAACCTTTGTATTTTCTCTAATTTCTTGACGTGTTTGACCAGGTGTGGGTTTCCAGACGGGTGCTGCATACTCCAGTTGGGCCTAAATACCAGTGAACAGTGTTTTGGGAACGATTCCTTTTTAAAGGTATCGGAACGCTTTTTCCCCATTTTTTGCCGGGCACCCTATGCTGCAGCAAGTTTTTTGGGTTTTGATTGTGCCTCCGGTGATGTGCTCGGTGTTAGGGGTCCCCCCCAAAGGGTTTTTCTCCCTGAAATTGAGGTCTGTATCTTTGCCCCCCACCTAGCCATCCCTTTTTCCCCTGCGGTCTTTTTTGGGCCCCTCCCCAATCTTCATACTTTGCTTTTGGCGGGTTTTAAATTTCCCGAGAACCCCTTTTTACTGAACCCCTGCCCCCACCCCCTGTCCGGGTCTTTTTGGGCAGTCCCCCCACCCTCATCCCGATTTAATTTTTCCCTCATCAATTTCACATCTTTCCGGGCAACAGGGACACTTCAAAAGTCTTTTTTTTTTTCCATCATGTCGTTCACATAAAACAAAAATAGCACTATTCCTAAATTTTGACCCCGTGAGATCCCGCCCGTCACAGGCGCCCCCCGGGTAAATCCCCTTTTCCCAACGTACCTGCCCGGGGTTGTTTTGCCTCCCTGTCAGGTTTTCCCCCCTGATCCATTGCAGTCCCCCCCCTCAAACCCAGCCCCTTTGTTCCTCCAGTTTTCTCCCACTAACTAGGAAAACGAAAATCCAAAACCCACCCCTCTCTCTCGTGGTTTTACTTTTTTACCTTGTCAAAAAAACCTCCGGGAGGTTTTGTATACACGATTTGCCCCAGACCCCATGCGGGTTTTTTCTTTATAATCTTTTTCCCCCTTTCCCCAGGTTTTTCCCCCCACTCTCCTCCTGATAATCTTCCCCTTTGATTTTTGTACAAAAAATACATGTCAAAAACCCCCGGGGTTTTGTAGTTTAGGCCCTCGTTTCTGTTTCCTTTCTTAAATTTTGGGGATTTACCCCAGTTTGTCTTCCTTTCCCCTTTTTTTTGGGCCCCAGTTTAAAGGGGAAATTGGTTGAAGTTGTGGTTAGAGGAAATGCCAGCTCTTTTTGCTCCTTCCAAAGGACCCATGGGGAGATTTTTGCCCGGGTCCCATGGGCCTTTTGGGGTGTCAAGGTAAACTTAGCAGCTTTTTTTCACCTCCCCCCCGGTTGTTCGTAGGGCCCCACCAACCTTTTTGGGTTTTTTCCCCTTGATTTTTCCCCTTTTTTGTCCCTGTTTTTCCCCAGACCCCTTTTCCTTTGTCTCTACTGAAAAAAATTTTCCTTAAACCCTTCCTTTTTCAGTTTCCTCACATACCTCCGATCATTTTTTTGGGGAGTTCTCCCACCTTCTGTCCTTAACCTGATAAAACCTGTCTTTGACTTTTTGTCTTTCTCCTATGGGTTTATAAAAAACAATTCAGGCCCAAGCCCTTTGATTCTTAAATGCTTTTCCCAATTTTCATACGTCGCTGGGCTTCCCTCCTTACCTGGCATACCTTTTCCGGGCTCTGCGACTGATCCCCTTTTTTCGTGTTTTTCTCTCCCTTTCGTATTTTTTCCATTCCTATTGCACTTTTTTTTTTGCCTCTTTAAAAACCGGTGGGGTAAACCGGGGGCTCGTTCTGGTCTTCCCGTTGTTACTGTTCCCCTTTTGGGAAAAAACCCTTTTTCCAAATGCCCCCCTTCCCATTTTGTTTTTTACAATTCCATCATTTCATTTACGGGTTTTTTCCCTGCCAGTTCCTGCCCCAAAGGACCCCCCCGGGGAAAATTTTTCCCAACCCTATGTACCCCCTCTTTTATAGTCGGGGTTTTTTTTCCTTCAACTCCTTTTTATTCTCTCCACTTGCAGCCCCACTATATATTCAAAGCAAAGAACCCCCGTGGTCGCTAGCTCCTGGGGGACTCCCCAACTTGATGTCCTAAATTTCTGAGTTCCCCCGGGGTGAACAAAAGGGTTTCCCAATCTTGCTGGTTAAACCTCCCCTCTCACTCGGGGAAAGGTCCTTAACATGTTTGGTGCTTTAAAGGTTTTTCCACACCACGTCCAACTTTCCGGGCCTCCATTTTTTGGGACCCCCATGGGGCTCCGGGTTTTCCCATAAAATTTTCCCGTGGTTAAAATTCCCCCAAAACCAGCAACTTTGCTCGGGCGGGAGTGAGCTCTTTTTGGGCCACCTCGGGCAATTTTGGTCCCCCAAATTCTCTGTTGCTCTTTTTCATATTCCTCCTTGGCCTCCTGCGTTCTGTGGGGGATTATAAAATCACTGAAAATGACCACTTTGTGCCCCCCAGACTGAAGTGTCCCTACTATTAGTCTCTTTCTCCCGTCTAAATCAAAGGGCCTTCCTTTTTCCCTCGAATTTCCATCTGTTTTTTTTACGACAGAGCAACCCCACCTCCCCCTCTGCCCCTTTTTTAATTTTTCCCCTCATGAGGGGGTTATCCGGGTGGGAAGTTTTGCATCTTTTGTCCCCTTTTAGTTTTGTTTCTGTAACTGTATATTTCGGGGACTTCTAAAATGATTCTTTCTTGCCATTCCTCTTTTTTTTTCGTTAATCCATCTGCATTTGTGCACCAAACCTTCAACTTCTGTTCTAATACTGTAACTGTGGTGCGGGGTGTGTGTGTGTGTGTGTGTGTGTGTGTGTGGTGTGTGGTGTGTGTGTGTGTGTGTAGTTAAATATAATATCCATATTTCTCTCCCTCCACTTTTTTCTTTCCTCTGCCTCCTGTGTATAATTTATCATGCTTCCGCTCTGGGATGGAGATATCTTCATAGAAGTTCCATTTCACCTGCGTATGGGATATGCTATCCTAAGAGATGGCAGTCACCAAGTGATAGTAACTCAGCTATGCTGGAAGGAAACCTTTGCATAGTTAATGAGCTCTTGCTGAAATACTTGATGATATCCTCATTGCCTTGCTGAAGTCTCCCAGCTCAGATTGGCGGATTTCAACACCTTGCATGAGCCCCATCCTGCGTGACGGAAAATGATAGGGGAAAACACAAGTAGCTTTTGGTCCCACTGTAATTATCACACAGAATAGTGCAGCTGCACACTGTTGATATATGCAATTTTGTTTTGTTTAAAAAAAAGATAAATCGTGACACGTAAAGATGCATTAGCCTTAATTAAATAATGAGTACGTATGGATGTGTCATCAATAAATAATAGGACGTGCAGATGTGTCATCTTTAAATCATGGGACGTGCAGATGTGTCATCCTTAAATAATGGGACGTGCAGATGTGTCATCCTTAAATAATGGGACGTGCAGATGTGTCATCTTTAAATAATGGGACGTGCAGATGTGTCATCCTTGGGTTAAATCACTGAACGTGAAGAAAAGACATATTGCAAAAAAAATATATGGCTCAGTGTTTTGCTGTATAGAGCTTTATCAACTCACTACTTGATCAAGCGAAACGCCGTCCCAGTCAACGCCTCTTCAGTGAGCTTTGAGTCCTCTTTATTGTTGTTGACTACACACAATTTGCATCCAGATCGAAGAACTTTGTTAACTGCTTGAAGTTACTTTGGATAGTCCAGAAAGTCTCGCTATTACGAGTACGTATATTGAACTCTAGAGAGACTACAACCACAGAACAACAAATAATGAGAGAAAGCAGTGTTAACTTGGGTTTGGTGTAACGCTAAGTGATGTATAAAGCGATGAATTAATTGCAATGTAGAAGAAAGACAGACTCAGTAAAATTAGAGGAACAATGTTCTTAACACTCTTAGTGAACTAAAAGGCACATTACCGTGGCTGGAACAGTACACAGATAACCCGCACGTCGGAAAGAGAAGCTTACGACGAAGTTTTGGTTCGACTTGGACCATTTACAAAGTCACACTGCGTGACTTTGCAAATTATCCAAGTCGGATCGAAACGAAATGTCGTCGTCGTAAGCTTCTCTCTCCTATGTGTGGGTTATTTGTGTAACTTTCTTGGGGTAAGATTACAAATATGGTTGACATACCTGTGTCTTGCGAGGTTAGAAGACGTGGAGTAGGTCCGTCCGCACTCAGGGCAGACGTGGGCGTCTCGTACAGGTGGGGAAGGTGTGGTGGGAGGAGTGGGAGCGGGCGGGGTGGGTGCTGGTGTACGTGGTGGACTAGTGCTGAGGTTGAGTGGCTGGTCGTAGTGTGGCGCTACGGTAATGATGGTGGTGTGGGCATCTAGTTCCAGTACAGGGGTACTGCTTTCTCTCTCTGCGGAGTGGGCGTCGTCGCAGGTGTGGGCGTGCTCACAAGCGTGGGTGTGTTGTAGCGAGCGGGCAGGTCTTCAGGACGCAAAGCTACCAACCATGGCTTGTCTGCACACTCCAGAGCGATGTCAGCTAGAAGAGTGAGAGAGTCGTGTGGTCCAGCTGGAGACGGCGGCCATGGGGTCTCACCTTGTGATGGAGACATCGGGGTGGTGGAACCTTCAGCATTGCTGTATACATCACCAGCTCCGCCAATCGCTGGCGACAAAGGAGGTACTTCAGCACTCCTGTAGATGATTCTGGCTTCTCCAGGCGCTGGAGACAAAGGAGGTACAGTTCCTTGCACATTGCTGTAAACAATCCTGGCTTCGCCCTGGGTTTGCGACAAAGTAGGAACCTCAATATTTCTGTAGACGGCCCCGGCTTCAACAGATGCTGTTGACAAAGAGGGCAACGAGCCCTCCACACTGCTGTAGACCACCCTGGCTTCGCCCATATCTTCTTCGAACACAACCTGGTAAACACAACAGTTGTTGAACGTTGTGGAACATAAATCACCGTGACAATGAACTACACTGCACCTAGAAGGTCTTTAGACACACGTGAGTGGTGCCACTTGTTCCTGGCGAGGTGGTAGTGGCACTGGTGGCGACGGCCGGTGGTTGGCACACCCGCCCTGTGCCACGTGCTGCCTCACCCACACCTATTTTGAGCACGAGGGCCACCCTGATGCCCGAGGCACCCCACCCCCCCGATGTCCTGTGGGCCTTCCCCTGATGCCCCAATGCTACACCCTTGTCACAGCTGCTGTTTCAGGACCCCCCTAACACTAAAACCATGAGTACGTAGTTAGCAGTGCAGTGCCAACACTACTGTCATGGTGCTCACCTCCCTCACACTTCATGCAGGAGACTTACCCATACGTTTTCACCAGGCCCAAGAATCGAAAAAGTGACCTTTAAGGTCTAAGCGTAACAGCACGCAACGGAAATATTCCTGGCTTAATTCCCTGTCTGGGCGAGATATACGAGTAAATCTTGTTAACCCTTCTGCTCCTGCTCACCTGGTAGTAAAATATTAACCTGGGTATCAATCGTCTTGTAACTGTTCACCTAGTTGTAAATAGGTACTTAGGCATTAGTCAACTGTTGTGGGTCACATCTTGGGATAAACCGCGATACAAAACTTTAAGAAACTCTAGTCTAGATCTTAGCCAATGATGCGAATGTTTAAGAAACATTCAGTACTGCTGGAGGTTCTCAAATGTTGGGTAAAAGATACCCACACAGCACCTTGTATCTACACAATGCCTTGTATCCACACAGTGCCATGTATCTACACAGTACTTTATATCCCCCACAGTGTCTTGTATCCACACAGTGCCATGTATCTACGATGCCTTGTGTCTACACAGTACCTTGTATCCACACAGTACCTTATATCTACATAGTACCTTGTATCCACGCAGTGCCATGTATATACATAGTACTAGGTATCTAACAATTGTAGTTACAGCAGAAGATATCACTGCTCTTATATCCTTTAGACTCCAGGTAGATGCATCTCTGCTTGTGTATAATTAGCAGAATTAGGACTCCGAAATACAGATTATCGTTGTGTTTTCAATTTCCTTTAGGTTCCCTGCAGTAGTTTGTACTCGCTTCATCATCCTTGCTCCTGCAGGAGGCAGGAGCAGGCAATGTATATTTAGCTATGGGTAGGATGTGGGTGGAGCGAGGCGCTTGGAAGATATTGTCAGTGCCCATCCACAGTGTCAACCCATACACCCATCCAGTGTCACCCTACACACCCATCCACAGTGTCACCCCACACACCCACAATGGCACTCACAAACCAGTGACCACTAACTAACCATGGCTACCAGTTCATCTAACAATAAACAATCGCGTCATTACGATTTCGTGAGTCATGCAAATGATGGATGGTGAATGTATTAATATTATGTTGTTCAAGGGAGGAAACGGTAAACCCTCACGGACCATAACACACATTCTCCCTAGAAAGGGGAGAGTAGCTTCAATTCCTTGGATCAAGAGCTGTTCACCAGCATGAATGTGTACGCAAAAGAGAAGTTAAAATCATATGCTGCTGTGCGTGTGTTCTATCAGAAAACGCATAGTGGCAGTTGTTGATGTATCAACACGTGACCTGACACACACATAGTGGCAGGTATTGATGCATCAACACGTGACATGACACACATACATGGCCACAAGCCGAGGTTCGACCCTTGCAGTCGCAAATAGACGAGTACCGTACTACACTGCTCAGCAGTCAGTTCCCTCCAGCGTCCCACTGCTCACTGCTGAGCAGTCAATGCTCAACAATCAGTGCCCAGCAGTCAGTGCTCAACAGTCAGTGCCCTCCAGCGTCCCACTGCTCACTACTGAGCAGTCAGTGCCCAGCAGTCAGCGCCCTCCAGCGTCCCACTTCTCATCATCAAACAACTATTACCAGAACTCAGCAGGTGGTGAACACTTGTAGTAGTGTTGACCACCTGGAGTGTTCCTGTTTTAGTCTGCCCTTGTGGCAACTACCACACTGACACAAATTTCTGCACTAAAACCACCTGATCAGCTAGGTTGTGATGGCTACCAAGGTTAATGTGATATAACGTCTATCGACTATATGAAGGTTATTAAGGCTGCAATTCACCTGTTCACAACAGGGATTAAGATAAACTCTCGATGTATTTACACTAAAACACATACACCTCACAGGACACACACCTCTAGGAAGATTTTATATGGGTTATTAACCCGGATGCTTAGTAAACTGGGATAACCCAGTAAAGTCATTGTTTCTGGCTTATCCTCTTCCCCGGGATGTGAAACAACAGTCAGCTAACACCAAGGTACCTACTTATTGCTAGGTAGGTGAACAAGTGTTAGGGAACATACCCACGTATCCATGCGTCACAAGATCGAACCCAGGTCTTTTGGTTGTGAGCCAAAGGCGTTGCTAATGAGCCACGAAATTGTGGAATGCTAGCAGCCATAACCTGGTGGATCAAGCTAATGGAAATCTATTTTCATTGTAGAGGAACCTTGCAACCAGCCACAGGTACTTCACAGGTCAGCGGTGCTCTCTCTCGACTTGCCTCACCTCGCAAGGCATCTCTCCACCCATCTGTGAGTGGGTGGGCGGATGAGGAGTGGGTGGGCAGGTGGGTAACAAAGGAGATCCTTAATTTAATGGAGAAGTGTTGCTGGCTGTGATCCAGCAAGCATCACCATCAGTACCACCTGTTACCACCACTACCACCTGCAGTCACCATCACACCCTACTACACCACCTGCAATCATCAACACACCTTACTCCACCACCTTCAGTCACCACCATACCCTTCTCCAGCACCTACAGTCACTATCACATCCTCCCACTACCCCTCCTGTTAACCCTACAGTCACCCCTCCCGTCACCCCTTCCGCTGCTCACACACACACACACACACACACACACACACACACACACACACTCTTTCCGGTCCCTGTGTATGTTTTTAAATGTTAAATGCCAGCCGCGGGTTACATGTCCCAGTCCTTTAAATGTTCGACTCAGTTTTAGTGTCTCATACACAAACATAATTACACACCTCAACGCAAGCCGGAGATATGCTACCGCATTGATACATAACCTGGAGATATGTTGTCTCTGGTACGTAAGCTAGAGGTATTTTTTCAGTGGTACTTAAGCGAGGCACATTGTCAGTGATACGTAAGCTGGAGATACATTGTCAGTGGTACGTAAGCTTGAGATACGTTGTACCTCTCCTGTGCGTAAACAAGAAAGATGCGTTTCATTTTTTTGGTAAAGTAAGTGAACTACCTGTGTAAATTACCTATGACTTATACCAAAGCGAGCAGCACCCAGTGTCACAGGTGGTGAAGGCAGCTGAACGAGGTAGAGTGCCTCATTCTCCACCTCAGCTTGGTTTTCGTGATGTGCCTGGAGTTTACCTGGAGTCGCTTCCGGAGGCCACAACCCCGTGGCTCGGTCCCAGATCAGACCTCTTGGCTACTGGCCTGATCCATCAAGCTGTTAGTGTCCAATTTCCGTAGTCCAGAGTATGCACCACAACCCGCTTGATAGGGAACTGTTTGGGGAATCTTTTGAGTAGTTTCTTCTTGAAGACAGGGTTTTGTTGGTAAACTCCTTTATGCATAAAGGGTGTTGAAGAGTCGTGGTTCCTTAACACTTATTGAGTTATCTCTCATTGTACTCATCGCTTCCCTGCTTTTCACTAGAGGCATCCTGCACCATCTACGAAATCTTGTGTGTTCATAAGAAGTAATTTCAGTGTGCAGGTTTGGGACCAATCCCTCCAGTATCTTTCAGGTGTAGATTATAATGTATCTTCCTCACCTACATTCTGAGGATTACAGTTCTAGAGACTAAGTAATTTAGGTGCTTGACTAAGCTTAAACGAGCTGTGAAGGTTCCCTGTATATTTTCCATCTTAGTAGTTTCGCCTACCTTGAAGGGGTCAGTATTACACAGCAATATTCGAGCCTAGAGAGAACGAGTGACCTGTAAACTAATATCATTGAATTGGCATCCCTTGTTTTGAAGGTTCTGGTTATCCAGTCTATCATTCTTCTTGCAGCTGCGATAATAACATTGTTGTGCGCCTTTGAACGTGAGATCTTCTGACATTATCACTCCCAGGTGTCTCCCATTTGACTTATGTTCTGTTGAGTAGATTGAGTTTGTCTTGTACTTTGATTTAGTTTTTATTTCCTCCGTTCATCCATGGCGTAATGATTGAAATTTGTCCTCGTTGAGCATCATATTGTCAGTGACCCACAAGAAGACTTAGTTTATGTAAGAAATAAGGAACGCTGCAAGAGGCCTACTGGCCCATGCGAGGCAGGTCCAATTCTCCTACCGGCTTAAGCTAATGCCCTAACCTAGTCAGGTCAGGTGACATTCACTTAAGGAAGGAGCACGGCATCTGACATAGTAGCACAAGCTAGTCAGGTCCATCTCACACCCACCCACACCCACTCGTGTATTTATCTAACCTATTTTTAAAACTACACAACGTCTTAGCTTCTATGACGGTACTCGGGAGTTTGTTCCACTCGTCCACAACTCTATTACCAAACCAGTGCTTTCCTGTATCCTTCCTGAATTTGAATTTTTCCAACTTAAATCCATTGCTGCGAGTCCTGTCTAGGCTAGATATTTTTAGCACGCTATTTACATCCCCTTTATTTATTCCTGTTTTCCATTTATATACCTCAATCATATCCCCCCCTAATTCTACGCCTTTCTAGACAGTGCAGATTCAGGCCCCTCAGTCCTCATAGGGAAGATTTCTGATACATGGGATCAACTTTGTCATCCTCCCTTGTACGTTTTCCAGTGCATTTATATCCATTCTGTAATACGGTGACCAGAGCTGTGTAGCATAATCTAAATGAGGCCTAACCAAAGATATATAGAGTTGAAGAACAACCTGAGGACTTCTATTATTTATACTTCTTGATATGAAGCCAAGGATTCTGTTAGCTTTATTGCGAACACTTATGGTTTCAGATTACTGCTAACTAGAACTCTTAAACCCTTTTCGCAATCAGTAATATTAAGATATACATTATGTAGTTTATATGTGGCATGGTTATTTTCCTGTCCAACATTTAGAACTTTGCATTTGTTTATATTAAACTGCATCTGCCACTTCTCCGACCACTGCATCAGTCTATTCAAATCATCCTGGAGTGCTTTAATGTCCTCGTCAGAATGAATTGGACGGCCTATTTTGATGTCATCAGCAAATTTGCTTATGTCGGTATTCCCTCATCTATGTCGTTTATTGTGAATAACAAGGGGCCCAGCACTGACCCCTATGGAACACAGCTTGTGACGTGCCTCCATTCTGATTTCTCCCCATTTATGCAAACTCTCTGCTTCCTATTTGTCAACCATGCCTCTACCCAGGAAAAAATTTCTCCTCCTATTTTATGTGCCTTAAGTTTCCTCAGTAGCCTCTGGTGTGGAACTCTATCGAAAGCCTTACTGACGTCCATATACACAATATCATATTCATTACCTCCGCAAATACCTTAGTGAAAAAAGCTAGTAAATTCGTAAGACAGGAACGCCCCTTTGTAAAACCGTGCTGAGATTCATTAATATAAACTTGGAGGTTCTATAAAAGGTTTATAAGGTAAGAGCTGTTGTTTCTAATTTGGGCTACGTGCTTCTAGCATCAACAGGCTAATTGTTCAGATGAACCAGTAGGCCAGGTCCGGGACCGAGCGGCGGGGGCGATGATTGTGGAATGAATAACAGGTACACATACCTTAACTCTTTTCATAGGTCATATATCTAATCTAAAGACGTATGTACACTATATTTAATATTAAAATGTATAAACACACACAAATAGGTGAAAACACACACACCCTTTCTCTCTTCACCCCCCCTCTTTCCCTTCATCTCTTCCTCCCTCCCTCCATCTTTCCCCTTCCCGTCCCTCTCTTCTCGCCTCTACATTCCCAGCAATATTTACGTCACAAAGTGAAACAGCGTGATTTATAATTTCCGCTGAAGTGAGTGCATGTGTGTGTGTGTGTGTGTGTGTGTGTGTGTGTGTGTGCTTAACTATATGTGGTTTCAGGGGTCGATTCACAGCTCCTGGTGTGTGTGTACCCACCAATATGTGATTGCAGGGGTCAGATCTTAGCTCTTGGCCCCGCCTCTCAGATATGCCCTTACCCAGCCTCGTGGGTACTATCGTATCTGCTCTTAAAACTATGAATGGAGTATACCTCAACTATTTCTTCAGCGCCGTTATTCCACTTGCCGACCACCTCGAGACTAATGAAATACTTTCTAACATTCCTATGGTTCATCATCCTATGTTCCCAAGTACCTGTTTCCTGCCTATAAAACAGCGTGTCTCTCTACCCTGTCAATTCTTCTGAGTAGTTTGTATATTATCAATGCTCAGCCTGGTTCTTCTGTCCTGCAACTTCGTAAGATTTAATTCCGTTAGCCTCTCCCTCGTAACGCCCTCCAGGTAGAGTGGTAGCTCATGCTCCGTTGCTCTGGAATTAGTCTGGTTGTATACCTTTGCACCTTCTCCAGCTTCCTAACATGCTCTTACGGGTGTGGGATCGATGCTTGTGCTGCTTACTCTACGATGGGCCTAATCTTGGAGTAGGCAGCACCAGCCTGGCTCCTACGCCTGAAAAAGCTAACCCTCAGTTCTTTACTCTCCCACCTATATACATAACTAGCCACCCAGCGCATAATTAACCACCCAGTACATAACTGCCTATCCTGGTCACAACTTCAGACCAGTCCCCAAAAATAAACAATATCTGGCGACTTTATTTCAAGGAAAGAGTTATATTAAGGTGAGGTGTGAATCAGCACTGCTTACGCCTGCCCGCCTCTCCTACCCTCTGACCTCAGCTGGCCCTTACACTGTTGTTCATCCTCACCTGGCCGTTATACTGTCGTTCATCCTCACCTGGCCCTTACACTGACGTTCCTCACCTGGTCTTTACACTGTTGTTTATCCTCACCTGGGCCTTACATTGTCGTTCATCCTCACCTGGCCCTTACACTGTCGTTCATCCTTACCTGGCCCTTACACTGTCGTTCATCCTTGGCCCTTCAGCTCGTATATAGCCGTTCATCTAAGTAAACTTGGATAGCTCCTAAACATTTGACCCCAAACAGGCTTTTAAATGTTCGCATTACCACCGCATATACCTTCAATGAACTGTTGAGCGTTCGTTGAGCCACACATCTGCACTAGCGTCTGTTCTGAGAGGAAAAAATAAGCGCACGTGTTTCCCGAGTGTTTTCCTTTAACACAGGAACATATGGCGGGCATCTGTAGTGTTGCCAACGCGTGCGTCCTTATTTACAACAGCTGTGATACTCCACCTTTCTATTGCATTATTTTACTCGGGTTAAATTTACAGATGTTCTTACGTATTGACATGTTAAATTTCTACAAAAGTTACTGTAAACATAATGTTAGTTTAAACATACAGTGATAGCCAGTCTTAAAGACATAAGCCAGGATAGCGTAACAAAATCATGTAAGATGATTTTTCACCAGTATCTCATATATTAACTGTTAAGGGTTTGTGGGGATCATCGCCACAGCGGCCAGGTCTCAGTACAGGTAAATTAGCTGTCAGTAGTATTTAGTGACAAGTATAAGTTAATATTACTTTTGGGAGAATGAACCCTTATCTCTGCTTTTCCCCATTTATGAGGAAGAAGATTTATGAGTGAGAAGATTCTCATCTTCCCTTGCAAGTACCCCTGGGACCCTAAGTCGGCGCGTGCCACAGCTTCTGGCCTGAAATTCTACCCTCTGAGGGGAGACGGCAGCCCTCACTTCTCCCCTGCCTCCCTATCCCCCCTCCTCACAATCCCTTCCTTCCTTCCTTCAGGGAGTTCTGATTAAGTATGCGTGCATTTATATTAGTATACGTGTGTGTGCATGCCTGCTGTGGTGCTTTGTATGCAACGATGTGAATTAGCACGATGTGCAGTTTAACTAAACTAGCCTGGCGACCTGGCCTCCGATAAATTAATGTTAAGTAATGCAGCTTAACCTTGCCCAAATTATCTTGGGTCAGCCTATTCTTAGTGGGTGTTTGCTTAGTACAAATGAAGTCAAGTTTGTTTATAATGTTCAGGTTAATACAAGTGTATTCTTAAGCATATAATGTAGTTTTAAAATGTCGAGAGATTATTGCAGCAATGATTCTGCTCTGTTATATTTATTTAAGTGTGTATGTATGTATTTTTAGATAAATTATGTGGTCCAAATCTCTTTAACCCCTCTCTCCCCCTGTTGTTTTTCTTTTCTCTTTCCTGTATATAATTTTTATTGCCTCGCTCTATGGTGGAGATATCTTCATAAAAATTCCATTTCATTTAGAGAGGTGGCAACTCTCATGTAATAGTTACTACAGCTCCCCTAGGACGTAATCTTTGATACTGTCGTAACTGTTGAACCTTCAACGCAATATTTGGCTATTTTCTCATTGATCTACTAAAGGTTCTCAATCCAGGCTGAGTGGTTTCAACACTATGAAATCTGCCCTATGTGAGGGAATGTGGCAGAAAAACATACCTAGCTTTTGTTTCCAGTATTTAACTTGTATAGAATAGGACAGAGGCACACTGCGGATGTATCCAGTTTTGCTAAATTAAAAGCAACAGGTATGTTATGAGAGACAGGGAAGCAGCTGCTGCGGGGAGGCAGTGATGGGGCTCCAGGATTTAGATTTTGCCCTCTGGGGCAAGTTTATTGGGTAGTGCCACCCATCCTGTCAGACAACTGCTTTTTCGATGTTTTCTTTCTCCAACGTCTATTGCCAAACTATTCTTTGCGATTCTTTTCACAAAGAATGCCTTGATGCTTGTGAAGGACTCCTGACACAAAGAATTCGATTTCCTTACCACTTCCTTAGATTACCTCCCATTTCCAACATACGTTTGTAATACAGTATAGATGCAAAACAACCACAGGGAGAGTTGAATGATCCATGAGTTATCATTCAATTTCTGTAGTTGTTTTGTATCTTGTATCACTTGTTCGTGATTATTGTGTGTGTGTGTGTGTGTGTGTGTGTGTGTGTGTGTGTGTGTGTGTATGTAGGTTACATTTATTAAGTACGCAAGTCCTCCCTATACTTGTGTTCTCCTGCCTTCCTGGTGGTATCTAGGAAAGGAGGGTCAGGGGTGACAGAGGTCTGACGTAGCTGAGGTTATTTCCGGCAGGAGGTGGAGGGTCTTCAAGAGCAAGGCTGTGGCACCTTGTCCTTCTGTCTGGCCCCTAGCTGTGGCACCTTGTGTCTAACCCACACAATGGCACCTTGTATCTGACGTTTTCTGGGGCACATTTTATCTGACCCACTCAGCGGCACCTTGTATCTGGCTCACGTTTTGGTCTACCTGGAGTCTACTGGAGGGCATTCCAGGGATCAACGCCCCCGCGGCCCGGTCCACGACCAGGCCTCCCGGTGAATCAGGGCCTGATCAACGAGGCTGTTACTGCTGGCCGCACGCAATCCAACGTACGAACCACAGCCCAGCTGATCACGCACCGCCTTTAGGTATCTGTTCAGCTCCCTCTTGAAGACAACCAGGGGTCTTCCCGTAATGCCCCTCATTGCTGGTGGGAGGCTGTTGAACAGTCTTGGGCCCCGGACACTTATTGCGTTTTCTCTTAGTGTACTAGTGACGCCTCTACTTTTCACTGGGGTATGTTGCATCGCCTGCTAAGTCTTTTGCTTTCGTATGGAGTGATTGCTGTGTGCATATTAGGGACCAGTCCCTCCAGAATCTTCCAGCTGTAGATTATGATATATATCTCTCGCCTGCGCTCCACTGAGTACAAGTGCTTCCAGGCGCTCCCAGTAGTTAAGGTGTTTGATGAAACTTATACGTGCAGTAAAGGTTCTCTGTATATTCTCTAGTTCTGCAATTTCACCTGCCTTGAATATGGATGTTAATGTACAGCAGTATTCCAGCCTAGAGAGAATAAGTGATTTAAAAAGGATGATCATTGGCTTAGCATCTCTTGTCTTGAATGTTCTCATTATCCATCCTGTCAGTTTCCTAGCAGATGTGATAGTGGCATTGTTGTGGTGTTTGACCCACGCTGTGGTACCTTGTGTCTGACCTACACAGTGGTGCCTTATGTATGACCCACGTAGTGGTACCTTGTGCCCGGCCCAAATTATGGCACCTAGTGCGACTTATATAAGTATGAGAAAGCGCTAAATTTGTAGGGATCATGCAGCGCTTGGGGAATAGAAGGTAGCTACTCATTATCGAAGAAGGGAAAGATGGCTTCAGTTCCTTGGAACAAGAGCTCTTCACTAGATTAAGACACTTCCTTTGCAAGGTATTTTAAACCTTGCACCCAGCCAACGTCACCCAAACAGGAACCTGCTTGTCATGAAGCGCTAAACCCGTGTGGATAATTCATTTCAAGGACTAAGGCTGTTGCAGCGCTCCTCTACACACTAGGTGGTTACAACTATGACCATAATTTTTAAAAGGGTGGA
This sequence comes from Cherax quadricarinatus, assembly GCF_026875155.1. Lineage (NCBI taxonomy): Eukaryota > Metazoa > Arthropoda > Malacostraca > Decapoda > Parastacidae > Cherax > Cherax quadricarinatus. The sequence goes on from NC_069468.1 coordinate 28,611,991, forward strand.
CAGGTAAACCAGCGGAAGGCCTCGGTCAGATGACCAAAAGCTCCAATGGTGGGTCATCATCTGACTAAGACCCTCGTCAGGAAACACTTGTCCTGTTTCTTGACGAACCTTACCTAACCTAACCTCTTCACATAGTACTCAAGTAGCTACCACGTTGCAGCGATTTCCAAAATAAGTAATATGTTATTGATCAACAGTTTGGATGTGATATAACTGCCGGACTTCTGAGAAATTGTTATTGACAATAATCAGGGCGGTCTCTATACATACTAGTTTTCGGAAATCTTCCCGAACTAACCTGACTGGCGAGGCTGTTTTTTCACAGCCTAAGCGTCACACGCCAGTTAGCATAACTGAGAGCAGACGTAACATGTTGTAACATAGCCATGCCCATGTGCCCAGCCGCCTGGCAAGGAGCCCATGCCCACGATGCTGTCTCACTACCCTCATGACTACCTTCATTGAGTATTTCCACACTTGATCCACATTAGCTTGTCTCCTTAAACCTTACGATCCCAGTGCTATTTAAGGTTCATAAGCGGTGGTGTTTTCTCCGTCAGGAAACATGTCTAATGTCTCCTGACAAAGGTCTTTGGCAGATGATGGTAACCCACTTAGAAACCTATCTTCAGGTTACCACCTCAATTAAGATTTTTTGATTTTGCCGCCGAAGCAGCTAGTTTATAGTGTATCCCATATCCATCCTGTAGACGATAGAGGAAGAACATATGGATATATAAATAGGCCCAAAAAGGGTTAACAGGATATCTGTTTAATATGTTTGGTATCATATTCTCCTTAATAAAATACTTTGATATATCGTATTAGTTATTGTACTTCCATTATTCACCTCAGTTCCTCTCAAGGACATGAACTTATCTTTCATTTTCCTTGTATCGAAACTGAATGTCTCCCATTCCCCAGGTGCTATATGATCCGTATGGGTTTAGCGCTTCCCCTTAATTAAAATAAATAAAACACCAAGTCAATTTCCTAATGTAGTGAGTGTCCATTCTCAGTTTCTTATGCTTCCTGCAAAATTTTAAATGTTTTTTTTTTTATTTTACGTTATGCAAGCTTAGATAGGGTTAGATATGTAATCGTTAATAAGAAAACAAAACCCGGCTACGATACGTCTAGGAATGAGGTAATCAAAGAAAACCAGGAAACACAAAGTTCACCTTGAAGCTCTATGAATCCTGTGAGCGAGACGTCTCCTCAATAAATACCCTCGTACTACACATATGTCTTAGTTACATCCAAGGAAGTAACTGACTCACGAAATCGTAATGACACGATTGAAAACAAACCGTGGTATGGTTTTTTCCAAGGAAGTATGAAAGGTTACATCCAGCTCCCTGGATCAGGAGCCTGTCACCGGCATCAAGGGTGTCCCAGATACGTTCGGTGAGGAGCTTCCTTCCCAGAACACCTACTATGCTGCCCTCCTTTCATTCTATGTTATATTTATGAGCAAACCCTACACCCGTAGTATATAGCGCCTGCCTTTTCGCTAAACCCGTAGGATTATATAGCGCCTGCCTTGGTTATATAGATACTGTTAGTTACTTGTGCGTTGGTTTCTTAAATTTAAAGCCTTTCAACTGTACGTAATTCAGTGTATGAAAGAAATACGCACTCTTTTAGTTTCTTGTGGCACTAAAGTTAACAGGATATGTACACCAAGATGTGTATTTCTCTCAGTGTATATATGAGGAGTTTACTTGAATCCTTATTGTAGGAATTAAAGTATTCTTATCTGGTGGTGAACAGGTTACATGAAGCCCAAATGATGTTTGTGTAGTCGATAGGCTTTAAACTCTATTAACCAACAACTAACCATCTTAGCTTCCTGTAGCTAATTAACCATAGGTAAAAACACTAATGCTCCAGTACATGCAAGGTAAGCCGAGCACCAGTGTTACTGACGTGTATAGTATGTAAAGTCATGGAGATTATCAGGAGAGTGGTGGAGCACCTGGAACGGAACAAGATTATAAATGATAACCAGCACGGATTCATGGAAGGCAGATCCTGTGTCACAAACCTTCTGGAGTTTTATGACAAAGTTACAGAAGACACGAGAGAGAGAGGTGGATTGATTGCATTTTCTTGGATTGCAAGAAGGCCTTCGACACAGTTTCTCACAAGAGATTAGTGCAGAAACTAGAGGATCAGGTTCATATAACGGGAAGGGCACTGCAATAGATCAGAGAATACCTGACAGGTAGGCAACACCGAAATATGATAAGAACATAAGAAAGAAGGAACACTGCAACAGGCCTACTGACCCATGCGAAGCAGGCCCATGCCCCCCTCCAGCCTAGAACAATGACCACCTAGTCAGGTCACTTTCACTTAAGGAAGGAGCACGGCACCAGACCTGGTAGCCCAAGCTAGTCAGGTCCAACTCACACCCACCCACCCACACCCAGTCATGTATTTATCCAACCTATTTTTAAAACTACACAACGTCTCAGCGTCTATGACGGTACTCAGGAGTTTGTTCCGCTCATCCATAACTCTATTACCAAACCAGTGTTTTCCTATATCCTTCCTAAATCTGAACTTTTCCAACTTAAAGCCATTGCTGCGAGTCCTGTCTTGACTGGATATTTTCAGCACGCTATTTGCATCCCCTTTATTTATTCCTGTTTTCCATTTATATACCTCAATCATATCCCCTCTAATTCTACGCCTTTCTAGAGAGTGCAGATTCAGGACCTCAGTCTATCCTCATAGGGAAGGTTTCTGATACATGGGATCAACTTTGTCATCTTCCTTTGTACATTTTCCAGAGCATTTATATCCATTCTGTAATACGGTGACCAAAACTGTGCAGTATAATCTAAATGAGGCCTAACCAAGGATGTATAGAGTTGAAGAACAACCTGAGGACTTTTATTTACACTTCTTGATATGAAGCCAAGGATTATATTAGCTTTATTGCAAACACTTATGCACTGTTGTCTTGGTTTCAGATTACTGCTAACCAGAACTCCTAAATCCTTTTCGCAATCAGTAGTATTAAGATCTACACTAATCAGTTTATAAGTGGCATGGTTATTGTCCTGTCCAACATTTAGCACTTTGCATTTGTCTATGTTAAACTGCATCTGCCACTTCTCCGACGATTGCGTCAGTCTATTCAAATCATCCTGGAGTGCACTAATGTCCTCAATAGAATGAATTGGACGGCCTATTTTGGTGTCATCAGCAAATTTGCTTATGTCGCTGTTTATTCCCTCATCTATATCGTTTATGTAAATTGTGAACAACAAGGGGCCCAACACTGACCCCTGTGGAACACCGCTTGTGACGTGCCCCATTTATGCAAACGGTATGCTGCCTGAAGAATTGAGACACTTATGCAACACATGGGAATCTTTATTGAAGAAACGTTTCGCCACACAGTGGCTTCATCAGTCCAATACAAAGTAGAAATGGGTAAGGAGAGTAGAAGTATGAGGTAATCAGTCCCTCAACCTGGATTCGATGTGTTCAGCCCATCACTCTTGTAGTAAGTGCAGCATAGGGCCAGAGAGGTGGCTTATATACTGCGGTGAGATGAGTTGAAGCAGAAGGAGGCGGGATCTTAGTGGGACCTGCCACTAATGTAAGTAGGTCATCGTCCAAAGGTTTGGGCAAGCGTTGAAGTCTTTGTACCAAGATTCCATGATGTTGCAGTGTCTGACAAAACCATTCATCACACAGGTATGCTGCCTGTTTCTCAACCACGCCTCTACCCAGGAAAAAATTTCTCCTCCCATTCTGTGTGCCTTAAGTTTCCTCAAAAGTCTCTGATATATATATATAAAATATATATATATATATATATATATATATATATAAAATATATATATATATATATATATATATATAATATATATATATGCAAAACAACCACTCTGAAAGAATAGAGAAATTCCAAGCGCTTTCGTGACTACTCACATTATTCTTGATAATGTGAGTAGTCACGAAAGTGCTTGGAATTTCTCTATTCTTTCAGAGTGGTTGTTTTGCATATTTTGAAATCACCTGTTTACTGTGATCTTATTGCATATATATATATATATATATATATATAATATATAATATATATATATATATATATATATATATATATATATATATGCGTGCGTGTGTTTGTGGGTGGGAGATAGAACTCATGGCAAGGAGTAGTAGAACTTCAGGCCAGTGCGTAAGCCACTGGCCTGGCCTGGAGTTTTAAGACTCACTTGCCATGAGTTCTAACCCCACCCGTACCGTGGTTTGACTCAATATCTTGTTTTTATTGTCCCTGTGACTTATTTTAAGTCAGCACAAGGCAGTTTTTTTTTTATATGTACAGACCCGCACATTACACCCCAGCACCATTGTATGGAGGAAGCTGTGGTAGTGAGTGTGAGGTGATGTTACAAGTATGATTCTCGGGAAACACCAGCCGGAAGGGGTGTATTAGGAAGTGGGGGGTAGGTTGCGAGGGAAGAAGGGGTAGGTTAATGAGGGGATAGAAAATGGAAGGTGTGGGGGGTATTGATGGAGGAGAGGGTGTAAAGTTTGGGGAAAGTGGTAAGAGAAGGGTGATAAAGGTAATATTAAAGTTGGGAAGGTAGTTTGGGGGAAGAGAGGGGAGGGTGGTGCAGGGAAGACAGATGAGGGTTGTGAAGGAAGGTAGTAAGGAAAAAGCAGAAAGGATGGTGGGTGGCAAGAGTAAAGAGAAATGAGGTGAAAAGTAAGTCTTGGGGCCCCTCTGAGCCACTCTTCTATTTAATTAACCATTCGACTTGTGTATACTAAATGCTCATTTTTTCCATGTACCTAATAATCGTATACTGTACATTAATGTACCACTGTTAGTGTCTACCACCAATATACATTCATATTCTCTCTCTCTGCACCTTATTCTCTGGTGAAGGGCTCTTGATATAGCAATTGACTTTTCCTTCTCCTAATGATCAGATTTGATTAATCTTCATTTCTCAGACGCTGTATGGCTATAGAAGATTTAATATAATAATAATAATCATGTATATGTTGTACCATACAAAGTGCTTCTAGTTATGTAACATTTACACGTGCCAGTTACCCTTCCTTTTAGCACTCCACTTGATTTGTTACTACACTAGTGTGTGTGTACACATTAGGGATTTCTTTTATATTAATCTCCTTCAAAATTCTTATTCATCAATTTGTCTTTATTGTACACTTTTCATCGAAGGATACCTTAGATAAAGGTGAACTTTGAAATGAACTGAAATAGCTCTTTGCTTGTAAATTCAACAGTATAAGAGAACATTTTAACAACTGAGAATACTTTCTGATAGACATGGTAGTAAGAATTGCAAGAATTGAGTATTTACATGATTGTAAGTTACCTGGAGAGAGAGTCTCGGGGGTCAACGCCCCCGCGGCTCAGTCTGTGACCAGGCCTCGCGGTGGATCAGAGCTTGATCAACCAGGCTGTTACTGCTGGCCGCACATAAACTGACGTACGAACCGCAGCCCGGCTGGTCAGGTACTGACTTTAGGTGCCTGTCCAGGGCCATCTTTAAGACAGCCAGGGATCTATTGGTAATCCCCCTTATGTATGCTGGGAGTTATACAGATATTTTCAGTATAAAGGATGGGAGGCAGTCAGATCCAAGGGGAGGTAGCTCTAATTATCCGGATCAAGAACTCTTTGCCGGCGTCAAGGTACCTAATCTGAATGGTGAACTAATCTACAGCCAAGGGGAAAGAAATTAGAACATAAGAATGAGCACAGCAGTAGGTATGTCACTCGTACACCCGTCCAACCTATATTTAAAGATACCTAAAGTGCTCACCCCCGTGACGCTACCTTGGAGTTTGTGCCACTCGTCTGCAACTCTACTGCCAAACCAGACCTTCCATATATCATTTCTTAAACTGAATTTCTCCAGCTTGAAGACTTTGCTGCGTGTTCTGTCATGGTTAGCTACTTTCAGCACGTTATATATATATATATATATATATATATATATATATATATATATATATATATATATATATATATATATATATATATATATATATATATATATTAAGTAGATGTCAAACCGGCTGAGTGGCTCCTGCGGCTGAGCGGTCTCCTCCCGAAAGGGTTGCGGCTGAGTGGCTCCTTTTCCTGAGTGGCTCCCTTTCCTGAGCGGACTCCTTCCGCGCCCGCGCGCCCGCCCGAGCGCCAGCCCGTCCACGCCGACCAGCGACCTTGACCTCACCCTCGACCACCTTGACCTTACCCTCGACCACCTTGACCTCAACCCCCCACCCACGCCCCCCCGCGCCCCCACCCGCCCCACGCCTGCATGCCCGCCCGACCTGCGCCCCACCCGCGCGCCCGCCCTCGCGCCTGCCCGCTCCCGTCCTCGCTCCCGCCCGTGCCTTCTGCAGCGTCGTCCGGATCGCCCCCACTCCCCGAATTTTTTTCCGATTTTTTTCGAATTTTTTTTGAATTTCATTTTCTTGTGCTCTCCATCTCCTCGGATCAAATTTTTTGGGTTTCCCCCTATGAGTACCCCTCCCACCACCCACTTCCACCCCAAATATTCCTGCTCCATCTCCTCGGATCAAGTTTTTCTCGATATCAATAATACAAAGACTCCACTTCCTCGGATCAAGTTTTTTTGGATTCCCCCCTCTGGGGGTAAGCATTCAAAATGGACTCCCACTTGCTTCCCAAATTCCTGCTCCATCTCCTCGGATCAAGTTTTTCTCGATATCAATAATACAAAGATTTTCCCCCACACCTCACACCACCCACTTCTACCCCAAATATTCCTGCTCTACTTCCTCGGATCAAGTTTTTCTCGATATCAATAATACAAAGACTCCATCTCCTCGGATCAAGTTTTTTTGGATTCCCCCCTCTGGGAGTAAGCATTCAAACTGGACTCCCACTTGCATCCCAAATTCCCTGCTTCAATTCCTCGGATCAAGTTTTTCTCGATATCAATAATACAAAGATTTCCCCCACCATCCACTTCTACCCTCTATGTCCAAGTATTTCTCCTCCATCTCCTTGGATCAAGTTTTTCTCGATATCAAATAATACAAAGACTCCATCTCCTTGGATCAAGTTTTTTGGATTCCCCCTCTGGGGGTAAGCATTCAAATGAACTCCCCCTATGGGACATGGTATTTTCTCTTACTACAGGTCTAAACAAGTGTGACGTCACCCCACCTGTGTTTACTCGGCGGTCAATGACGTCACGTGATGACCTCACAAACACAGGCTGAATCTTGTCGACTTCCCCTTATGTCAGTGACGTCACGTGATGACCCCACACACAGGCTGAATCTTGTCGAGCAGACAATAAAATGCAGGATAACACTAATACACAATATTTCCATTTATTTATTATACAACCAATTCATTTCATATGCATTTCTGGTAATACAACAAAAAAAATACAAATTCATTGAAAAAAAGATACAATTCATTGACTAAAATCAACATAGAGTAATTCTTTTTCTCTTGAAGAAATTCTGTGCATTTTGTTCTGGATCTTCTTCGTCGTCACCATCTCAGTATTACACATTTCATATACAACATAGGGAAAACATTACACATTTTCATTCTTAACCCAGGATAACCCAAATAATTCCACATTTTTTCGTTAATACCCACAACAATCCACAATTTCCTTACAAAATACAAAACAAGTCTAGACATCTTTCTCGTTTTAACTATTTCATCAGTAAAACTCTGGCGAGTCTTACCTGACCGATCTCAGATAACATCTCAGGTCACTCCCCCACGAAGTAACCTTCTCTCTCTCCTTACCCCTTCTCCCACCAACATCTCACAATTTTCACTCATAACCCACAATTTTTCTTGTTTTAACTATTTCATCAGAAAAAGTCACCACAACACTTACAACTTATAACCACTTTTCGATAAATTCACTAGTCACAATTTTGCATATTACGAAGTTAATACGCGCGCACACACACACACACATACACACACACACACACACACACACACACACACACACACACTTTTCTCAATATCTCTTAAGAAATATTCTCTCTTCGACAACCTTTATCATCTCACTACAGAACAACCCCCAGATTACTTCGAACACTCTCATAAATCATTGAATACTCACAAAGAAACACCTTTGAACATTTCCAAACAACACCGAAACACTTCCAAAATATAATTTTGAATACTCCCAAATAAGATTTGACATCTCTAATTTATCTACACTTATATTATTTCATTAAATTACAACTCACTACCTAAACTCCTCCCTCAGTCTCCAGACTTCACAACATTATCACAAAAACTAACTCAAACACTTAACTTTGAACAACACCAAAAACACCATCAATTACCTTTGAATACTCCAAAAACATCATTCGAACACAGCCAAATCACCACTGAATACTCCCAGAACACCTTCATAAGTACTATTGCACATCATTTGAACACCTTCAAAAACACCTTTGAATAGCCTCAAAACACCATTTTAGTACTCCCAAATACACCACTGAATACTACTAAAACACCACTGAATACACTCAAAACACCACCAAAATCACCATAAACTAAGATCAACATCACAGACTAACACCCATTTTCACACAAATCCCCTCAAATCACTATAACCAAGACGATTACCAATTTCTACCAGTACACTCTCCTCCAACTAAGATATAACATGAGCGCAAAAAAACATGAACACAAACCAAACACACACGAACACTTACAACAGAATCATCTTTTTTTCGGTATCTCTAGTTCGACAACAACACCCACAACCCACAACACCCACAACCCACATCACCCACAACAACAACCCACTTATAACATCTTTTCGGTATCTCTTGTTCGACAACAACACCCACAACCCACAACACCCACAACCCACAACACCCCACAACCCACAACACCCACAACAACAACCCACTTATAACATCTTTTTCGATATCTCTAGTTCGACAACAATAACCACAACCCTCATCACTTACCAATTTATTCACAATTTTTCCTCTTTCGATACAAATTTTTCCCCTTCTTGTTATTGAATCTTAAAATGTAATGCACATTCCTCCCTACATTACTAAAATTCTAATAAAATCCTCTCCATACACATCTCCTTGTATCCACATAAATTAATATTATACTCACAACAACTAATCATCTCACTACCCAACTACTGCGACATGTTTTCTACACACTGCCAATCTTTTCCAGTGTATCATAACTTTTCACTTCTATAATTTTTTTATAATATTCACACATTACCTTTATTTTCAGTAAAATCCCCCCATATTTCATTAAATTTTTAATACAGCCCTCCCCATACCCCTCTCCATCTCACCCACATTTCTTCACACCCACACACCCGTCTCCCAACACACCTCTTCAGAACAAACACAAAAATCACATTTCACATCCATAAATGCATCTCATCACCCATCTCAAATCCACTAAAATCACTGTAACCAAGATATTCACAAAATTCTATGACCAACTAACACACACAGACAACTCACTTTACTTTGAACACCTTCAAAACACTCTCATACGTCAATATTTGAGACCACCTTTTCTCAATATCTCTTAAGAAATGTTCTCTCATCGACAACCTTTATCATCTCACTACAGAACAACCCCCAGATTACTTCGAACACTCTCATAAATCATTTGAATACTCACATAAACACCTTTGGACATTTTCCAAACAACACTGAAACATTTCCAAGACAACATTTTGATTACTCCCAAATAAGATTTGACATCTCTAATTTATCTACACTTACATATTTCATTAAATTACAACTCATCCCCCAAACTCCTCCCTCATTCTCCAGATTTTTACAACAGTATCACAAAAACTAACTCATACACTTATGTCATGAGTCATTACCAACACTAACACACACACACACACACCACACTTTACTTTGTACAACACCAAAAACATCATCAATTATATGTGATTACTCCAAAAACATCATCTGAACACATTCAAAAAACATCATCAAGCTCCTTTGAATACTCCCAAAACACCACTGAATACTACCAAAACAGCACCGAATACTGCCCAAACAACACTAAAAATCACCAGAAACTAAGATCAACACCAACTAACACCCATTTTATAGAAATCCCCTGAAATCACTATAACCAAGACCATCCCACTCACCTCAGACTATTATATAACCTGAGCGCAAAAAAAAAGACTCATATATCATTTGAATACTCACAAAAAAAAAAAAACTCTGAACATTTCCAAATAACACCGAAACACAAAAGGATCACCACCAACTGAAAGCATAACATGTACACACACACAAAAAAAAAACTAAGACATCCATCAACTATCATCAATGACCACTCATTTTTATAAACATTCACACAAAAAATTACAATCACCAACTCCATACAATATCTAATACACTCCTCTACCACTAGCACATACCAGCACAGATAGGGATACCTCCCATGACATCACACTCCATCCTGTGTTTACTTGGCGATCAGCGACGTCACACCCAAACACCTTGTTTCAACCTGTTATATCTCCAATATCTAAGATCACCACAATCAAGACGTTTACCAAATTCTATAACCCCACCACTAAGATCACACATTTTTGTACACATTCTCTTAAAACATCATCATAACGAAGATCACTAAAACTATCTATACTTTTACTAAGATCACATAACATTTTGGCTTCTCTAACTCACCTACCATTTTACATTCTCATTCACACTTACACATTTCATTAAACGAAATTACATCTCATCCACCAAATTCCTCCCTCATTCTCCAGACTTTACAACATTAGCACAAAAAAAAAAAACTAACTCATACACATATGACATGAGACATTACCACAGCTAACACACTAACTTTGAACCAACTCTGAACATCACCAAAACACCACTGAACATCTTCAAAAAATACTCTGCACATCATTTGAACACCTTCAAAAACACCATCAAACACCTCCGAATACTCCCAAAACACTACTGATTACTACCAAATCACCACTGAATACTACCAAAACACCGTCAAAATCACCAGAAACTAAGTTTAGCATCACCAGCTTACACCCATTTTATAGAAATTCCCTCAAATCACTATAACCAAGAACTCCCTCCCCATGGGCGCAAAAAAAAAAAAGGAAAAACTTGAACACAAACCTAATACACAAACACTTAGTACATGATCACCATCAACTGAAAACATATCTTGTACACACATAAATCTAAGACAACCACCAACAACAATCACCCATGTTCACTTACCTCAAAAATCACTAATATCACAGAAAACACTCATTTTTTATAAACATTCACACAAAAAATCATATTTGACAATATCTAAGCGCACTCACCTCACTACCACCAACACACGATGTCACACCTCACAGGGCCGGCGAGGTCACCTCCAGTGACGTCACACTCCCATCTGTGTTTACTTGGTGGTCAGTAACATCACACCCAATCCACCTTGTTTCAACCTGTTGTACCCTACAATATCTAAGAATACTATAACCAAGACGATTACCAGATTTTATGAGCCCACCACTAATATCACAGAAAACATTCATTTTTATAATCATTCACACAAAAATCACGATCACCAATTCCATATCATGTTTACCATCATCTATCAACACTCATCACCAAGATCACCAAAAATCTAAGATCATGCATCTCAAAACTACTATGATCACTGAAAACACTTATTTTTTTAAACATTCGCACAAAAATAAGACATACACAAAAATACCACGACACTTCCACCAACATCTATAACATAACATGAGCACTATAACATATCACCATCACCAAAAAAAAAATAATACACAGACACCCACAACTTACACATTTCAATCACAAATTTAAGACATGTGACATACACACCAAATCTAAGTGACATACACACCAAATCTAAGACATTCACCTCCAACTAAGACATACACATCATAACTAAGACATACACCAAAACCTATACTTGACATAATGACAATAAATATAAGACATAAGCACAAAAAAATTTACCATGTCATGAGACATTACCAGAACTAAGTCACACACCTCCAACTAATACACAATCACTTTACTAAGTTCATGTTAACTATTCATCAACTAAAAATATTAATACAATTTACCCACCAAATTTGTTATAATCATCAAAAAATAAAACTGTTTTACACATTTTTTCTCAAACTAAATATTCATAGCACATTTATCATTTCCCATCTATATTACATATCACATTTCTCACCCTCATCATCCCTAAAACATCCTTCCTTATTCTTCCGTAAATCACCTAGAGATATTTTATCCCGACGACCCATCATGACACTAGGAGCCAGAGTGTAGTAGGTGGTGTTGGAGTGGTGATGGTTGCTCTGGCTCCTACGTCGTGATGGGTCGTCGGGGTTAAAACATCTCTAGGTGATTTACGGAAGAATAAGGAAGGATGTTTTAGGGATGATGAGTTTGTGCTAATGTTGTAAAGTCTGGAGAATGAGGAGGAGTTTGGTGGATGAGATGTAATTTCGGTTAATGAAATGTGTAAGTGTGAATGAGAATGTAAATTGGTGGGTGAGTTAGAGAAGCCAAAATGTTATGTGATCTTAGTAAAAGTATAGATAGTTTTAGTGATCTTCGTTATGATGATGTTTTAAGAGAATGTGTACAAAAATGTGTGATCTTAGTGGTGGGGTTATAGAATTTGGTAAACGTCTTGATTGTGGTGATCTTAGATATTGGAGATATAACAGGTTGAAACAAGGTGTTTGGGTGTGACGTCGCTGATCGCCAAGTAAACACAGGATGGAGTGTGATATCATGGAGGTATCCCTATCTGTGCTGGTATGTGTTGGTGTAGTGAGAGGATGTATTAGATATTGTATGGAGTTGGTGATTGTAATTTTTTGTGTGAATGTTTATAAAAATGAGTGGTCATTGATGATAGTTGATGGATGTCTTATTTTTTTGTGTGTGTGTGTGTGTGTGTGTGTGTGTGTGTGTGTGTGTGTGTGTGTGTGTGTGTGTGCGTGCGTGTGTGTGTGTGTGTGTGTGTACATGTTATGCTTTCAGTTGGTGGTGATCCTGCTGTAAGTGTTTCGGTGTTGTTTGGAAATGTTCAAAGGTTGTTTTTTTTTTTTGTGAGTATTCAAATGATATATGAGTTTTTTTTTTTTTTGCGTTCAGGTTATATATAGTCTGAGGTGATGGGATGGTCTTGGTTATAGTGATTTGAGGGGATTTCTATAAAATGGGTGTCAGTCGATGGTGTTGATCTTAGTTTCTGGTGATTTTTAGTGTTGTTTGGCAGTATTCGTGCTGTTTTGGTACTATTCAGTGGTGTTTGGGAGTATTCAAAGGAGTTTGATGATGTTTTTTGAATGTGTTCAGATGATGTTTTTGGAGTAATCAAATGTAATTGATGATGTTTTTGGTGTTGTACAAAGTAAAGTGTGGTGTGTGTGTGTGTGTGTGTACTCACCTAATTGTACTCACCTAATTGTGGTTGCAGGGGTCGAGACTCAGCTCCTGGCCCCGCCTCTTCACTGATCGCTACTGGATCCTCTCTCTCTCTGCTTCCTGAGCTTTGTCATACCTCTTCTTAAAACTATGTATGGTTCCTGCCTCCACTACTTCACTTGCTAGGCTATTCCACTTGCTGACAACTCTATGACTGAAGAAATACTTCCTAACGTCCCTGTGACTCGTCTGAGTCTTCAGCTTCCAGTTGTGACCCCCTTGTCCCTGTGTCCCCTCTCTGGAACATCCTATCTCTGTCCACCTTGTCTATTCCCCGCAGTATCTTGTATGTCGTTATCATGTCTCCCCTGACCCTTCTGTCCTCCAGTGTCGTCAGTCCGATTTCCCTTAACCTTTCCTCGTACGACATTCCCTTGAGCTCTGGGACTAGCCTTGTTGCAAACCTTTGTACTTTCTCTAACTTCTTGACGTGCTTGACCAGGTGTGGGTTCCAGACTGGTGCTGCATACTCCAGTATGGGCCTAACATACACAGTGTACAGTGTCTTGAACGATTCCTTATTGAGGTATCGGAACGCTATTCTCAGGTTTGCCAGGCGCCCGTATGCTGCAGCGGTTATTTGGTTGATGTGGCCTCCGGTGATGTACTCGGTGTTATGGTCACCCCAAGGTCTTTCTTCTCCCTGAGTGAGGTCTGTAGTCTTTGTCCACCTAGCCTATATTCTGTCTGCGGTCTTCTTTGCCCCTCCCCAATCTTCATGACTTTGCATTTGGCTGGATTGAATTCGAGGAGCCAGTTACTGGACCACATGTCCAGCCTCTCCAGGTCTCTTTGCAGTCCTGCCTCATCCTCGTCCGATTTAATTCTTCTCATCAACTTCACGTCATCTGCGAACAGGGACACTTCAGAGTCTATTCCTTCCATCATGTCGTTCACATATATCAAAAATAGCACTGGTCCTAGAACTGACCCCTGTGGGACCCCGCTCGTAACAGGCGCCCACTGTGATACCTCTTCACGTACCATGTGTGTGTGTGTGTGTGTGTGTGTGTGTGTTAGTGTTGGTAATGACTCATGGCATAAGTGTATGAGTTAGTTTTTGTGATACTGTTGTAAAAATCTGGAGAATGAGGGAGGTGTTTGGGGGATGAGTTGTAATTTAATGAAATATGTAAGTGTAGATAAATTAGAGATGTCAAATCTTATTTGGGAGTAATCAAAATGTTGTCTTGGAAATGTTTCAGTGTTGTTTGGAAAATGTCCAAAGGTGTTTATGTGAGTATTCAAATGATTTATGAGAGTGTTCGAAGTAATCTGGGGGTTGTTCTGTAGTGAGATGATAAAGGTTGTCGATGAGAGAATATTTCTTAAGAGATATTGAGAAAAGGTGGTCTCAAATATTGACGTATGAGAGTGTTTTGAAGGTGTTCAAAGTAAAGTGAGTTGTCTGTGTGTGTTAGTTGGTCATAGAATTTTGTGAATATCTTGGTTACAGTGATTTTAGTGGATTTGAAATGGGTGATGAGATGCATTTATGGATGTGAAATGTGATTTTTGTGTTTGTTCTGAAGAGGTGTGTTGGGAGACGGGTGAGTGGGTGTGAAGAAATGTGGGTGAGATGGAGAGGGGTATGGGGAGGGTTGTATTAAAAATTTAATGAAATATGGGGGATTTTACTGAAAATAAAGGTAATGTGTGAATATTATAAAAGAAATTAGAGAAGTGAAAAGTTATGATACACTGGAAAAGATTGGAGTGTGTAGAAACATGTCGCAGTAGTTGGGTAGTGAGATGATTAGTTGTTGTGAGTATAATATTAATTTATGTGGATACAAGGAGATGGGTATGGAGAGGATTTTATTAGAATTTTAGTAATGTAGGGAGGAATGTGCATTACATTTTAAGATTCAATAACAAGAAGGGGAAAAATTTGTATCGAAAGAGGAAAAATTGTGAATAAATTGGTAAGTGATGAGGGTTGTGGGTATTGTTGTCGAACTAGAGATATCGAAAAAGATGTTATAAGTGGGTTGTTGTTGTGGGTGTTGTGGGTTGTGGGGTGTTGTGGGTTGTGGGTGTTGTGGGTTGTGGGTGTTGTTGTCGAACAAGAGATACCGAAAAGATGTTATAAGTGGGTTGTTGTTGTGGGTGATGTGGGTTGTGGGTGTTGTGGGTTGTGGGTAGTGTTGTCGAACTAGAGATACCAAAAAAGATGTTATAAGTGGGTTGTTGTTGTGGGTGTTGTGGGTAGTAAGTGTTGTGGGTTGTGGGTGTTGTTGTCGAACTAGAGATGCTGAAAAGTGGTTATAAGTTGTGGGTTGTTGTTGTGGGTGTTGTGGGGTGTGGGTGATGTGGGTTGTGGGTGTTGTGGGATGTGGGTGTTGTGGGTTGTGGGTGTTGTTGTCGAACTAGAGATACCGAAAAAAAAGATGATTCTGTTGTAAGTGTTCGTGTGTGTTTGGTTTGTGTTCATGTTTTTTGCGCTCATGTTATATCTTAGTTGGAGGAGAGTGTACTGGTAGAAATTGGTAATCGTCTTGGTTATAGTGATTTGAGGGGATTTGTGTGAAAATGGGTGTTTTGTCTGTTATGTTTGATCTTAGTTTATGGTGATTTTGGTGGTGTTTTGAGTGTATTCAGTGGTGTTTTAGTAGTATTCAGTGGTGTATTTGGGAGTACTCAAATGGTGTTTTGAGGCTATTCAAAGGTGTTTTTGAAGGTGTTCAAATGATGTGCAAGAGTACTTATGAAGATGTTCTGGGAGTATTCAGTGGTGATTTGGCTGTGTTCGAATGATGTTTTTGGAGTATTCAAAGGTAATTGATGGTGTTTTTGGTGTTGTTCAAAGTAAAGTGTTTGAGTTAGTTTTTGTGATAATGTTGTGAAGTCTGGAGACTGAGGGAGGAGTTTAGGTAGTGAGTTGTAATTTAATGAAATAATATAAGTGTAGATGAATTAGAGATGTCAAATCTTATTTGGGAGTATTCAAAATGATATTTTGGAAGTGTTTCGGTGTTGTTTGGAAATGTTCAAAGGTATTTTTTGTGAGTATTCAATGATTTATGAGAGTAATCTGGGGGTCCTGTAGTGAGATGATAAAGGTTGTCGAAGAGAGAATATTTCTTAAGAGATATTGAGAAAAGTGTGTACTCACCTATTTGTACTCACCTATTTGTGGTTGCAGGGGTCGAGTCATAGCTCCTGGCCCCGCCACTTCACTGATTGCTACTAGGTCCTCTCTCTCCCTGCTCCATGAGCTTTATCATACCTCGCCTTTAAACTATGTATGGTTCCCGCCTCCACTACTTCACTTTCTAGGCTATTCCACGGCTTGACTACTCTATGACTGAAGAAATACTTCCTAACATCCCTTTGATTCATCTGAGTCTTCAACTTCCAATTGTGACCTCTTGTGTCTGTGTCCCATCTCTGGAACATCCCGTCTTTGTGTGTGTGTGTGTGTGTGTGTGTGTGTGTGTGTGTGTGTGTGTGTTGTGTGCGTTTTAATTTCGAAATATGTAAATTGTACATGAATTATCGAAAAGGGGTTAAAAAAGTTGTAAGTGTTGTGTGCCCTTTTTCTGATAAAATATTTAAAACAGAAAAATTGTGGGTTATGATAAAAATTGGAGATGTTGGTGGGGGGGAAGGGGGGAAAAGGAGGGGGAAAAAGAGAAGGTAAATAAGACTCCCAATTTTTTTCTGATGAAATTAAAACGAGAAAAAATGTCTAGACTTGTTTTTGTTTTTTTGAAAAGAAATTGTGGATTTTTTGGGGGTTATTAACGAAAAAATGTGGAATTTTTTGGGGGTTACCGGGTTTTAAAAAATGAAAATTTTAAATTTTTTCCCCCTATTTTATAAAAATGTGTAATACTGAGATGGTGACGAGAAGAAGATCCAAACAAAATGCACAGAATTTTTAAAGAAAAAAAGAATTACCTATGTTGATTTTAGTAAAATGAATTGATCTTTTTTTTCAATAATTGTTTTTTTTTTTGTTTATTACCAGAAATGCTATGAAATAATTGGTTGTATAATAAATAAAGGGGAAATATTGTGTATTAGTGTTACCTGCATTTTATTTGTCGCCAAAAATTCACCCTTTTGTGGGGTCATCACGTGACGTCACGACAAAAGGGGAAGTGACAAATTCACCCTTTTTGTGAGGTATCACGTGCGTCATTTACCGCCAAAACACAGGTGGGTGACGTCACACTTTTAGACCTGTAGTAAAGAAAATACCATGTCCCATAGGGGGGGTTCATTGAACTTTCCCCCCGGGGGGAAAACCCAAAAAACTTGATCCCAAGGGGATGGAGTCTTTTTTTTATTTTTTATAACGAAAAACTTGATCCAAGGAGATGGAGGGGAAAAACTTGGACATAGAGGGTTTTAATGGATGGGGGGGAAATCTTTTTATTTTTGATATTGAGAAAAACTTACCAGAATTTGGGGGAGGGAATTTGGGATGAATGGGGGTCCATTTTGAAAGCTTACCCCCAGAGGGGGGGAAACCAAAAAAAAATGATCCGAGGGGATGGATCTTTGGGGATTATTGATATCGAGAAAAACTTGATTTCCCAGGAAGGAGCAGGGAATATTTTTGGGGGAGAAGTGGGTGGTGTGAGGGTGGGGGAAAATCTTTTTATTATGATATCGAGAAAAACTTATCCAGGAGATGGAGCAGGGAAATTTTGGGGTGCAAGTGGGAGTCCATTTTGAATGCTTACCCCCAGAGGGGGGAATCCAAAAAAATTTGATCCGAGGAAGTGGAGTCTTTGTATTATTGATATCGAGAAAAACTTGATCCGAGGAGATGGAGCAGGAATATTTGGGGTGGAAGTGGGTGGTGGGAGGGGTACCCATAGGGGGACACCCAAAAAAATTTGATCTGAGGAGATGGAGAGCACAAGAAAATGAAATTCAAAAAAAATTCGAAAAAATCGGAAAAAAATTCGGCGAGCGGGGGCGATCCGGACGACGCTGCAGAAGGCGCGTGCGGGCACAAGGGTGGGTGCAGGCAGGCGCGAGGGCAGACGTGCGGGCAGGGCGCCAGTCGGGCGGGCGCGCTGGGCGTGGGGCGGGTGGGGGGCGCGGGGGGGCGAGGGGGGCGTGGGTGGGGGGTTGAGGGTGAGGTGGTCGAGGGTGAGGTCAAGGTGGTCGAGGGTGAGCTCAAGGTGGTCGAGGGTGAGGTCAAGGTCGCGGGTTCGCGCGGACAGGCTGGCGCTTGGGCGGGCGCGCGGGCACGGAAGGAGTCCGCTCAGGAAAGGGAGCCACTCAGGAAAAGGAGCCACATGACCGCTCAGCCGCAGGAGCCACTCAGCCGCTTTGACATCTACTTATATATATATATATATATATATATATATATATATATATATATATATATATATATATATATATATATATATATATATATTTATATATATAAAATCACGTATCTACAAAAAGAATCGCAATGGAAATGTATCGTACTGATTAAATTAGGTTATTCTAGGTTTGTTGGGTTTAGTGCTTAGTTATGATTGTTGTAATAATAATAATCTACATAATGTATCATTATTGTATGCCTGTAATATAATATACCATTTATAGATTTTCTGATTAGAGTAGCTGATCTTGCGTGTACATATGCTTGCACGATAGATTTTACCTTGGTCAGTATATAGTAAACGCTCATGTGAGTAGAATTTATTTGAATTATTCCCCAGGCTAGTTTGTAACTCAGGATAATCCAGTAAAGCCACTATAACTGGCTTGTTTCCATTGGGATCCTTTCTCTTCCTGAGGATGCGACCAAAGCAGTCGGCTGACACCTAGGTTACTTACTGCTTGGTGAATAGAGGCAACGGGTGTCAGGAAACATGCCCAACGTTTCCACTTCTGTTGGGCTCTAACCCAAATAATCCTTCAAAAGCGATCCGAAAGTTCCACCGCTGGAGCCAGGTGAAATATCTCTGGATCCTTGCCTCTTATAAGCTTTCTTCCTGCAGTCACCGACACAAGATAATGTCACCTCTGTATCACTAACGTCAGCAGCAGGACTGAGGTGGGTGTAGTACCCATGTGTGTCCTGTAGTTGTACGCTCAGCAGGTGGTAGTGTCAGGCTCCCCAGCCATGAACCACCACCCAGGGATTCTCACTCCGTCTCCTTGCTCTACCACCACATTGCGCGGTGGCGACATTCGTCAGGCAGAATGTCTCTTGATCTTTTGTTTTTAAAATGAGGTGTAACAGTAGATGCTTAACTTGTGATAGGAAGGTGAGATGGGGTTTTTCCCTGGAGCTGGTGTTGGTGACATAGCCAACAGGTTGGATAATATGTGAGATAATGGGAACAAGCCTATTATCTGTCTCACTACTGGTGGAAATGGTATTGGGAAGGGCAGGAGACAGGAGCTGCTAGTTAAGTACACGACAGCCATAGATCTAATTAGGTCTAAACGCGGGGTCATCAAGAGGGGTGAGCAATGAATGGATGCCTAGGACAACTGGTGTAAATCGCTGGCTAGACAAGTACTGCAAAAAACTTGGAATCCCATTCATTGACAGTTGGGACAATTTCTACTGCAAGTTGTCAAGGACAACTGATGGAAGATAAATGGTATAGGCGTGTGTGTTGAAAACAATTAGGCTGCAGCACGAAGGATAAATGCAACAGAAATTGCCAAGATACCTCAGAAAATGTTCAAAAGACATGACTGTTCATCATATAGTTACTAATAAGGGAATCAGTCAACAATCGAAGAGAGACAGTAGTACTAATAGTAGGAGCACTTGAAATAAGATGGATGAGCTAAGATTAATTGCAGGATGCATAGATATTATTGATATAACCTGAAAGATAAAGAAATGTCTGAATGCCATATATGTACAAGGCTATAAATTATTCCACAACGATACGGCCAAACGAAGAGTGATGGACAAAACGTAAAAAATGGAAGCGATGGAGACTGAATCTACTTGGCAATAGTTTCTCGAGGGACGTGAAAAGTTAATCTTGGGTGTGTTTTACAGACACCCAAACTTAGGGAACATGGTAGACTTCTATGGGACGAAATTACTAAGGCATCAGGATACGAAAATGTTTTAATGGAAGATTTTTAACTTTAGTCAAACTGACTGGAGCAATTTGACATGAAATCTTGAATTAGACTAGCAATCTCTTAGATACGATCCAGGATAGTTTTTTTTTTTTTTTAAATAAAAGTTTGTGACGGAACCAACTAGAGGAAATATCTGCTTGACTTGGCTATTGCTAACAAGGAATCTTTAACTAAAAAACTAGAGGTTAATGATGTTTCATTATGTCATGGAATTACTTACCTTAAAAGCAACAGTCAAGTTAAGGTCCCTATTTCTGTGCAGCCGATTTTGTGCGGCAAAGGGATTATCTAGGTGAAGTGGACTGATGTGACCTGACAATTGATGATCATGTAGAGCAGGTAGGTGTAGATGTTTGCCAATATGACATTTTTTCAAAGGATGGTTTAATCTGCCCAGGCAAGATAGGTTCCATATAGGGGAAATGAGATCAATCAAAAATGACCCTAAATGGATAAACAATAGGAAAAAACAATTCCCAGGTTAAGAGAGACCCATTTACAGGTAAGTCAATAGAGGAGAGGGACGCTAAAGGGTTCATGATATCCAATTACAGAGAAATTAAAAAAAAAGGAATAAGAAAAACCAAAAGAGATTATGAAATTAAAGTCGCGAGAGACTCGAAGCCCAGCCCAAAAGGTTTCAGGTATATATGAGTAAGATTAGGGAGAAAATAGGCCCATTTTAAAGTAAATTTACATGTACATAGGTAGCCATTGAGCTCTGTTGAACTTCAGTGTTACAATGTTCTATGTAATATTAATCGTTTGCATGTATTTAGACGACCTGGTTGAGGTGTCACTGTGTTCGATTCTTGTGTATTAATCTGTTCTGTGTATTTATACCACCTTGTATTTGCATTGCTTTAAATAAAATAAAAAAAAAAAAATTAAAGTTGCTCATGTCCTGGAGATCCTCTTGTCTCTGCCAGGTGAAAATATGTGTAATTGATGGTATTGAGATGTCGAGTTTGTTGGTAGTGAGGAGAAATTGGGTTATTACTTAGGTTATATTCTTCTTTATGCGTAGTGGGAATTATTATTATTATTATGAAGGGGGAGAGCTAAACTCGTAGAATTATGCAGCGTCTGTGGGGGGTTTGGGGAAAGGTTTTTCAGGTTTAAATTTTGGGGAAACCCGGGAGCACGATAAATTTCCCTAGATCAAGAGCCCCTCACCCCAGCGCAAGGAACCCCCTTGAGGGGGGTGTAATGAGAAAATTCCCAAAATTTTTCTCATTGTGAAGGGATATTCATCGTGGCAAGGTCATTTTTGAAGATTGTTCGGGTATTTTGTTTTATACAGTATTACTCTAAAGTGAGGTTGTTTTTTGTTGAAGGCTTATCCAAATTTTTATAATGTGGCTACCCCTTTTTATTTTTGTGTACTTGCACGTGTTAATGAGTTGCTCATCACAGACAGATTCCACCAGGTTTTTTGTGGCTTTTTAGAATTTTTGAAACCCTTTTTTTAATTGGTAGTGTTGTTGGGTTTAAAAATCTGCGGGGTTTCAGAAAAACAAATTCACTGTTTGTGTCATATTTTTGTCTGAATCTCGACGGTATTTCCCTTTTGGGGCTCTGTTGATATTCCTTTTTGAGTAATTTTGGAGGGGTACGGAGGGTGGCTCAAAGTTAAATAATTTCAGGGTGTTTGTGGCCATGTTTCTTTTTAAACTGAGACGACTGATGAGTCATCGTGGATCCTTCAATAGTTCCATGTTTAAAAGTGGAAAATTTGGGGGGGGGGGGAAGAATGTGTGGTGAATTACTTTAAAAAGGGTAGATTTCAATCCCTCCCAAAATTCCCTGAGTGCCTTTGCTTCATGTTGGGTAGTTTGTATTAAAAAATCCAAAATAATTTTTGGGGGCTTGGGGGTCAAAATAATATAGTTTTACCTGTGCTCAATGGGCTCCCCGTTTAATTATATATTAAAAATATATAATAAAATTATATATATATATATATATATATATAATATATATATATAAAATTTTTTATAATAATAATATATATATAATATATATATATATATATAAAAATATATATATATATATTATATATAAAATATATATATATATATATATATATATATATTTTTAATATTAAAATTTATAAATAATAAACATATATATATATATATATATATATTATTATTAAATATATATATAATATAAGAGAGAGGGAGAGAGAGAGAAGAGAGAAAAAGAGACGAATAAGTTTTTTGGGTAACCGGAAAAGTGTACGGTAGGGTTTTTATTGAAAGAATTAGAGGTAAGACAGTATGTAGGTTTGGGGGATGAGCAAGGATTTTTTAGAGTGGGTAGGGATTGTAACAAGTGGTTTCTTTGAAGCAAATTTTGTGAACAGTATTTAGTAAAGGTGGGGAATTTTTTTATTGCTTTTAAGGGGTTTTAGAAAAGGCATATGAAAGTGGATAGGGGACAATGGGGCAGATGTTCAAGTATATGGAAGGGGGTAATTACTAAATGCTGTAAAAGTTTTTATGAGGATGTGAGGCTCGGGTTTTGGTGTGTAGAAGAGGGGAGACTACCCCCCGGGTAAAATAGGTGTTAGACAGGGTGTTAAGCCCCATGGTTGTTTAATATATTTTAAGATGGGGTTGTAAAAGAAGTAAATGCAGGGTTTTCGGGAGACGGGTGGGATTAAATTATGGGGAATCAAATCAAAATGGAATTGACATTACTTTTGTTGATGATACTGTGTTTATGGGAGTTTCTAAAGAAAAACGCAAAGGTTAGTAGCGATTTTGGGAATGGGGGAAAAGGGTAAAATTGAAAGTGAACATAAAAAAGAGAAGGTGATGAGGGTAAAAATGTTTTTTAATAAAAAAAATTTGGATTAAATTTGGGAAAGGGAGAAGTATGGAAGAATAATGTTTAGAATTGGAGTTGACGTGTCAGCGGTTGGTTTTATGAAGGATGAGGTTAATCTTTAAAATTTGATGGGGGAAAAAAAGGGAGGGGTGCTTGGGTATTGTGGAGCAAAAAAAACGTTATTTTGGAGGTAAAAAAGGGAATGTAGAAGTACAGTATACCCGCACTCTTATATGGGTTGAAGCTTGGGTTTTGGGAAAGCAGCTGGGAGGCGGTGGAGGATGGAGATGTCCTGTCTAAGGGCAATGGTGGGTAAAAAATTTTCAGAAAAAACGGTGTGGAAATTTGGAGAAAAGGGGTGGAGTTTAAAAAAAGTATTAGTCAGGGGTGAAGAGGGGTTTTTTTGAGGTGGTTTGGTCATTTAGAGAGAAAAGGATAAAGAGAATAAAGGAGAGCGTATAAATCTGTAGGGGAAGGAATTCGGGGAGGGGCGTCCTCGAAAAGGTTGGGGGGGGGGGAAAGGAGGTTTTTTGGGCGAGGGGCTTGGACTTCCAGCTGTATGCACGAGCGTGTTAGATACGGTGAATGGAACGAAAAGTATTTGGGGCCTGCGGCTCTTGGGGTGTGAGTAGGGTAATATTTAGTGAAGGGATTTGGGGGGAAAACCGGTTATTTTTATATAGCCGATTTAGTTTGGAAATGGGAAGTACAGTCCTGCACTTTAAAGGGGGGGGTTTGAGATATTGGCGTTTTGGGGGATAGTTTTGTATTTTATGCGTATTGTCAAACGTTTATTCTGACCCCTCAAAAAGTGATTAGCGTGATGAGGTGAAAGGTTTTGATTGATGAAAGAAATTTTCGTTTGGGGGTTTTCTTTCTTTTTTGGGTCACCCTCTTCAGTGGGAGACGGCCGACTTTTGAAAATAATATATATATATATAATTAAATATATAATATAATAAATTTTAAAATTTTATATTATTATATATATATAATAAATGACCACCAGAAGACAAGGGCCATTCCTGGATTTACCCGGAGAGATTTTTGGGGGCAACGCCCCCCCGGCCCGGTTTTGACCAGGGCCTCCTGGTGGATCAAGCCTGACAACCAGGGTGTTACGCTGGCGCGCAAACCAAGTACGAGCCACAGGCCCCCGGTCGGTTTTCCGACTTTAGGCTTGTCCATCCACTTGAAGAGCCAGGGGGCTGTTGGTAATCCCCCCCTTTTTATGCTGGGGGGCAGTTGAACAGCTGGCCCCTGACACTATTTTATGGTTCTTAACGTGCTATGCACCCCGTTAGCGCGCCGTGAAGGTTCCTGACATTTTTAGGTCACAATTTCACCCGCCTTTAAAGGGCTGTTAAGTCAGCAAAATTCCAGCCTAGATAAACAATGAAACCTGAAAGTGTCATCAGGGCTTGGCACCCTATTTTTAAAGGTTTCATTATCCACCCTGTATTTTTCTAGCAGAGCGATTGATAAATTTTATGGTCCTTGAAAGGGAGACCCTCCGACGATCACCCCCAGGCTTTGACGTTGGTGTTTCGCTCTTTTTTGGGGCCAAATTTTGTTTTGTACTCTGTTTGAAGATTTAATTTCCTCGTGTTTACCATATCTGAGTAATTGAAATTTCTCATCGTTGAACTTCATATTGTTTTCTGCAGCCCACTGAAAGATTTTGGTTGATGTCCGCCTGGAGCCTTGCAGTGTCTGCAAGGGAAAGACACTGTCATGCAGATTCGGGTGTCATCTGCAAAGGAAGACACGGTGCTGTGGCTGACATCCTTGTCTATGTCAGATATGAGGATGAGGAACACGATGGGAGCGAGTACTGTGCCTTGTGGAACAGAGCTTTTCACCGTAGCTGCCTCGGACTTTACTCTGTTGACTACTACTCTGTGTTCTGTTAGTGAGGAAATTATAGATCCATTGACCAACTTTTCCTGTTATTCCTTTAGCACGCATTTTGTGCGCTATTACGCCATGGTCACACTTGTCGAAGGACAAGAACATGAAATTCTCTCATCAGGTGTTCAGCAGGGTGACCCACTAGCTCCACTTCTCTTGTGTTTGGCAATAAGAGAACTAACTTCCAGCCTACGCAGCGAGTTCAACATCTGGTACCTGGATGATGGCACTCTGGCAGGTACTGAAGAATCCCTGGTAGGGGACCTACAGCTGGTGAAAACACAGGGAGAAGACTTGGGACTCATTCTCAATCCCTCCAAGTGTGAAATCATCACAGCGAACCAGGAAATAATCAGTGCTGTGTGAAGAATCCTCCCAGAAGTCTCTACTACCACTCCGTCCAACAGTACCCTCTTGGGAGCACCTCTGGGTCACCAGGCCATCGACACAGTCCTCAAGGACAAATTGAATGACCTGATGAGAATGGAGGATAGAATAAGCAATCTTGATGCCCATGATGCTCTGTATCTCCTCACAAGGTGCCTTACTATTCCAAGACTCACTTACTTCCTGAGGTGTGCACCCTCTTTTGACAATCCAACACTCGATGAATATGACGCACACCTGAGGTCAACCCTTAAGAAGGCACTGAACCTGCCACTAGAGGATCAGTAAAGGGGTGTGCAAAGCAACGCATGTTGCGTTACCTGCTTTTCTGTCTTCGTGTGTGGCTTCCAGTGCATTAGTCAAGAAGATTGTTCCCGAACGCTTGAGAGACGTGGTAGGAGCTCAAGACCCCAGGTTTACTGAAGCAGCGATTCAGTGGGACACCCTTACAGATTCCTCCAGTAGACCAGCTCCTCCCAAAGAACACAAACAGTCCCACTGGGACAAGCCGATCATGGAAAAAATCGCCAACACAATGCTCTCCAACGCCTCAGGAAAAGACAAAGCTCGTCTCCTGGCAGTGAAGGCACCACACTCAGGAGATTTCCTGTTAGCTGTTCCCAATTCCTCCTTGAGCACTCGACTAGACCCACAGGCCATTCGGATTGGTGTTGCTCTTCGCCTAGCCGTCCCCATCCTCACCGAACATAGATGTATTTGCGGCAGGACGACAGCTGATCAATTCGGACTTCATGGTCTCGTGTGTCACACAGCAGAAGGGAAGTATGCCAGGCATGAGGAGGTCAATGACATCATAAAGAGAAGCCTCGCCACAGCCCGTTGCCCAGCTCAACGGGAACCCCAAGTGCAGAGGTCTGACGGAAGTGAACATTAAAATGGTATGAAATACCGACAGATTGTTAGGTAAGACACATATGCAACAGTTAGGTATCTTTATTTCGAAACGTTTCGCCTACACAGTAGGCTTCTTCAGTCGAGTACAGAAAGGTTGATAGAAGCAGAAGATACTTGAAGACGATGTAATCAGTCCATCACCCTTAAAGTTTTGAGGTGGTCAGTCCCTCAGTCTGGAGAAGAGCATTGTTCCGTTGTCTGAAACAATATGAAGTTGAAGTGACAGAATGGGGCCTTTATATAGTGCCGGAGGTGAGACGTAGGTTGCTTTGGAGGGCAGGTCCTTCTAAAACCCCAGCCGTTCTCACTAGTAGAGGTTGTCGAAGGGTCTGTACCAAGATCCCCTTGTGTTGCGTGTCTGACAGAAGGGAACATTAAAATGGTATGAAATACCGACAGATTGTTAGGTAAGACACATATGCAACAGTTAGGTATCTTATTTCGAAACGTTTCGCCTACACAGTAGGCTTCTTCAGTCGAGTACAGAAAGGTTGTTTGAAGCAGAAGATACTTGAAGGACGATGAAATCAGTCCATCACCCTTAAAGTTTTTGAGGTGGTCAGTCCTCAGTCTGGAGAAGAGCATTGTTCCGTTGTCTGAAACAATATGAAGTTGAAGTGACAGAATGGGGCCTTTATATAGTGCCAGGAGGTGAGACGTAGGTTGCTTTGGGAGGGCAGGTCCTTCTCAAACCCAGCCGTTCTCACTAGTAGGGGTTTTTGTCGAAGTGGTCTGTACCAAGATACCCTTGTGTTGCAGTGTCTGACAGGAATGAACATTAAAATGGTATGAAATACCGACAGATTGTTGGGTTTAAGACACATATGCAACAGTTAGGTATCTTTATTTCGAAACGTTTCGCCTACACAGTAGGCTTCTTCAGTCGAGTACAGAAAGGTTGATAGAAGCAGACCACTTCGACAACCTCTACTAGTGAGAACGGCTGGGTTTGAGAAGGACCTGCCCTCCCAAAGCAACCTACGTCTCACCTCCTGGCACTATATAAAGGCCCCATTCTGTCACTTCAACTTCATATTGTTTCAGACAACGGAACAATGCTCTTCTCCAGACTGAGGGACTGACCACCTCAAAACTTTAAGGGTGATGGACTGATTACATCGTCTTCAAGTATCTTCTGCTTCTATCAACCTTTCTGTACTCGACTGAAGAAGCCTACTGTGTAGGCAAAACGTTTCGAAATAAAGATACCTAACTGTTGCATATGTGTCTTACCTAACAATCTGACGGAAGTCAAAAGCGTCCTGATGGAGCCACTATGCTACCTTGGAAGGATGGAAAGCAGATTGCCTGGGACTACACATGTGCCGCCACATTGGCAGACACCTACTTGCCATACTCCATAATGGAAGGGGGTGGAGCTGCCAGCCACAGGGAGACCCAGAAGATCTGCAAATATGAAGACCTTCCCCCCTTTCTATAACTTCATCCCAATAGGGTCGGAGACCTTGGAGCATGGGGCAAGTGTGCTCTAAAGTTCCCAATAGAGCTGGGTGAAAAGCTCATCATAGAAAAACCAAAGGGCCAAAAGGGGGGACCAGCTTCCTCTTTCAGAGATCAGTGTTGCGATCCAGAGAGGAAATGCCTGCAGCATTCTGGGCACGCGGCCCACCCCGGGAGCTGGACAAAGTATTCGAGATGTAGCTCTGAGTTACCTATGTTGTTTTAGTTTCTATCGTATTTTTGTGAATGTTTTGTCAATGTATTTTGTCTTTAAATAAAATATATATAAATATAGGGGGTGGTAGAAGAAAATTCTCAAGCAGCTTCAGGGAGAACCTTGAGTTTTCCTGAAGCAAGTTTTATTCTTTTTCTCTGAGGATGAGGGTTTCCTAAAAACAGTTCTAGAGGTGGTACCTCCCCATATTTTATTTTTATAAAATATATATATATATATATATATTTTATATATATATATATATATATATATATATATATATATATATTATTATTATTATTATTTATTATTATTATTATTATTATTTTAACACATAGGCCGTTCCCCAGCTAGGCAGGGTGACTCGAAAGAGAAGAAACACTTTCATCATCACTTGCTCCATCACTGTCTGCCAGAGACGTGTCTATAGTACAGTGCCTGCACTCCTTAAGAGTGCAGGCACTGCATTTCCCACCTCCAGGAGTCAAGTTCGGCTAACTGGGTCATATATTTCAATACAAAATAGTGTGTACCCCTAATGGGAGTAAACATGCTAATGTTTACCATTTTAATAATGGGTAAGTTTATGGGTTTGCTTGTGTATTTATTTCTAGTGAGAAGAAATGGTACCTCCTATTTGATGAAGTTTCTTGTCGTTGCATATTAAAATTTAAAACAAATGGATTTTGCTTGGGGATTAACCAGAATTGGGTAATGAAGGTTTTGATTAGTGGAGGTAATGTTTTAAATTCAGATAATGATGGTTTAACACTGCATTCCAGGTCATGGGAGTTAGAGGGGCAGTGTTAGGTTTTTGTAGGGGTGTAATGCCTGTATGTGTCGCTGATGTGATGCTAGTGAATGATTCATGTTTGTGCATTGTGTTTTGTGTAGCAACAGTGCTTGATACATCAAACTCACCATGGGGGGAGGGGTCCTGGTGGGGTTTGATTTTTCATCATGACTGAGCTGTGTATGTAATCCTGCTGAAAGATTGTTGTAGTGCGTCTATCTTTTGAATTTTTTTTTGTGTGTGTGGAAATTGTAGTACTTTTTGAGTTGTGTGGGTAGGTGTCCCATAGCTTGATTGCTAGAGCACTTAGCTCTCACACCGAGGTCCTGGGGTCGATCCCCAGTATGGGTGGAAACATTAGGTGTTAGTCGACTGGTGTGGGTTTGCATCCTGGGACAAGGGTGACCTAATTTTCCCGAAATGCTCTGCATAACAAGGGGCTATCTGTATAATAGTATGTCATTGATGTCAGCTAGGCCTGTATACTTTGTACATGTACTTGTAGAAATAATGATTATTATTATTATTATTATTATTATAAGATTTGTTGTATTTTTTAGTAGTTCTCCTATTTCAATGTCTAGTGCATAAGCAGGTTAGGGAGGGGTCATATAAGGAGGATGCAGTACTTATAGATGAAGTTTTAGCTTGAGTGGAGTGTGAGTTGAACTTGTGAAGGAAAGAGGTTGTCTTGGTTCTGTGGTAAGCATCTCTGTATGTTCTAACATTTTCTTTGATTTTTATATGGAAATCCGTGATAAGTATGTTGGGCATGATTTGTCCCTCACTTCATGCTCACTAGCACAGTTTGGGTATTTAAGAGTTTTTTTTTTTTTTACAATCCTGAGTAGTATAATGTTCTAAGCATTTGCCATGCTTAACTGATTTTATGTAATTTGACCTAAGATGATCGAACATTTTGAATTTGATACAATGTGAAGGTCATTGAAATCATGTTTCTAGTCTGCAGCCAAAACCCTGATTACATATTCCCTTCATGGAATTGTGTCCAGAAAGCTGATTAAGACCATTCCTCTATCAACAACTCCCCTCAAGGAAGGTTCCTTGATGTTGGTGAGGGGCTCTTGTTTAGGGAATTGTATCTGTACCCCAGTTCCCCGAATTAAGCCTGAATGCCTTCCACATCCCCCCCCCAGGCACTGTATAATCCTCCGGGTTCAGTGCTTCCCCCTTGATAATAATAATAATAATAATCTATCAACAAGTTCCTATTATTTTGTCATAAATTTCTTCACCCTGTTGTATGATATAATCCTTGGTCAATTCTGTTTTAATGTCATCCTCAGGTCACAGAGATTTATTATTATTCCATGGCACATTCTATTATACTTGGTGATTCGGTGCAGGTGACTTTATCCCCTTGAATTTCTTTGATATTCATCTCTGAAAAGCATCACTATCACAGTCAACAGTGAGGAGTTATTTACGTTTATTAGGTCTTATATTGTATACAGTTTAAACCTTTGGAACGGCAAAGTATGTGGAACTTAAAGCACATCTGTCATCAAATATTAATTTTGTTTGATGATCTTCTCTAAAGTAAATAAGGGAGGTTTTCAAAGAAGGAAGGTTTACTAGCCTACCTTGGTTGGGAGGTTGGTGTTTTAGAAGCGCCTGTGCCAACTTCTTGTTTTTCATACTTTGTTGACGACTATCCAGGAAGCCCTCATTATCATCTGATGATAATTGGATTTGGGATGGAGTAGCCGTCATCTCCGAGTCCTTGTCTTCCATTTGTGGGTCGCCTACAATTTGAAAATTGTGGTCTTCAGACTTAGGAACCTCACATATGTTCCCCAGCTGCTGTGTCGGACATCCATGTGTGACCTCTAATGAATCAGTGTAATGCAGCTTAGCTATGCCCATGTTATTTTGATTATGCTTATGTTTAGTAATTATTATTGTACTAAGTGAAAGTGTGTTTCATTATGTTCAGGCAGGCTGTTGCGAGGGTGGCACAATTACGTATGTATATTTATGCATGTGGTGACTACATTGTTATATATCATTGATTGTACTTAGGTATATTATGTGATACAAATTTCTGTCCCAATTTTTTCCTCTCTTATATATAAGCTGTTGCCCCTGCTTTGGAATGGAATACTTGACAGTATCCTCATTACCCTGGTGAAATCTTCCAGCTCAAGCTGACAGATTTGTGACCCATCCTGCATAATGGAATATGACAGGGAAACATAGCTAGCTTGTGTTCCCACTGTGTAACTGTCATATAAAATATGGTAGCAGCATACTGCTGATATATCCAGTTTTGCTAAATAAGAAAACATATAGCACACCATGCCAAAGAACACTATGCTGTTCACCCGAATCCCAGCAATGCCTGGGCTCCCTGCTGCTCGCAATCCCCCATCAGCAACCTTGATGCAGGAACAAAGCAACATAAATAAATTACCTGACAACACAAAAACAGACCAACAAATTCCAAGGAAGGTACCATCAATCTTCAGAATGACTTAAACAGGCTAACATCATGATCGGACAGGTGGCAGATTAAGTTCAGTATGAGAAAAGTGCAAAATCCCAGTCCTCGGGAATAAAATAAAATACACAAAAAGCAATATAGAACTTAATCACACTATGAAAAAATGACCCAGAAGCCATGGCAAGCAGAAATTGGAAGCCAAAGCAGTTCTACCAAGGTGTTGCACATGTCTTCTTCATCAACTTATCAGTATTGCATACTATTAACATAAGAAACTAGTGTTCAAGTGCCTGCAACAAGCCTAAAAGACTGGACTCTATCAAGAAGCACAAGCAACATGAGTCCAAAAGTTATTCCACAGCTCTACACATTACCAGCAGGAGCCCCACCTAGACCATGTGGTGCAGCTCCAGTCTTTTCACCATAGAATGGATACAAATGCTTTGGAGAACATTCAGAGAACAAAATTAAGCCGCTATACAGTGGACCCTCGCCTAGCGATACATTTTAACGCAAAAATTTTGCCTCGGCTAGCGCTAAAAAACTTGCTCAACGCGATTTGTTCGAGATGCGTCCACGTGCAGCCTGCGCCCACCTCACTTGTTCCGTGGGTGCCAGTGTTTACAAGCCAGCCACCGCGGTCGCTTCCAAGCATACAATCGGAACATTTCATATTATCACAGCCTTTTTAGTGATTGCACCTGCAAAATAAGTCACCATGGGCCCCAAGAAAGCTTCTAGTGCCAACCCTACAGCAAAAAGAGTGAGAATTACTATGGATATGAAGAAAGAGATCATTGCTAACTATGAAAGTGGAGTGCGTGTCTCTGAGCTGGCCAGGTTGTACACAAAACCCCAATCAACCATCGCTAATATTGTGGCCAAGAAAATGGCAATCAAGGAAGCTGTTCTTGCCAAAGGTGCAACTTTGTTTTTGAAACAGAGATCGCAAGTGATAGAAGATGTTGAGAGACTGTTATTGGTGTGGATAAACGAAAAACAGATAGCAGGAGATAGCATCTCTCAAGCAATCATATGTGAAAAGGCTAGGAAGTTGCACGACGATTTAATTAGAAAAATGCCTGCAACTAGTGATGATGTGAGTGAATTTAAGGCCAGCAAAGGTTCGTTCGAGAGATTTAAGAGTCGTAGTGGCATACATAGTGCGATAAGGCATGGTGAGGCTGCCAGTTCGGACCACAAAGCGGCTGAAAAATATGTGCAGGAATTCAAGGAGTACATAGACAGTGAAGGACTGAAACCTGAACAAGTGTTTAACTGTGATGGAACAGGCCTGTTTTGGAAGAAAATGCCAAGCAGGACCTACATTACTCAGGAGGAAAAGGCACTCCCAGGACATAAGCCTATGAAAGACAGGCTTACTCTGTTAATGTGTGCCAATGCTAGTGGTGATTGCAAAGTGAAGCCTTTATTGGTGTATCACTCTGAAACTCCCAGAGTGTTCAGGAAAAACAATGTCCTCAAGGCTAATTTGTGTGTGCTGTGGAAGGCAAACAGTAAGGCATGGGTCACTAGGGACTTTTTCTATGACTAGTTACAACATGCATTTGCCCCCACTGTGAAAAATTACCTAATTGAAAAGAAATTAGTCCTTAAGTGCCTCCTGGTATTAGACAATGCTCCTGGTCATCCTTCAGACGTGGCAGAGCGACTTTCTGCGGAAATGAGCTTCATTAAGGTCAAGTTTTTGCCTCCTAATACCACTCCTTTCCTGCAGCCCATGGACCAGCAGGTCATTTCCAACTTCAAGAAACTGTGCACAAAAGCTATGTTTGAAAGGTGATTTGTAGTGACCTCAGAAACTCAATTGACTCTAAGAGAGTTTTGGAGAGATCACTTTAGCATCCTCACTTGTGTAAACATTATAGGTAAGGCTTGGGAGGAAGTGACTAAAAGGACCTTGAACTCTGCTTGGAGGAAACTGTGGCCAGAATATGTAGACAAAAGGGATTTTGAAGGGTTTGAGGCTAACCCTGGGAATCCTATGCCAGTTGAGGAATCCATTGTGGCATTGGGGAAGTCCTTGGGGTTGGAGGTTAGTGGGGAGGATGTGGAAGAGTTGGTGGAGGAGGACAATGAAGAACTAACCACTGATGAGCTGCTAGATCATCTTCAACAGCAAGAGGCCACACCTGAGGAAACTGCTTCGGAGGAGGGGATAGAGGAATTGAGGAAGTTGCCTACTTCAAAGATTAAGGAAATGTGTGCAATGTGGCTTAAAGTGCAAACCTTTTTTGATGAAAATCACCCTCACACAGCTATTGCAAGCCGTGCTGGTGACTATTACACTGACAGTGTTGTGAAACACTTTAGGAATGTCATAAAGGAACGGGAGGTACAGGCCTCTATGGACAGATATGTTGTGCGACAGAGGTCCAGTGACTCTCAAGCTGCTCCTAGTGGCATTAAAAGAAGGGAAGTAACCCCGGAAAAGAACTTGCCACCTCAAGTCCTAATGGAAGGGGATTCCCCTTCTAAACACTAACACCATCAACACACTCCCCTCCTCCCATCCCATCAATCATCACCAGATCTTCAATAAAGGTAAGTGTCATGTAACTGTGCATGTCTTCTTCAGTTTGTGTGTATTAAAATTAATATTTCATGTAAAATTTTTTTTTTGTTCATACTTTGGGGTGTCAGGAACGGATTAATTTGATTTCCATTATTTCTTATGGGGAAAATTAATTTGCCTAACGATAATTTTGCCTAACGCTGAGCTCTCAGGAACGGATTAATAGCGTTAGGCGAGGGTCCACTGTACAAGGAATCCCTCACAGGAAGAGGGATTGAGAGCCCCAGACCCACACTTCCTGAAAGTACTAATGAAGTATACAAGTGGAAGGAGCTATAAATAGGATATCGAGGATATCCAGTTAAGAAAAAACTCTAAACAGTGAACTCAATTGAACAAATTCATTCAGAAAGGACAGGAAATTACTGGTCTGGCAGCAGAACTATGGATGAGTGGAACAAACTGCTAAGCAGAATCATCAAAGCCAACAGCTTGGGCAACTTCAAAAAGACTGGAGTTATTTTAAGTTGCAAAGATTAAAACTTTGCATTTATGCAATTTGAACTGCATCTACTGTTTTTCCAACCATACAATTAATTTGTCCAGTTCATTTGGAAGTTCTGTGGTGTCCTCCCAATTAATTTTGTGTTGTCAGCAAATTTACTCATGTCCCCTTTTAATTGCTTCATGGTTTTAAATGTGGATTTATGAACAAGGGGGCCCAAAACTTGGAATCATTGGGCTGTAATTCTATCTGCCATTTAGTAGGTTGGAATTGCTAGCTAGCTTCCAAATATCAAGTATGATACCTGTTTGAAGTGAAATATTGAAAAGACTAGTTAGGGGGTTCAAGTTAATTTCTTCATTTTTTATGAACCCTTAAAGTCAGTTTGTCAGGGCCCAATACCAGTTAGACTGGTAAGGTACAAAGCTAATACAAGATATATTTAAGGCCAGAGACCATTCAGAGAAGTTTGGTGTGGTTGAACATGAGTGGAGACAAGACCTTGTTACTAGAAAAGCATTTACAGTTGCCATTCTTCAAAATCTAAGAGAAACTGTGAAGTGCTTCCCATTGGTGAAAAAGCGCTAATTCTTCACTTATTGTGTGTAATTTATCAATTAAACTTTATTATTTTGTAGGTAGTAGGTTGGTAGACAGCAACCACCCAGGGGGGTACTACCATCCTGCCAAGTGAGTGTGAAATAAAAGCCTGTAATTGTTTTGCATGATGGTAGGAGTGTTGGTGTCTTTTGTCTGTCTCTTAAATATGCAAGATTACAGGTACGTCTTGCTACTTCTACTTACACTTAGGTCACACTACACATACATGTACATGTTTATTTATACACACTCAGATGAGTTTTCTTTGATTTTATCTTAATAGTTCTTGATCTTATTACTTTTCCTTTTATATCCATGGGTAAGTGGAATAAGAATCTTTCCTCTGTAAGCGACGCGTGTTGTAAAAGTCAACTAAAATGCCGGGAACAATGGGCTAGTAATCCCTTTTCCTGTTAAAATTACTAAAAAAAAATAAGAAAATTATCAAAGTGGGAAGTCTGAATGTGCATGGATGTTGTGCAAATGATAAGAAAGAGATGATTGTGGATGTTATGAATGAGAAGAAGCTGGATGTCTTACCTTTAAGTGAAACAAAGCTGAAGGGGGTGGGAGAGTTTCAGTGGAGAGGAATAAATGGGATTAGGTCAGGGGTTTCAAATAGAGTTAGAGCTAAAGAAGGAGTAGCAATAATGTTGAAGGATAAGCTATGGCAGGAAAAGACGGACTACAAATGTATTAATTCAAGGATTATGTGGAGTAAAATAAAGGTTGGATGTGAAAAGTGGGTTATAGTAAGCGTATATGCACCTGGAGAAGAGAGAGGTGTAGAGGACAGAGAGAGATTTTGGGAAATGTTGAGTGAATGCATGGGGAGTTTTGAACCAAGTGTGAGAGTACTCGTGGTTGGGGATTTCAATGCTAAAGTGGGCAAAAATATTGTAGAGGGAGTAGTAGGTAATTTTGGGGTGCCAGGGGTAAATAAAAATGGGGAGCCTTTAATTGAGCTATGTGTAGAAAGAGGTTTGGTAATAAGTAATACATATTTTATGAAGAAGAGGATAAATAAACATACAAGGTATGATATAGCACATAATGAAAGTAGTTTGTTAGATTATGTATTGGTGGATAAAAGGTTGATGGGTAGGCTCCAGGATGTACACGTTTATAGAGGGGCAACTGATATATCTGATCATTATTTAGTTGTAGCTACAATTAGAGTAAGAGGTAGGTGGGAAAAGAGGAAAATGGCAACAACTAGCAAGAGGGAGGTGAAAGTGTATAAACTAAGGGAGGAGGAAGTTCAGGTGAGATATAAGCAACTATTGGCAGAAAGGTGAGCTGGTGCAAGTATGAGTAGTGGGGGGGTTGAAGAGGGTTGGAATAGTTTTAAAAATACAGTATTAGAATGTGGGACAGAAGTTTGTGGTTATAGGAGAGTGGGTGCAGGAGGAATGAGGAGTGATTGGTGGAATAATGAAGTAAAGAGTGTGATAAAAGAGAAAAAGTTAGCTTATGAGAGGTTTTTACAAAGCAGAAGTGTTATAAGAAGAGTAGAGTATATGGAGAGTAAAAGAAAGGTGAAGAGAGTGGTGAGAGAGTGCAAAAGGAGAGCAGATGATAGAGTGGGAAAGGCACTGTCAAGGAATTTTAATGAAAATAAGAAAAAATTTTGGAGCGAGTTAAACAAGTTAAGAAAGCCTAGAGAACGAATGGATTTGTCAGTTAAAAACAGAGTAGGGGAGTTAGTAGATGGGTAAATGGAGGTTTTGGGTAGATGGAGAGAGTATTTTGAAGAACTTTTAAATGTCGACGAAGAAAGGGAAGCGGTAATTTCATGCACTGGCCAGGGAGGTATCCCATCTTTTAGGAGTGAAGAACAGGATGTGAGTGTGGGGGAGGTGCGTGAGGCATTACGTAGAATGAAAGGGGGTAAAGCAGCTGGAACTGATGGGATCATGACAGAAATGTTAAAAGCAGGGAGGGATATAGTGTTGGAGTGGTTGGTATTTTTGCTTAATAAATATATGAAAGAGGGGAAATTACCTAGGGATTGGCAGAGAGCATGTATAGTCCCTTTATATAAAGGGAAGGGGGACAAAAGAGATTGTAAAAATTATAGAGGAATAAGTTTATTGAGTATACCAGGAAAAGCGTACGGTAGGGTTATTATTGAAAGAATTAAAGGTAAGACAGAATGTAGGATTGCGGATGAGCAAGGAGGTTTCAGAGTAGGTAGGGGATGTGTAGATCAAGTGTTTACATTGAAGCATATATGTGAACAGTATTTAGATAAAGGTAGGGAAGTTTTTATTGCATTTATGGATTTAGAAAAGGCATATGATAGAGTGGATAGGGGAGCAATGTGGCAGATGTTGCAAGTATATGGAATAGGTGGTAAGTTATTAAATGCTGTAAAGAGTTTTTATGAGGATAGTGAGGCTCAGGTTAAGGTGTGTAGAAGAGAGGGAGACTACTTCCCGGTAAAAGTAGGTCTTAGACAGGGATGTGTAATGTCACCATGGTTGTTTAATATATTTATAGATGGGGTTGTAAAAGAAGTAAATGCTAGGGTGTTCGGGAGAGGGGTGGGATTAAATTATGGGGAATCAAATACAAAATGGGAATTGACACAGTTGCTTTTTGCTGATGATACTGTGCTCATGGGAGATTCTAAAGAAAAATTGCAAAGGTTAGTGGATGAGTTTGGGAGTGTGTGTAAAGGTAGAAAGTTGAAAGTGAACATAGAAAAGAGTAAGGTGATGAAGGTATCAAATGATTTAGATAAAAAAAAATTGGATATCAAATTGGGGAGGAGGAGTATGGAAGAAGTGAATGTTTTCAGATACTTGGGAGTTGACGTGTCAGTGGATGGATTTATGAAGGATGAGGTTAATCATAGAATTGATGAGGTAAAAAAGGTGAGTGGTGTGTTGAGGTATATGTGGAGACAAAAAACGTTATTTATGGAGGTAAAGAAGGGAATGTATGAAAGTATAGTAGTACCAACACTCTTATGGGTGTGAAGCTTGGGTTGTGAATGCAGCAGCGAGGAGGTGGTTGGAGGCAGTGGAGATGTCCTGTCTAAGGGCAGTGTGTGGTGTAAATATTATGCAGGAAATTCAGAGTGTGGAAATTAGGAGAAGGTGTGGAGTTAATAAAAGTATTAGTCAGAGGGCTGAAGAGGGGTTGTTGAGGTGGTTTGGTCATTTAGAGAGAATGGACCAAAGTAGAAGGACTTGGAGAGCGTATAAATCTGTAGGGAAAGGAAGGCTGGGTAGGGCTCGTCCTCGAAAAGGTTGGAGGGAGGGGGTAAAGGAAGTTTTGTGGGCAAGGGGCTTGGACTTCCAGCAAGCGTGCGTGAGCGTGTTAGATAGGAGTGAATGGAGACGAATGGTATTGGGGACCTGACAGTCTGTTGGAGTGTGAGCAGGGTAATATTTAGTGAAGGGATTCAGGGAAACCAGTTATTTTTATATAGCCGGACTCGAGTCCTGGAAATGGGAAGTACAATGCCTGCACTCTGAAGGAGGGGTTTGGGATATTAGCAGTTTGGAGGGATATGTTGTGTATCTTTATACATGTATGCTTCTAAACTGTTGTGTTCTGAGCACCTCTGCAAAAACAGTGATTATGTGTGAGTGAGGTGAAAGTGTTGAAAGTATTTTCTTTTTGGGGATTTTCTTTCTTTTTTTGGGTCACCCTGCCTCGGTGGGAGACGGCCGACTTGTTAAAAAAAAAAAAAAGTATATAAATGAAAAAAAGCTTAAAAGTTCACTGCTATCCATGGTTTCTGGTATCCACGATAAGTTTTGGATTATTATTATTATAATCAAAATGAAGTGCTAAACCTACTAGGGTTATACAGTGCTGCAGGTAAGGATGTGCTTATAGTTGAATGTACTTGATCTGAGCCTAGCAAGGATGGAAAGTATAACAGAGGTAGAGTTATTAAAGGCAGAGAGGAGTGCTTAAGGAAGTATAATCAAAGTTTGTGTAACAGATGTGTTGCTGTCAAAAAGTCAAGAGGGAGTCTGTGTCAAAGGTGGGATCGTCAGTAAGGAGGAAGATAAAGGGTGGGAGAGCAGCAACAACATTACAGGTAAATTCTACATTCTCACTGGTAGACAGGACAGTCCAATAGAATATAGCAAACTGAAATTGGAACCTGGAAATTCTTAGTGGAACTGGGCACCTCTCCACGAGATACCCCATGAGTGAGATGTGTGCCCGATGCGAAAATGAGGAAAAAGTATTCTTGCAACTATGACATTGATGATGAGGCCAGAATCCTAAATTCATATTTTTAAGGGGGGCTACAGAAATGATTTGAAGTTTAGTTTTTGTGAAAGGTATTGAGCTTCTGATAGTGAAAGTTATGGATTTGGTATATTTAAGAGTACAGTATTTACATTTGAAATAATTATTGGTTTGGTATACTGTATTTAATACAGGGATTTACATTTGTAAAATTTGCTATTAAATGATAGCTCTTAATACACACATGGAGAAGTAAACCACTTAATTCACATATGGAAAAGTAAACTGTGTGAATATCTGACTCAGTTCAAACTTCATTTACTTACAAGAGCATGTCTTTATAATTATTTTTTTTGAAGTTGACAAAAAATGGCATATATTGTTTTATGTTTTACACCAGAGATTATATGTATGCAAAACACACACTGAATTCACTTCAGAAGAATGTCACAAGTCTAGTGTAAGAAAATTCAGAAAAAATAAACTTTTAAAGTTTTTATTGGCTCAAAGTATTCTGTCCTTGTCACCTTCCAATCAATTACATGATTACTTGGCTTATATGGCTATATAATTAAATGTCCTAGAATA
Organism: Cherax quadricarinatus; assembly: GCF_026875155.1. Taxonomy (NCBI): domain Eukaryota; kingdom Metazoa; phylum Arthropoda; class Malacostraca; order Decapoda; family Parastacidae; genus Cherax; species Cherax quadricarinatus. The sequence continues at coordinate 28,652,034 of NC_069468.1, forward strand.
ATTAAGTAGTATATAAAAAATACCACCATCCGACTATCATCCAACTTCACACTCATAAACATATATACTTTTTATCTTTAAATTCATGTACAATTTTTTGCCGAACAAGTAGCAAAGAATGTGTTACATAAGGCTGTAACAAACTGTTGTCAACATGGTATAAAAAATAACATTTTAACTATATCAAGTCATTTAACAAAAGCATGTGTGCCTGTAACAAATGCAAACAAAGTAGATTTGATCTGTTTTTCATTTGTTTGAGTTGGCACAAAGAGTTTGTGAAAAAAATACTATACAAGTTGAAGACTAGATAATAGGCATGTCCATTTTTCATTCAGGACGTAAAGGTAGGGTTCTCTTTAAATCTTTTAAGCTGTGTGGTAGAGGAACGTTGGTTTTTCAAGACCATGTTATGAAAAGTTGGAACACCAACTACATGATCAATGACCGACCCCAAGGCATCTTCCTCACTGTGTGACGCCACTGTATTTTGGTAAGTCAATAACATAAAATGCATAAACTGAAATAATATCCAGATACAGTACCATCAAATGACTGTTAGACAAATCTTCATTACCTTCCCACAAATACTAATAATATTCTGAATATCAGAAATCCAATTACTTGTCTAATCAGTTTGTCTGAATAAATCTTAACATTCAAACTTTTATTAACATGGCCAGTAGCCTCCACTTAGTGAGGGATCCCTGAAAGTCCTGTAATGAGTGTAACTCGGCTCACTGTGAATTTGGAATGTTAGTTGACATAGTACTGGACTTTAGACAAAAAAGGCAAGCACTACAGTAAACCTTTTGCACAAACTTTTTTTTTTTTTTTTAATAAAAAAAAAAAAATTGGTATGGTATCAGTGTTACATATAGACAAAATTATGTACTCCACTCTCATAAGGTTCATTTATTATTTTCAGCTATTGAACGTTAAACATAAACAATAAAAGTAAAGCAGGAAAAATCATGACAGCTCACTACTAACAAATAAATTCTAAATATTTGCATTATATGGAATTGTGCAAAAAAATTTCAAGCATTCTTTACCCAACCTTAAATATACTAGTCAAAGGAATCAAATCACAATTTTTTTTTCAAGATGTTAGGACCAAATCCAAAACTTGATTTTAGAATACCAAAATGCTTATGAGCTTAAAACTCATTCCTAGTAGGAAATTTGTTGTATTTTACAAACCTGGTATAGAAATGGAATTGAGTTTGTGCTTAGTTCTGGGGACCTTTTAAGTATCCACCCTGTGCCTAAGAGGTAAGAGCAAGATGATCATGAGCACCAAGCTTGCATGGCATACATCCTCTCTACTGACAGTACTCTTTTTTTTTAATTACAGAATGTCCAGGAAAATAAAGGCTTTTTTTTTTTTATATCTGAACACAGTACAGCAGCAAAAACATTTTATTTATAATGAAGACATTCATGAATCCATGACTTTAATTACCAGCAATGCACATGTGTCATGATAGGGTCTGTGGTATATATAGACAGATAATTGAATAACAAAGTCCTTATACCACAAAATGCCAGTCTCAGACAACCCCTTCCATAAAAGTTGTGTCCAGATGTTGGATGAGTGTACGTATGAAGGCCATTTCCTTCCGAGTGTTTTCGTATATAATACGAGGGTCATCACTTGTGCACCGGAGACAGTTAGGAGCCATCACCATTGCTAAGTTGCTAGCATCCATTTTGGTAGCAGTTACAATGTCCGGCTGGGCAAAGTACTGTAAAAACCTGACAGAAGGATTCTATATATAACTATAAACTCATGCAATTACAAAACAATGAAAATATACCAAATTCATTTATATACATACGTATTTTTATATGTCAATAATTTACCAGTACTGTATTTACAGATTTGAATTCTTGTAAATAATTGTCTGCTGAAAGAAGAATTATTGAAAAGCAAATGTACTAACCTGATAAGATATGACAGCACAAGCCTATTAATTTCAGGAAGTTTATTGACAAGAGCAACAGCTTGAATTGGATCATCATGAGCATTAATGGCTGCCTGGTATAGGGAGTCTGGTATAAGAGGTTCATAAAGCTCCCGGTACCAAAGTTTCAAGAGAGCAGCAGCAACATGAGCATCACCACAGTCTCCCACTTCCCACTGGTCAACAACTTGCTTTAGCTGATGAACCTGCAAAAACAAGATAGAGTATTAGATAATTTTGACGATCCTATTACTGAGAGAGAGGCATCCCCAGGACTATTTTCAATGGGAGACAGCATAAAGGTGGATATAGCAGGAAGGCACAAAATGGCAGGATAAAATTTAGCAAGTCTTTTGATGCAAGACATATTTTGAGCCATAGGAGGAATGAGCACCATTAAGTAGGTTTTTACTGAAGATGAGGACATGTTGCCTATTTATAGAAACACACAGTACTATGGCACACACGCACATATACATAAATTCATTTAGTGGTATTTTTAATATAATTATGATAATTTGTAGCAACAGAGGGAGCAGAAGACTTTTGAGGGTGAGCAAATAAAACGGGAAAATACAGGAGAGCTCCTTAAAATTGTTATGCACTAGGAAAGTGGAAGGTGCCACAGGGACAGGACAGAATCCTGCAGGAATATGGGATAGGTGGACGGTGGTTTTCCCATCAGGTGTTGTACTACTGCCTGATATGCTTTCTTAGTTGTGTAGGTTGTGAAAGGAAGAGAAGCAACAAATGTGGCAGATTGTTGTGGTGAACACTGAGCACCCTGGTATAAGCTATGGCAAGCACCCTCCCTCCCTCCAATAAATATTGTTGATTCTTTCTCTCCCAGTTGCTTAGCAAATATAGTTGTAGCGATTACTCAAAATGTGGTACAGCCTCTCCTCACTTAGCGACATACTCGTTTATCTACGACTCACTTACGACGGGCTATCTGACCAGTATGCATACGTAAATAATGTATATCAGAGCTGATTTCCTCTATTTTGTTTATTACAATATACAGTATACTACTGTATAAACATTTAAAAATATACTAAAAATGTGATAAATGGTGCAAAGGTGACATTAAAGCAATATCAAAGATGGTTGACACAAACCCACTACCATTATAGTATGCTCCTTGCTTAGCGACAAATTTGTTTAGTGATGTGATCTTAGGAATGGAACTCCGTTGTTCAATGAGGAGAGGCTGTAAGTACTATCGGGAGACACCAGAAAAGAAAAATTGGGAGGGACAGCGAGGCAAAAATACATTACACTTGTCATTATTGTATCAGTCGTTCAACCACATTATCACCTCTTGTGTAGATAACAAAGCTGTACAGACACTTCTATTGATCTTATATTTCATGTTACCACACTTGCATATATCTTATAACACTGAGCTTTCAAAAAACTTTATTTTCATCTTTTGTAGTATTTATCATATTTTATGGCAAACAAGACTCTCCCAATTCTGACTGGCTAAATTTTTGAAAGAAAGAAAGAAAAAAAAACAAAAACAACGGTGCTTCGACCTCCAAGATAGTGGATAAATTCACGACTTGGGGAAAAAAATAACATCTTCGATACCATAAAATAGGGTAATTCACTTTTTAATTTTCAATTGTTTTTACTTGAAAATTTCAAAGTAATATTCTTACTTCATCAAAATCTGCAGGAACTCTAAATATTCCCTCTGTATTTGTTCCTTGTAGTCGCAGCACCTCCTCAGAAAGCGTTGTTTGAACCCAGGGTAATCGCCGATGTGGGTACCTGTGAAATATATAAATGAATAAAGACATTCCCAAAGAATGGTTTCTAAACATCTGTGCACATTCTCAACTTCAAGATTTGATGGCAATATGAAAAACTCAACACCCACAAACCCTTATTCTGCTAATTATTATTATAATCAAAAAGAAGCGCTAAGCCACAAGGGCTATACAGCGCTGCAGGGTAGGGAAGGAAGCAAGGGTATTGGATGGCAGAAGGGAGGAGGGATGATCAGTAGGTTACAGAAAACAGCGGGGCAGGGGATAGTACGGGGGTAGCAAGAGATTGAAGTAGAAAGGGCTGAAGGTATCAGAATTTGTGAAGTAAGTCAGTTGTCAAAAAGTCAATGAGAGAGTCCGGATGAAAGGTGGGTCCATCAGCGAGAAGGGAAGGTAAAGAGAGAGTAGCGGAGCGAAGACGACGACAGAGGTAAATTCTGCGTGCTCGTTGATAAAGTGGGCAGTCCAACAGAATGTGGCTGACTGATAATGGAACTTGGCAATTCTCACAGAGAGGAGCAGGATGCCTCTCCATGAGATATCCATGAGTAAGACGAGTATGGCCAATGCGAAGACGGGAGAGAGTAGTCTCCAACCTCGACACTGGTGATAAGAAGACGGCCAGTAACCTATACTCGGTTTAATAGATTGAAGTTTGTTGCCGAGCATAGTAGACCAACGTTGTTGCCAACGGGTGTGAAGGTGGGAAGATATTGCAGCAAAATAGTTCGTAAATGGAATACCTCTATAAGAAACTGGTAGGTCATGTACTGCTGACCGCACACCAGTGTCTGCCTGTTCATTGCCCTGTACGTCAACATGACCAGGGACCCAACAAAAAACAATATCTTTATGCTTGGTAAAGATGCGGCGTAGCCAAAGTTGGATACGGAGGACTAAGGGGTGAGGTGTATCAAATTTTGGTATAGCCTGTAAAGCACTAAGGGAGTCTGAGACAACCACAAATGATGACACAGGCATAGATGCAATACGGATAAGTGCTGTAAGGATGGCATACAATTCAGCAGTAAAAATACTAGCCGAAGATAGTAAATGCCCTTGTACGACGCTGTCCGGAAACACTGCTGCGAATCCTACGCCGTCAGAAGACTTAGAGCCATCTGTGTACACGGCAATGGCATGAGAATGAGAGTGAAAGTGGTCAAGAAAAAGAGAGCGGGAAGCGACCGTAGACAGTTGGGCTTTCGAGCAAGGGAGGGAGAAAGAACAGACTCGAACAGCTGGAACTTCCCAGGGGGGTAGGGAAAAGTGAGATGCTACATGTACATAGAAAGGTGGTAGTTGGAGAAGACGAGCGAATGAAGGCGAAGAGAGAAGGGACAGAGTAAACAGGAGCAGTGAACAAATAAAGAATGTCTACTAATATCAGTGACCATTCTATAAATGGAAGGATTGCGGAGATCATGAGGGGCGTACATAGTAGCGCAGGCAATGGGCATCAAAGGCGATCGGATAAGGATGGAACGTTCGCTTCTGTATAGAGGCTCTCGACAGGGGAAGAGCAAAAAGCACCAAGGCATAAACGTAATCCTTGGTGATGAATGGAGTTAAGGCTAGAGAGAGTAGCAGGAGATTCCGCTGAATAGATCTGGTCACCATAATCAAGTTTCGATAAAATAAGGGTGGAATGTAGGCGGAGGAGGGTTCGACGATCAGCTCCCCATGAAAGATGAGCAAGGGTTTTAAGAAGGTTCAGCCGGCTGTGGCAAGTTGTCTAAAGAGAGGTAATGTGAGGTTTCCAGGATAACCTACGATCAAAGAGGAGGCCCAGAAACTTGACTGTATCACGTTCACGGATACGGGAGCCATAGAGGTACAAAGGATGATCGGAGATGACAGAGCGTCTAGTGAAAGTAATTTGGTGGGTTTTAGTGCTGGAAAATTTAAACCCACGTGTGGTGGCCCAATTGGAAACACGGTTGACTGCATGTTGGGGGAGAAACTGTAATGAGGTGACAGTCAGCGCCTGCACAGGCAATAGCGAAGTCATCAACATAGAGTGATGACCAAATATTTGATGGAAGACTAGAGGCCAAATCATTAATAGCAAGGAGAAAAAGTGTTGTGCTCAGAACACATCCCTGGGGGACACCTTCAGCTTGGATAAAGTCTGGGGAGAGAGCACATTATTAACCCGAACACGGAAATGCCTGTCAGTTAAAAAGTTCTTAAGGAAGGATGGTAGATTGCCTCGAAGGCCTAAGGAGTGGGCTTGGGCTAAAATATTATACCTCCAAGTTGTGTCATATGCCTTCTCAAGGTCAAAAAATATGGCAATAACTGAGTGGTTATTCGCAAAGGCATTATGAACATACGTATCCAAGCGTAGTAAGGGGTCTATGGTAGAACGTCCCTTACGAAAGCCATATTGACGAGTGGAGAGACTGTTATGTGTCTCTAAATACCACACTAAACGTCTATTTACTAGGCGTTCCATTACTTTGCAAACTGCACTGGTAAGAGCAATGGGACGATAGTGGGAGGTTTCATGTCCGTAGTGCTGGTTTGCGGAAAGGGAGAACAATGGCGGATTTCCACAGCTGTGGAAGAACTCCTTGTGACCAAATAAGATTGTAAAGGCGTAATAGGACTGCAAGGGCTGACTGATGTAAATGTTGTAGCATACGAATGTGAATGTCGTCGGGCCAGCTGCCGATGATCGGCAAGCTGAGAGTGTTGCCTCCAGTTCTTGAAGTGTAAAAGGCACATTATACTGTTCTTCTCTGAGAGAAGAAAAGTCCAAGGGTGCCAACTCTCTGGCAGACTTTGAGGAAAGAAATGAGGGGCATAGATGGAGTCCCTGAGAAATACAGACCAGATGATTGCCAATTTCATTGGCAAAATCTAGTGGGTTTGCTATATCAACACCGGCAACCCGCAGAAACAGGAGCCGGGTCAGGAGAATATTTACCACTCAGTTTTCGTACTTTTTTCCAGACTGCACTCATAGAGGAAGCAGAGGTGATGGTGGAGACAATCTCGCCAGCAAGTGCGTTTAGCGTCACGGATGACACGGCGAGCGATCGCACGCTTCTGTTTAAAATCAAGGAGTCTCTCTGTGGTTCTATTGTACCGGTACTGCCCCATACAGCGCATTTCAAACGTACTGCACGAGCACAAGCAGGAGACCACCAAGGCACGCATTTCTGAGAATGCCTGCCCGAAGTTTGGGTATAGAATGAGAAGCTGCGGTTAAAACGGAGGACAAGAAGAGGTGGTTAAAAGCTCATCGATGGAGGACGAAGAAGGAACCTCTCTAAAAACAGTTAGGTGTGAGTAAAGGTTCCAATTTGCCCGATCAAATTGCCAGCGTGGGATGCGAAGAGGTGGTGAATATGAAGGGGAAGTAAGAATGATTGGGGAAATGATCGCTTGTCATGTAAGTCCGGGAGAACAGACCAAGTGAAGTCTAATGCGGTGGAGGAAGAGCAGACTGAGAGATCGATGCAAGAGAGAGTATGAGTCGCAGGATCAAAATGGGTGTGCGTACCTGTATTTAAAACATGGAGGGGGTGGGTGGCAAGAAAAGCCTCTAACTGAATTCCACGGGAATCACAGTGAGACCCCCCCAGAGGAAATGGTGGGCATTAAAATCACCAAGTAACAGAATCGGTGGCGGTAATGACGAAACAAGAAAGGCAATATCCGGAATAGATAATGCCCGAGAAGGAGAGAGATATAAAGAACAGAGCGTATACCACCTATGCAAGTGGATACGGGCTGCTGTGTAATGCAGCGAAGTATGAACAAATAGCTGATGGTACGGAATATCAGTGCGTAGAAGGGCACTTTCATTAAAGGTCCCATCAGGAAAAAGGATCTGAAGAATACAATAAATTATAGCCTGAGATGGGAGAGATAACAGCAGAGTGTAATTTTGGTTCCTGTAAGCAAACACCAACAGGGAAAAACTGGGAGAGTAACATCTGAAGCTCGCTCCGATTACCCCTGAGGCCGCGTATATTCCACTGTAAATAGGCAATGATTGGCAATGATAAAGATACTTGAAATCCGCAGGTAAGGGTTCCTACGGACTAGAGGGGTTAGAAAAGTCCACATGCGGAGGCAGTGGAAAATGTTCAAGCAGCGAAGGAACGGTGCGCTGTGAAGAAAGGAGTTGTGCAGATGGAGGAGAGGAGAGAGAAGGAACAGAGGGTGGATCAGTGTCCATTGATGGTTTGGTCTCTGCAATATATTCAGAGATTGCTTCAAGTGTTTCGGAATTCAGAGACGTCGTATGGGAGACAATATTGGAAATGATAGGGGGAGGATGAGTAAAGATTGGAACTGTATTGGACTGTACCAAGGTAGGGGGGGGGGGCAAAGGGTGGAGGGAACTGGAGAAGCATGGAAGGGGATAGAAGAGGCAGAAACCTGGGAGGTGGCAGAAGAGGAAGAAACCTGGGAGGGAACAGGGGAGGAAGGTACAGTACGAGGAGGAGGGTGAACCTCTACACTTGTAACAGAGCCAGTGAGAGGGGGAGAACCAGGGACAGAGACAGGGAGGGTAAAATGAGGAGGTGGAAGATGGGTAGGAGGTGTTAACGGACCTTTTTTGACTTTTGAGAAGTAGAGGGACGATTGGGAGGAGGTGTCATACGAGATCTCGTCGTTACTGAGGCTTGTGAGAGAGAACACGAAGAAGCGAGATCAGACTGAGGCGTTGAAGTAGGGACGTCTGAGCCGAGGACAGCAAAAGGATTAGATACAGGAGTGACTATGGGAGAGGTAACCACAGAGGTGGGTGTAGAAGATGGGATACCAGAAGTGGGGGGACGTTTTGAAACACGGGAATAAGAAACACGTGGGAGTCTCCCTTTTAGAGGCGGAGATGAGAAACTGCCATGGCATAAGGGAGACCTTCTGTCTCTTTGAGGTAACGGATTTCCCGCTCGTTTAAATAGACTTGACAACGGCGAGAGTACAAAGGGTGAGCCTCATGACAGTTAAGGCAAGAGGGAGATCGATTGCAAGACGTATGAGAATGGTCATCGGCACCACAGACTGGGCATTCGGCGATAGATCTGCAATATTTCGCTGGATGGCCAAATCGCCAGCAATTTCTACACTGTTGCGGTGTAGGGATCACCTTTCGGACTTGTAACCTATGTCCTGCTATATAAACTGAGGATGGGAGTTCTCGGCTGTCAAAAGTTAAATGAGCCACATTGCTAGGGTATCGTCTCCGCCCGCGGGCAGGAAGAACGTAAGTGTCTACCTTGAGGATTGGGAGATCTTGGAGTTCCAGCTGTTCAAGAATGTCAGTGCCACATGTCTGGAAATTTTGTTGAACTGTGGTATGGGGCAGAATGACGGTACCACTACAAGAATTGAGGGAATGATGTTTTTCAAGAGTGACAGGAACAGTATCAATATGGGAAAGACGAGAGAGCTCATGAGCCTGGGTAGCATTCTGTACGGTGATGATGCGCATACCGCTCTTAAGAGCATGAAAAGAAATATCTTTACCAACATGGCGTAGGAGTGCCTTGCCAATACTGTGGTCAGAAAGATAGGCAGTAGAGGAAGTCAGTCGTAAATTGAAGAATTTAGTCCATTGTTCAGTCTGAAACTGAGCATGGAAAGGTAGTGAAGGACCTGTCGATCGTTTCTGAGAAGAACGAGAAGGTGGAGAAGTATCATCAGCAGGTAATTGTCGTTGGCGTTTAGGTGTGGGACCAGAGTTGGTCCGACGTGGAATGGGTCGGCGATTTGAAAATTGCTGCACCGTAGAGGGAGAGGCCGGAAGCATAGTCAGAGGAGAGCGAAGGTTCGATAAATCGAAGGAGTCAGTCGAGGCTTCAGTACCTGAAGCGGGTGAGGAAACAGCACCGGCAAGAGGTACAGAGGCATGAGGAGTGTCTGAAGAGTGGTCCAAAGACGAGGCGGGGTCAGAACGGGGTGCGGTATCAAGAAGGGGCCCCGGGGTAGGAGGTTCATGGACTAGGGCTGCCATGGTTAGGTTACTTCTTTCTTTTTTTTTTTAAGAAAAAAAAAGAAAGAAGAAAAGAAAATAAAAATAAAAAAAAAATAAAAAAAAAGGGAGACCGGGGAGGGATAGTTCCTATGAGGAATAAAAAGGGCCAGAAATCTCCCTCCGCGCCCAAGAGGACCTCAGCACCGCAAGTAGCGCGAGCAGAGCTGCATGGAACCCGTGCCATACCCAATACCATCATTGCTAGTAAACTAACAATCCGGGATAGCAACCTCACATACTGCCGAGCTACCTCGGTGGACAAAAAGTGAGGGCGGCCCGGATATCCGCCACAAGGCATACTCCTGGGGCACCACCCCCGGAATCCGAAAGGTGGCTTCCAGAGATACACCCAAAGCTAATCTGGGATCCGGAGAGGGATCGGGACAACCCAGGGCGATCCAGATTCCACGGCAAACTACGCACCGCCAAGAACCTCACGGAATGGGAGGGAAACCCCGGTATCTTTCCTACCTAGGAACTAGCGCGCCTTTTGGAGAAATCCAATAGGCCGAAATGAGGAAGGGCCAAAGGGAGGCTGTGGGGAGCGAGGAGGAAGGAAAGAAAAAATGGAAAGGATGGGATAGGGGGGGGTGGAGTTGGGGCTAATTAGGTTGGCCCTGGGGAAAGAAGACCGACAGGTCAATTCCTCAGACCAAGAGCCTCTTCACCACGCCAAGGAGCCCCCCTTGAAGAGGTTATTCTGCTAAGATGACTATGAATTGCCACTGAATTTTAATGAAACTTGTGGTTGATTAAAATCAAGAATTGGCAGTATTTTGCAAAGTTCAGATTACTGTAGATCATCTAGTAGCTGCCCAGGAGTTACACCAGGGATGCAAATTGTCTAGACTTGTTGTATTAATGGTTTGTATGTTGCCCAATGGCTTTTAATTTGGTTAGAAATTTTAAGAAACCTACACTAGTGATATTTCCAGGAATATAGTGTTGGCTACAAACAGTTCCAGCATAGTTAAGAATTCCTCAATGAGCATAAAACAAATAAAAGAGAAGCAGAAAAATGAAACAAGGAAAAAATAAACAGAATCCAAGGCAAAATACAGAGTGCAGTCATTGAGAGGAAAGTGTGGAGACTGAGGATATATGCCAAACCACCAGTGCTGTGGGACTGAAATAAAGCGTACCATCATCACCAAATAAAGCAAAGTGCATGGCATATTCCTTCTACATGGTGGTATTCCTTGGACCATCCAAGCCAAATACAGATACACAAGATAAAAATGCCAATGAAATATGGAAATATGAACATGCAAAGCATACATCATTATCTATCATATGTAAAATGTGTACTGAAATTTATGTAATTATTGGTAGGGCTATTACTTTACCTATCTCTTTGCAGTGCCATGATTTCCTCTATTGTGCCTCCAAACATCGATGCTCGGAAAATGTGCAAACGTGCTAGGTCAATTTCCTCCAATGTTGGCTTCTTTAATCGTTGTCTCTTTGCATTGACTGTTGTTCTTTCTAAGCGTTTGATGCACACACCAGCATAGTGCGCCACCTGTAAAATTTGATTTTAAAACTAATGTATGTAAAGGGAGTCATATTTAATGATTGTTCTACATTAAACTACCCAGAAATATAATTCAATGTTGTATTATACACAAATAATCCACACATAGGAGAATGAAACTTATGACTACGTTTCGGTATGATTGGACAGGTTATTTGTGTATTGTTCCAATCATGGTATTGTGCCTTTTTATTCTTCAAAGCTGTATTTTTGTTAAAATACAAAGGAAGGGATATAAATTAAGCATGACATACCATGACTGGTGAATATTTTCAGCAAATATTTCATTTCAGTGCAGTAGTATATACAGTAGACCCTCGTTTGATGACTGTTCATGTAACTTAATTTTGAATAACCCAAAAAAATCTAGGCCCCTCAGCCCACTTAACAACCGCCTCCCATTTGGACACTAGATTCCAGGCTGCCAACTGCCATCACAATGAACTCATCTCTGGTGAGTATATACTATTTTGTAAATTTTAGCATTTAAAAAAATTATATAGAAATTATATATGGAAAATTATCATCCAAGTCTCCCATCTTAAGTAATATAACACAAGCTTCTATGGAAAGATGTGATTTGCTCAATGCATTTTTTGCTTAATGAACTATTCCTCCAATTCCTATCTAAGGTCATTAGGTGGGGGTCAACTGTATACCTATTATTGTACTCCAATTGTTCAGTCTAAGGAAGTTTTTGATGCTTTATTTGCTATGAATACAAGAGTCAACATATCTGCTAATGTCTCTTTTCTAAAATAAGATATTCTACTTTTTTCCATTACTGGGTTGCATGCACGAGACCTAATAACTTCAAATTTATGGAAATTTCGAGAGTCAACACAAGAAGTTGTGGGTTATGGTTAATCGATAGTTTTATGTTTAAAGGGTCTAATTTACTTTCTTGCCTCCCTGGTTAATACAAGGTGTCTTCCAAGAAGAACCTGTGTCTTTGTCACACTCCCTATCCCTTTTGCAAATTTTAGCTCCCTTGTTCCCATTTCACTCCTGGAAGTTAGTTTAATATGTTTATTATGCACCCCATACCCATCCTGTGGGTGGTAGTCAAAAGATTACAGAGGTACATAATGGATCCAGGGACTGGGCCCCAAAGTTCTGATAGCTGAACAAGTTACAAAGGTAATGAACTCCAGGTAGATCTGGTCACAATCATGACAAGTTACAAAGGTATTTACAGATTACAGAGGTACATAATGGGTCCAGAGACTGGGCTCCCAAAGTTTTGATAGCTGAACTAGGTACAAAGGTAATGAATCCTGTAAACAAATTTACTTACTTATGTTTATACATGGCTACAATCATGAACAAATGAGTTATTGGTGCAAATATTAATTGTTGGGTCTCACACACACACACACACACACACACACACACACACACACAACACATATGAGTACAGTAGGGCCCCACTTATTTGGCAGGTTAGGTTCCAGGCTACTGCTGGAAAGCACACTTCGCCGGAAAGCAGAACTCCATTTTTTCCATTTATAAATGCATATAAATGCCAGATAACAAGTTTACACTAACATATATTAAGTTAGCAATAGAACTAGGCATTAAAAAGTAAAATACACACACATTACACTCATTATTTACCTCAAAATATTTGTAGTTTTAATGTAGGGCAAAAGGTGAGTAGTATTTACTTTAAGAAGTCAGGTGTGGTAACCCTCCTGGCCACCCCACCCACACATACTATACTACGATGCTTAAAGTTCCCTAGAGCGATAAAATGCATATACAGTACCTTTACCTTTGATATACCTTTGAAGAATTTCAAGAGTATATCTACTCTCTGAGCCCGGCCATGGGCCAGGCTCGTCTGGTGCTCGCCTGGTCAACCAGGCTGTTGCTGCTGGAGGCCCGCTGCCCCACATATCCATCACAGCCTGGTTGATCTGGCACCCGGTGAAGATACTTGTCTAGTTTCCTCTTGAAAGCTTCAACACTTGTTCCAGCAGTGTTTCTGATATCTTCTGGTAAGATGTTGAAAAGTCTGGGACCCCGGATGTTGATACAGCGTTCCCTTATTGTCCCCACCGCACCCCTGCTCCTCACTGGGTTTATTTTACACTTCCTCCCATATCTCTCACTCCAGTATGTTGTTATGGCAGTGTGCATTACTTACCTTAAAATATTTGTAGTCTTAATGGTCTTAATGTAGGGTGAGAGGTGAAAAGTATTTATTTGTAAAAAGTCGTGTAGGAGGTATGGCATCCTGCCTGGCCACTTATACCTACTATGACATTAAGCTCCCTAGAGTGATAAAATGCACATACATGTATAGTACACTACACTCATTAATTACCTTAAAATATTTGTAGTCTTAATGTAGGGTGAGAGGTGAGTTTTATTTGTATGAAGTCAGGTTGGGAAGTATGGGTAGCCAGGAAGGGCAGCCCTCACCACCTCACCCACCCACACATAATGTAAACCAACCAGATGAATGCATCTGGTTTTCGTCACAAGTCCTACAAGTTGCCTGGCTACCACAAGTCCTACAAGTCACCTGGTTACCACAAGTCCTACAAGTCACCTGGCTACTACATCTCGTATTTATATTAATTTATTCTACTGTGGGGTGTATTTAGATGGATTAAGCAAAATGTCTATATTAACGTTTTATACGATATTTAATGCTCCTTAGTGATTATTACTGTGTTATTATTATCATTAATATGGCGTCTTCAAGACTAATGACACACTCTTAGTGATTTTAATGTGTACCTGCATGCCAGCATAGTGTGTAAGTTTACTTAGGTACAGGTACACATAAGTATAATTATCAGTTATACGTAATAATAATGTAGGTATGTAGTCCGCCTGGACTATGCTACACGATATTTAATGTGGCCCAGATCCATATTATTACCATCGACATACAATATTCACTGAGTTTAATCATTTCTAATAACTACCTTTAGATGTCATCATAAACAAAGGGAGAAGTAATTAATAATTCATGCCGAGAATTGTAAACAAAAGCATTATGTATTAAGGGGAGTGACGTAATGTTTTCCCTCCGCCCGGCTACCACACCTCCATAGTATATAAACAAAATGTTTGTGTGTTATGTAACGTATTTCTTATATAATTTTGAAGAAAATATAATAAACGGATTAATGACTGACTATATTAACATAAAATAAGACATTTAATGTGCCCCAGAGAGATTATTATTAGTATTACGTAATGTTTTCCCTCCACCCAGAGACCACCCTTCCATAGTATATAAACAGCATGTTTATATGCTATGTAACGTGTTTCTAATATAACTTTGAAGACAATATCATAGATGGATTAATGAAAATGTCTATATTGACATAAAATTAGACATTTAATGTGCCCAAGAGTGATTATTATTACATAATGGAGAGATGTGCTCATGGAGAATGTAAACAAACCGGGTGGCCCACGCTGTATTTGAAAGACCACTCGCCGTATAAAAAGTTTTGATCATAATTGGAGGTCGCCGTATTAGCGGAACGCCGTAAGGCGAAACACAGAAAAGCAGGGCCCTACTGTACATAAATACACATGCAAACACACACACAAGCACAGACAGACACACACACACGCAGGTGGACAAAGACAGGATGCTCTAGAGATGGGACACAGCAACAAGGGGACACAGTTGGAAGTTGAAGACACAGATGAATCACAGGGATGTTAGGAAGTATTTCTTCAGCCACAGAGTAGTCAGGAAGTGGAATAGTTTGGGAAGCAATGTAGTGGAGGCAGGATCCATACATAGCTTTAAGCAAAGGTATGATACAGTACAGTTCAGGGAGAGTGACCTAGTAGCGACCAGTGAAGAGGCGGGGCCAGGAGCTTGGACTCGACCCCTGCAACCTCAACTAGGTGAGTACACACAACACACACAAAGAGGAAGGAAACCTTATTCTACATCACACTAGGGTTCCCTTAGTGACTCTTCTTCTTCTTGATGATTCGCCGGTACTTCCGGCCCGGGTCTTCTCCAGATGTTGACCAGGCGCCTTAGTGACTGAAATCATGGGACTCAGTATTGGGGCTCCCAAGCCTTCCTAGGGCACTGCTTCCAGAACAATCTCATGATGGCCATATCAGAGAAACTACAAGCACGACGTTTAGCTTCAGTGACATGCAGAAGGGTGATCCTCTTGCTTTATTGTGCGTAAGGGTCTTAGGTTACTTATCATGGAAGCTTTACCCTCACTGATAATCCTCTATGAGAGGTCCACTTCTATTCTTTCAGCTTTTGTGCAATGTCTCCTAGAAGGTGTACTCAGCAGAGTATATGATTAACTCCCTAAAGTCTCCTGCATCTTCTAGTTGACCAAAGCAGGAAAATGGAGATAATCACCAAGATTTGGTCAGCCTTTCTCATTACAGAATGGGTCTCCTTGAGAAATTTGTACAACTGTTAACCTGGCAGGGCAGGTTAAGTTGTGGGGAGCTCTGTCATTAAAACTTAATTATCAAATTACCTACTAATGTTACTGTATTACATGATAATTGAGAGACTTGGGAAACTTGGGAATTTCTAGTCTGGAAACATTTCATCACCCAGTGGTAAACACATTGACTCAAGGTGTAGGAACTGATTACCTCAAACTCCTCATACTTCACTATTCTTTTCTGTACTGGACTGAAAATGTCACTGGGTGGCAAAACATTTCCAGAACAAAGATTCCCAAATATTGCCCAAGTGCCTCAATTATAAACTTGTCGGTTTTCTAAGCTATTTATACAAAAAAAAAAAACTATATTACATAACATGTCAACCAGCTTTGCATTTTTATCTACATTTTTTTTTTCAACAAGTCGGCCATCTCCCACCGAGGCAGGGTGTCCCAAAAAGAAAGAAAATCCCCAAAAAGAAAATACTTTCATTATCATTCAACACTTTCACCACACTCACACATTAACACTGTTTTTGCAGAGGTGCTAAGAACACAACAGTTTAGAAGCATATACAGTGGACCCCCGGTTAACGATATTTTTTCACTCCAGAAGTATGTTCAGGTGCCAGTACTGACCGAATTTGTTCCCATAAGGAATATTGTGAAGTAGATTAGTCCATTTCAGACCCCCAAACATACACGTACAAATGCACTTACATAAATACACTTACATAATTGGTCGCATTCGGAGGTGATCGTTATGCGGGGGTCCACTGTACATATAAAGATACACAACATATCCCTCCAAACTGCTAATATCCCGAACCCCTCCTTTAGAGTGCAGGCATTGTACTTCCCATTTCCAGGACTCTAGTCCGGCTATATAAAAATAACCGGTTTCCCTGAATCCCTTCACTAAATATTACCCTGCTCACACTCCAACAGATCGTCAGGTCCCAAATACCATTCGTCTCCATTCACTCCTATTGAACACGCTCATGCACGCCTGCTGGAAGTCCAAGCCCCTCGCCCACAAAACCTCCCTTACCCCTTCCTTCCAACCTTTTCGAGGACAACCCCTACCCCGCCTTCCTTCTCCTACAGATTTAAATGCTCTCCATGTCATTCTACTTTGATCCATTCTCTCTAAATGACCAAACCACCTCAACAACCCCTCTTCAGCCCTCTAACTAATACTTTTATTAACTCCACACCTTCTCCTAATTTCCCCACTCTGAATTTTCTGCATAATATTTACACCACACATTGCCCTTAGGATATCTCCACTGCCTCCAACCGCCTCCTTGCTGCTGCATTCACAACCCAAGCTTCACACCCATATAAGAGTGTTGGTACTACTATACTTTCATACATTCCCTTCTTTGCCTTCATAGATAACGTTTTTTGACTCCACATATACCTCAATGCACCACTCACCTTTTTTCCTTCAACAATTCTATGATTAACCTCATCCTTCATAAATCCATCCGCTGACACGTCAACTCCCAAGTATCTGAAAACATTCACTTCTTCCATACTCCTCCTCCCCAATTTGATATCCAATTTTTCTTTATCTAAATCATTTGATACCCTCATCACCTTACTCTTTTCTATGTTCGCTTTCAACTTTCTACCTTTACACACACTCCCAAACTCATCCACTAACCTTTGCAATTTTTCTTTAGAATCTCCCATAAGCACAGTATCATCAGCAAAAAGTAACTGTGTCAATTCCCATTTTGTATTTGATTCCCCA
Source organism: Cherax quadricarinatus (assembly GCF_026875155.1). Taxonomy (NCBI): domain Eukaryota; kingdom Metazoa; phylum Arthropoda; class Malacostraca; order Decapoda; family Parastacidae; genus Cherax; species Cherax quadricarinatus. The sequence continues at coordinate 28,669,470 of NC_069468.1, forward strand.
TAATTTAGTCCCACCCCTCTCTCGAACACCCTAGCATTTACTTCTTTTACAACCCCATCTATAAATATATTAAACAACCATGGTGACATTACACATCCCTGTCTAAGACCTACTTTTACCGGGAAGTAGTCTCCCTCTCTTCTACACACCCTAACCTGAGCCTCACTATCCTCATAAAAATTCTTTACAGCATTTAGTAACTTACCACCTATTCCATATACTTGCAACATCTGCCACATTGCTCCCCTATCCACTCTATCATATGCCTTTTCTAAATCCATAAATGCAATAAAAACTTCCCTACCCTTTATCTAAATACTTTTCACATATATGCTTCAGTGTAAACATTTGATCTACATATCCCCTACCCACTCTGAAACCTCCTTGCTCATCCGCAATCCTACATTCTGTCTTACCTTTAATTCTTTCAATAATAACCCTACCGTACGCTTTTCCTGGTATACTCAATAAACTTATTCCTCTATAATTTTTACAATCTCTTTTGTCCCCCTTCCCTTTATATAAAGGGACTATACATGCTCTCTGCCAATCCCTAGGTACCTTCCCCTCTTTCATACATTTATTAAACAAAAGTACCAACCACTCCAACACTATATCCCCCCCTGCTTTTAACATTTCTGTCATGATCCCATCAGCTCCAGCTGCTTTACCCCCTTTCATTCTACGTAATGCCTCATGTACCTCCCCCACACTTACATTCTGCTCTTCTTCACTCCTAAAAGATGGTATACCTCCCTGGCCAGTGCATGAAATTACCGCCTCCCTTTCTTCCTCAACATTTAAAAGTTCCTCAAAATATTCTCGCCATCTACCTAATACCTCCCTCTCTCCATCTACTAACTCCCCTACTCTGTTTTTAACTGACAAATCCATACATTCCCTAGGCTTTCTTAACTTGTTTAACTCACTCCAAAATTTTTTCTTATTTTCATTAAAATTTCTTGACAGTGCCTCTCTCACTCTATCATCTGCTCTCCTTTTGCACTCTCTCACCACATATATGAACTTATTTGGAAACAAAATAAATGTCTTCTCACAAAGTTTAATGTGCCAGTGAGGGGGAGGGGGGAGGATTAATTTTAGGCTAGTGACCAGGGGTTAGCCTTACAGGTGAGCTATTATCAGTTTATGGCAATGCTATTAAGGCAGCTCTGTGGGTCCTTACCTGTGTTTGTTGCCTCTAGTCAAGAAACTGACTTATGACTAATCCCTATTCATTTATCTTGACAAAGTCTTGGTGGTGGACTTGACTTTACTTTCAATCTCAAAGTGCAGCCTATGATAACATTAGCTCAATTGGCATTTGTTGAAATTTATGAATATTTTTACAATACGTGTTTATTTTCACAAATAATAGATGGTTTTATGGTTAACTGGGGATAGGTAAGAGCTACCAGATTTTTATAGTTAACTAGACTTGTTAAAACACTAAATTATGATATGTAACTGTACTGGAGTTTGTATACAAAACTATGGTTTCTGCATGTACTAAATATACACTAATTTAATTTGCAATAAAATGCATATATAGTATAATATAAAAAAGTGAAAGATGTTAACATGCAACTGAAAGCAAATTACAGTATTGTACATACATAGTGTTCTTCAGTATAAATTACTAAATGTAAAAAAGAAGTAAAACTTTAATAAAGTGTTTCTTCTTTTGTGGGTAACCTTGCCTCAGTGGGAGATGGCCAGTGTATTAAAAAAAATAAACACATATAATGTACTTAAAATGGTAAGCGAATTTACCTGAATATGGATAGGCCACTTGGACACATCAGGGAACATAGCACAATAAGCAGGATCACAATGTCTTGCAATATAACCAGCCAAGTAGGGGCCAAACTTATCCGATGGAGGAAAGAATGCGAGACAAATAGCTAAAAGTTCCCAACCTCGTCGTAGACTATCCCTGTAATGATAAAATTACAAAATTTTACAAACTCTCTGCATAAATGTTATTCAAAATAAAAAACAGAATAACATGGAAGACTGTTAAAAAAAAAAAATTAATCTGTATATTATAGTGTATCTTGACTTGCAGCAACAATTACTCAATGTTCTGAAAGCCACCAAATAAAAAATGTGCTAGTGTTTATGATGGTCACTGGTGCTTCAATTGTCCATCCCATTCACCCAAACATTACCTCTCATTCTATTACAATGCTGACCCGCTGAGGACTCGACACACAGACTATTATTAGTCATGTGGAAGTGCTATAGCCATTGGGCCAAACAATGCCTAGGGAATGGAAGGCAATCAGGCTTGATCCAACAACCTGTTAATAAAATCAAAGCACCCTCTGGAAGGGTTAGCTGTGTTAAAGATCTTCCTGATAATGACAATATGATTCAGAGATCATAGGTTTTAAAAGTAATGAGAATGCTAGAGAAAGTGAGAAAAATCTGAATAAGTAGATACTGAATGTACATTAAGTTCTGAACCCATGAAGTTCTAAGCCTTAAAGGTTAACACCTTGTCTCTCTGCAGTGCTGCATAGCAGGCAGAAGAACCAAAAATTTTGTTTAATACAGTTGATCCTCCCTCTTGATTCAGGAACCAGTTTCGATGCATTCCTTTGTACTTTCTCAAATTTTGATTTGTGTTTTGCTAAATGAGGGCTCCAAAATGATGCTGAATGCTCAAGAATGTATCCTACATATGAGTGGATGCCACTCTTGTGTTTGCAAAATTAGCCTGTGCTGATGTTATTCTGCTTGTGTGCTTCAGGGTACAGGTTTAGGGTAATGATTATTGTAGGTCTGTTTTTTTTAACTCATCTGAGCTTCATCTTCTTCCCCCTTTCCTGATTGTACTTTGGACTCCCTTATCTTCCAGCTTCATAACTTTGCTTTGGGCTAAATTCCAGTAAAATTTATCTGCCCATATCTGAAGTCTAATCAGGCCTTTCTGCAGCCTTCTTTTGTCCTCATGTTGGCATCTGCAAACAAGGCCAATTAACAGTCAATTCTTCAAACCAGGTCATTTGTATATGCCAGGAATAATATGGGGTTCAACACACATCCTTGAGGCATTCCACTATTTTCATACTCATCCTAATGATTCACTGATTGTAGTGACTTTTTTTATTACGTATCCCTGAAGGGATTTCCTTATATTGGTTATCAGAATTTTATTTAATTTTTCTTCTTCCAAAATTTTCAAGTTATAACTCGAGAATAACATCCAATCAGCTTCATATTTTCAACACTTGTGTATTATAACTAGGAAAAGGTATATGCAACTATTGGCACTTACAAGTGCCATCTAGTTCATGTTTTATAGACCATTCTCAGTTCTGGTTTCCATGTGATAAGTCAAGTCTTCTGATTGGCTTCAAATTTTCAACACTAGTGTATCTTACCTAGAAGAAGGCTGAGTGTGTAGGTGCTATTTTGTTAATGATATTTTTAAAATGGCATGTTTACTTTTTGTGTGTAAAATATCTTGACTAAGCCTCATCTAAATGGCTTCAGTCCTTTATGGCTGAAGCATCTTATGAGAAGGATTGTACCATCTAAGTTTAAGCTTAGCAAGTTAAAATTTGTCGATCTATTTAATAGTTACAAACCTTGCATGTGCAAGAGTGAGAAAATAACAATGCAAAATCAGCCTTTTTAAGGCTGTGACTAACTCCCTTGTTAGTATAATAACTCTGCACATGACTAGAACACAAAAGTACCCCTTACTAAATTTTTACTTTATCTGAGCTTTTTCATTGCTAAATCTGAAAATTTAATGAATCTGACATACTAGCTCTCAAAGAAAATAGGTTTTGTGGTATTTGACACACTTTCAAAGGATAGAAAAATGTCATTTAGTATGTGCCAAGAGTTCTAGACTGATACTGATACTTAAAATAGAAAATCTTCAGAATAATGATGATTATAATATGGGTTTTGAAGTAGTACTGTACAGTAGGGCCCCACTTATGTGGCAGGTTAGGTTCCAGGCTACTGCCACAAAGCAGAATGCCATTTTTTCCACTTATAAATGCATATAAATGCCAAATAACAAGTTTACACTAAACATTTATTAAGTTAGCAATAGAACTAGGCATTAAAAACAATAAAAAGTAAAATACACACACAGTACACTCATTATTTACCTCAAAATATTTGTAGTCTTAATGTAGGGCAAAAGGTGAGTAGTATTTACTGTAAGAAGTCAGGTGTGGTAGCCCTCCTGGCCAGCCCACCCACACATAATATACTACGATGCTTAAAGTGCCCTAGATTATTATAATCAAAAAGAAGCGCTAAGCCACAAGGGCAATACAGCTAAAGTGCCCTAGAGTGATAAAATGCATATACAGTACACTTGTTACTTACCTTAAAATATTTGTAGTCTTAATGGTCTTAATGTAGGGTGAGAGGTGAAAAGTATTTATTGGTAGAAAATTGTGTGGGAGGTATGGTAGGCCGCCTCGCCACCCCACCTACTACGACATTTAGAGCGCTCTAGTGATAAAATGCATATGCAGTGGTCCCCCGGATTACATCGTCATCAGAATTCATAATACGTACATATTTGGAATAAGTAACATTTTTTCATCAAAATACTGGCTCAGTGATCGTCACTGAACTCGCTATTAGTCATTCGTACCGAACGTGTCTGCTTGGCCCGAGTGGTCCGACACACCATTTACAGCCAGTGTGCCATTGTTTATCAGCCAGTGAGGACAATCTCATGTGTTCATACGATATATTTTGCATTATTCCAGTCTTTTTAGTGCTTGCAACTGCTAAATAAGCCACCATGGGCCCAAAGAAAGTTGCTAGTGCCAGCCACAACTTTGGTAAAGGGCTGAGAGAGAGAGAGAGGGGAGAATGTGCCTTTTTCAATGATTCTGCAATATGTATGATACTAAAGCAGCAGGAGTCGATAAAGGCTATAGCACCAGCCAGTGATACAGTGTAGCAAGTAACTCAAGCGATTAATCGATAGAAAAAGGACAGCACGAAACTGACTCCTCCATTGTTGTTGGAGGTATATAGGGCTACTGACTAACACCACCGCCTCTGCTGCCTCTTGCTGCTGCCTTCACCACCACTATGTAAGGCTTATCTTTCAGTGATCCTTATACACCCAACAACAAACAACACACCACCACTCTTGATTCTTAATGCCATATTTTATTCATTCTAGAGTATATATTATGTTTCTTCTAGAGTATATATCATGTTTCTATGTTATTAATATTGTTTATTATGTCACATTAGATGAATTGTGCTAGACAAATAAACCATAGAGCTGATATTAGTGTCATATTGAAGGACTATCTTGTCCTGTCTCCCAACACAATTCCTAACATATGCCAGCAACAGACCTCTCTGGAACACTTTTTTGAGTGACAGGGGTCTAGTGACTCAAGCTGGTCCTAGTGGCATTAAAAAACAAAGAAGGTAAGTAACCCAGGATAAGGACTTCATACCTGAAGTGTTTATGGAAGGGGATTCCCCTTCCAAACAATTGTAAATTCCTCCATCCTCTCCCCTCCTCCCATCTTCCATACATCACCATGCCTTCAATAAAGGAAAGTGTGATATTATTGTTTTATTCTTCATGTATCATTGTTTACTGTGTAGGTAAATGTATATTTCGTGCAGAAAATATTTTTTGTTAATACTTTTGGGTGTCTGAAATGGATTAATTGAGTTTCCATTATTTCTTATAGGGAAAATTAATTCGGAATTATCATATTCGGGTTTAGTCACTCTCTCTGGAACAGATTAATTACGAAAACCAGGGGTCCACTGTACAGTACACTCAATACTTATCTTACAATATTTGTAGTCTTAATGCAGGGTGAGAGAGAGATGAGTAAGCAAGATTAGAGTGAATAAATGAGAGAGAGAGAATGAGTAGGATGACAGAGCCACAGAGTACTTGTGTAAACAAACCGTCTGGTTATGGTTGATACACATTCCTACAAACACCATGAATTGTGTACAAGTTGTCTCCACAGTGCTACAGTAGAATAAATAAAGACCAACACTTCCATTCTCACGTAACTTTTAGAAGGAATGATGCTCTGAGAAATTATTATTAGGTAGTAGGTTGGTAGACAGCAACCACCCAGGGAAGTACTACCGTCCTGCCAGATGACTGTGAAACAAAAACCTGTAACTGTTTTGCATGATGGTAGGATTGCTGGTTTCTTTTTCTGTCTCATAAACACGCTAGATAACAGGGATATCTTGCTACTCCTACTTACACTTTGGTCACACTTCACAGACACGCACATGCATATATATATATACATACATCTAGGTTTTTTTCCTTTTTTAAATAGCTCTTGTTCTTTTTTATTTCTTTTATTGTCCATGGGGAAGTGGAAAAGAATCTTTCCTCCGTAAGCATGCGTGTCGTATGAGGCGACTAAAATGCCGGGAGCAATGGGCTTAGTAACCCTTCTCTGTATCATTTTCTAAAAAGAGAAGAAGAAAAACTTTATAAAACTGGGGTGCTTAAATGTGCGTGGATGTTTGTGCGGATGACAAGAAACAGATGATTGCTGATGTTATGAATGAAAAGAAGTTGGATGTCCTGGCCCCTAAGCGAAACAAAGCTAAAGGGGGTAGGAGAGTTTCAGTGGGGGGAAATAAATGGGATTAAATCTGGAGAAACTGAGAGAGTTTTGAGCAAAGGAAGGGGTAGCATAATGTTAAATGATCAGTTATGGAAGGAGAAAAGAGAATATGAATGTGTAAATTCAAGAATTATGTGGATTAAGTAAAGGTTGGATGCGAGAAGTGGGTCATAATAAGCGTGTAGCACCTGGAGAAGAGAGGAATGCAGAGGAGAGAGAGAGATTTTGGGAGATGTTAAGTGAATGTATAGGAGCCTTTGAACCAAGTGAGAGAGTAATTGTGGTAGGGGCCTGAATGCTAAAGTAGGAGAAATTTTAGAGAGGGTGTGGTAGGTAAGTTTGGGGTCCAGGGAAAATGATAAGGGGAGCCCTTTTTGAACTTTGTATAGAAAGGGTTTTTAGTTATGGGGTAATACATATTTTAAGAAAAAGAGGATAAAAAATTACATGTTGATGTAGGGCGAAATGACAGTGTTTGTTGGATTATTTTTTTGGTAATAAAAGACTTTTAAATAGATTAGGATTACAGTTTATAGGGGGGGCCCAGTAATCAGTCACTTTCTGTTGTCTACAGAGGTAAAGGTAAGGGATAAAAGGGAGAATAGAAGCTGGGGAAAGAGAGGGGGTGAAGGTTTGTAAACAAAAAAGAGGAGGCATTAGGGTAAGATATAAACAGCTATTGGGGATAGATGGGTAATGGGCTGGCAAGGGGGGTCAAAGAGGTTTTTGGGGGTAGGTTTAAAAAATGTAGGTTAGAGTTTCAGCGAAGTTTTTGGTTCGGAAAGGGGGGTGCGGGGGGAGAGGGCTTGGGGGGAAAGATAAAGTAAAGAGAGTGTAAGGGAGAAAAAGTTTACTATGAGAAGTTTTTACAAAAGAAGTTTATGCAAGGAGGGAAGAGTAATGGAGGGAAAAAGAGAGAGGTTTGAGGTGGGGAAGCAAGTAAAAAAAAGAGAAAGAGAGGTGGGGGGAGATGTTATCAACAAAATTTTTTTTGAAAATAAGAAAAAGTTTTGGAAATGAGTTAACAAGTTAAAAAAGCCAGAGAACAAAAGGATTTGAGTTAAAAAAAGGGGACGGATTATTAAAGGGGTTAGAGGATGGGAAAAATGGAGGGAATATTTTGAGGGAATTTTTAAAATTTTGATGAAGATAGGGAAAAACGTGATTTCGGTAAAGGGCAAAGGAATAACATCTTGTAGGATGAGGAAGGCCTTTTTGAGTTGGGGGAAGTTTGTGAGGCAGTAGGGAAATGAAAGGGGGGAAGGCAGCCGGGGTTGATGGGATAAAGATAGAAATGTTAAAAGCAGGTGGGGTATAGTTTTGGAGGGGTTTGGTGCAATTATTTAATAAATGTAGGGAAGAGGTTTAAGGTACCTAGTTTTGGCAGAGGCAGCATAGTTCCTTTGTATAAAGGGCAAAAGGGGTAAAAGAGAGTGCAAAATTTTAGGGGGAAAGTCTTTTTAGTGTACCTGGTAAAGTGTGGGGTAGGTTAAAATTTAAAAGAATTAAGGTAAGACGGAGAATAGGAAGCAGATGAAAAAGGAGGCTTTAGGAAAGGTAGGGGGTGTGTGGACCAGGTGTTTACAGTAAAAAACATAATGAACAGTTTTTAGAAAAAGGCTAAAGAGGTTTTTGTGGCATTTATGGTTTGGAAAAGGGGAGAAGGGGGGTAGGGGGGAATGTGGGATGTTGCAAGTGTATGGTGTGGGAGGAGGTTACTAAAAGAGTGAAGAGTTTTTACGAGGTAGTGAGGGTCAAGTTAGGTATGTGGAAAGAGGGGAAAATTTTTTTCCCCGTAAAAGTAGGCCTTAGCAAGGAGTGTGATGCACCGTGGTTGTTTTAAAATATTTATGATGGGGGTTTTAAAAGAAGTAAAACGAGGGTCTTGGGAAAAGGCTGGGTTAAAAAATTTAAGAATCAACACAAAGTGGAGTTTTTCCCAGTGCTCTTTGTGATGACACTGTGCTTTTTGGGGATTCGAAAAAGCTGCAGGGAAATTTGGGGGATGAATTTGGATGGGGGGCAAAGAAGAAAATTAAGGTGAATCAGGGAAAAGTAAGGTTTTTGGGAAAAAAAGTTAGGTGATGAAAGATTTTAAAATCAATTGGGGGGAGGAGTATGGGGGAGGGGAACGTATTCAGATATTTGGGAGTGGAGTGTCGCGGGGGGGTTATGAAAAAAAGAGGTGAAAATAGAATTTTGGGGAAAAAAAGGGGGTGGGGGCACTTAGGAGTCTGTGGGACAGAACTTTGTCCTTCGAGGCAAAGAGGGGAATGTATGAAGTATAGTTTTCCCAACGCTCTTATAGGGTTTGTGAAGGGGGGTGATAAATTTTTGCAGCGGGGAAAAGGGCGGGGGGCAGTGGAGATGTCATGTCTGGGGGCAATGTGTGGTGGGGGAATAAAATGCAGAAAATTTCCTTTTTTTTGGAAGTTAGGGGAGGTGAGGGATTCCCAAAAAATGTTGCCCAGAGGGCGGGGAAAAGGGTTGTTGGGGGTTTTGGGGGGGGACATGTAGAGAGAATGGACGAAACAGAATGACTTAAAAGAGTGTATAGTCTGTAGGGGAAAAGGAAGGCGGGGTAGGGGTGGGCCCTGGGAAAGGGTTGGAGGGGGGGGAAAAGGAGGTTTTGTGTGCAGGGGGTGGTCCACAGGCATCGTGAGCGTGTTTGATGGAGTGAAGGGGAGAAAAGGGTTTTTTATTGGGTGGGGTGTGGCAAAGTAACATTTGAAGGGTTCAGGGGGGGAAACCGGCAGGCCGGACTGAGTCCTGGAGAGGGAAGTACAGTGCCGCACTCTGAAGGGGGGGGTGTTTAAAGTTGCAGTTTAAAAACTGTAGTTAAAGCACCCTTCTGGCAAACAGTGATGGAGTGAATGATGGTGAAAATTTTTTTTTTTCGGGCCCCCTGCCTTGGTGGGGAAACGGCCCCGTGGATAAAAAAAAAAAAAATACAAGTTAATTTTTTTTATAATAAAAAAAAGAAATTGTTAAACCCACAAGGGTCATGAACAGATGGGGTAAAGGCATATGAAGGGAATATTTTTCACATTAAGAACTGGTCTTTGACAAAGAAAACCAATTTTTTTCCGACACCGTAAAAAACGGCTTGGTAAGCAAATCTCTTTTTATGTAAATTTTTTATAGGGGGTGTATGTATCATTTTTATATGTTATGGCTTTTTTTTTTTTTTAACAATTGGGCCCGTCTCCCACCGGGGCGGGGACCCAAAAAAGAAAAAAAATCCCCAAAAAAAAAATGCTTTCATCATTCAACATTTAAACCCATCACAAAAATCACTGTTTTGCGGGGGTGCTCAGAATAAAATTTTAGAAGCACATACGTATGATACACAACATTCCCCCAAAAATCCCAATTTCCCCAAAAATCCCCTTTACAGTGCAGGTTTGGTATTTCCCCATTTCCGGGGTCAAGTCCAATTTATAGAAAATAACCGGTTTCCTGAACCCCTTAAAAAAATTTTACCCTGCTCCCCCCAAACAGATTGTCGGTCCCAATTCCATTCGTCCCATTCACTCCTTCTAACACCTCACGACGCTTGCTGGAAGCCCAAAAACCCTTGCTCAAAAAAACCTCCTTTACCCCCCTCTCCAACCCTTTCGAGACGACCCTCCTCGCCTTCCCCCCCCTTTTAAAGATTTTATGCTTTCCTTCATTCTATTTGATCATTCTTTAAATGACCAAACCCCCTCAACAACCCCTCTTCTCCCCCTCTGACTAATACTTTTATTAAACCCCACCCTTTTCCTAATTTCCACACCCAAATTTTCTGCATAATATTTTACACCACACTTTGCCTTGCCCCCGGACATCTCCCTGCCTCCCCCCTCCTCGCTGCTGCTTTTACCCCCCAAGCTTCACACCCTATAGAGTGTTGGGCACTAATTTCATACATTCCCCTTTTTTGCCCCATAATAACGTTTTTTTTTTTACTCCACATTCCTCAATTAAGGTGTAGGTTGGGAGACAGCAACCGCCCAGGGGGTATACCCTCCGCCCGGAGTGTAAAAATAAGAAAAATAAAACATAAGAAAAAAGGAACACTGCAGAAGGCCCACTGGCCCCTCGGGCAGGGCCAAGTCCTACCGGCTTAGCCAATGCACCCACCTAGTCAGGGCAGGTCACATTGAGTTAAGGGGGGAACACGGCAAAACCCACCCGTTTGCACAACTACAGGTCAACTCCACCCACCCACATCTACTCATGTATTTATCCCAAAACCCATTTTTAAAATACACAACGTTCGGGGGGGCCCCTTAAGGCTTGGGGTTTTTTCCACTATCCACAACTCTATTTCCAAACCGTACTTTCCCCATTCCCCCCCTGAATCTGAAATTTTTTTAACTTAAAACCATTGCTGCGAGTCTGCTAGGTAGATATTTTCGCCACTATTTTAAACCCCTTTTTTTATTCCCGTTTTTCCACTTATAAACCTCAATCTATCCCCCCTGTTCTAGTTTTCTGAGAGTGCGTTTCAGGGCCCTTATCTATCCTCAAGGGAAAGGGTTTTGATACGGGATCTTTTGTCCCTCCTTTGTACATTTTCCGGGAAAAATTTATATCCATTCGAAACGGTACAAAACTGTGCGCATAATCTAAATGGGCCCTAACCGGATGTATGAGTTGAAGGGAAAAACCAGGATCCTATTTTTATGCTTTTGATATGAACCGGATTTTATTAGCTTTTTTGCGAAACTTATGCACTGTTGTCTTGGTTTCAGATTAGCAACCAGAACTCCCAAATCTTTTTTGCAATCCGAAATATTAAGTCTACATTTTTTAGTTTATAGTGGCTGGGTTATTGTTCCCCGTCCAAAATTTAGAAATTTTTCATTTGTCTATATTAAAAGCATCTGCCATTTTCCGACCACTGCATCAGTCTATTCAAATTCCTGGGGGCTCGAATGTCCCCGTCAGAATGAATTCGACGGGGCCTATTTTGGTGTCATCGGCAAACTTGCCGATGTCGCTCTTTATGCCCCATCTATGTCGTTTATGTAGATTGTGAACAGCAGGGGGCCCAACACTGACCCCTGTGGAACACCCGCTCGTGACGCTTCCCCCTCTGATTTCCCCCCAAATTTAGGGGGGGGGCCAAAACTCTCTGCTGCCTATTTGTCAACCAGCTCTATCAGGAAAAAAATTTTTCTCCTCCTATTCCATGTGCTTTAATTTTCCTCAATAGTCTCTGATGTGGGACCCTGTCAAAAGCCTTACTGAAGTCCATATACACAATATCATATTCATTACCATGATCTACCTCCTCAAATCCCTTAGTGAAAAAAGTTAATAAATTCGTAAGGCAGGAAAACCCCCCCTTTGTAAAACCATGCTGAGATTCGTTGTTTTAATTTATGCTTTTCAAGGGGGCTACGAACTGCCTCGGCAATTATTGATTCCATAAATTTTCCCACTATGGAGGTTAGGCTTATTGGTCTATAGTTCGAAGCTAAGGACCTGTCACCTGTTTTGAAAATAGGTATCACATTTGCCATTTTCCACTTATCTGGCACCATGCCAGTTTGTAGTGATATGTTGAAAAGATTAGCCAAAGGTGTGCTAAGCTCCTCTTTACATTCCTTTAGAACCCTTGCATACATTTTCATCAGGGCCTGGGGGATTTGTTAGGTTTTAATTTATCTATTTGCCTAAGGACCCTGTCACTTGTGACCCTAATCGTGCACAGTTTATTATCGTCCTGTTCTACATAATTTATCATTACTGGAATATCGCTGGTATCCTCCTGTGTAAAAACGAGAGGAAATATGTGTTAAAAATTCTACACATTCCTTATCACTGTCAGTGAGCTGACCCGAGGAACTTTTGAGTGGGCCTATCTTGTCCCTGATCTTACTTCTGTATACCTGAAAGAATCCTTTTGGTTAGTCTTCGATTCTCTTGCAAATTTAACCTCATAATCTCTTTTTGCTTTTTAAATTTCCCCTTTTTTTTTTCTCTCTTTAACTGAATATATCGATTTCTTTTAAATTTCCCCTCTCCTCTTTTGATTTGCCTAAAATATGCCCTCTTTTGGGCCAATCAGATATTTTAATCTATTGTTCATCCATTTAGGATCATTTTTGTTTGATCTGATTTCCCTATTTGGAACATAATTTGACTGAGCAGCTAGAACTATGCCCTGGAAGCATCATATCGGCAAAACCATCACCACCTACCTGACCCTAGTCAGGTCATTCCAGTTTCAGCCCACCTAAGTATTTTTCAGTCCTATGAAATCAGCCAAGGGAAAGTCAGGGACGGAGACTTGATTGCCTTTATTGGGGGATTTCCATATATTTAAAACTGAGTGTTTTGTGACCCACTATCCCCAAGTTCACATTAACCTCAAGATTTTTTTAATTAGTTTTTCCCCCCCTACTGGCAAAAACCAAGTAAAAGGAGGTTTTTTCCCCCCTATTTGGCTCTGTCCCCAAACTTTTTTTTAAAAAAAACAACCCCTGGATCGAACAAAAAAAGTCACCCGACCCCCAAATTTCCTGTCAAATTGCCCGGGCCAATCTGCTATATTTTAAATCTCCCATTAGCAAAAAACCATTTTGTATGTAGATCCCTTACGAATTTCTCCATAAAAATTTTTAAACTGCACTCCCTATAAAGGGTTTTGGGGGCCCTAAAAATTCAAAACCCAAAATTATTTTTCTCCCCCTTTCGAGAAGCGTAACCAAACCGATTCAGTGGCGGGGGGGGCCGGTTTTTCTAATTTAATATCTTGCCCTAACAAATTTTTTAAAATTTGTCTTTAACATAAAATCGCTACTCCACCCCCTTTTTCCTTTTGGGAACCTGTCATGTGGAAAATTTTTTACCTTGTATGGACATTCAGGGGGCCCATCTCTCTATTTTTCCCAGATTGAGCCGGGTCTCGTTATACAATAATATCTTTTTTTTCCTGCACTTGCAATTAATCTTAGCCACTATCTTTTTTTCTAACACTCCTGCTATTAGTATAGAAAACCCTTTAAAGGGGGAGCTAGTCCCTTGCTCCCCCTCTGCTGTCCCCCTTTTTTTGCTGCCCTGTTCTTTTTGTCTTTATTTATAACTTCATGCTGAATCCCTTTTTTATACATTTAATTTTCCAAACCCCTAGGTTGCAACCTCCCTTTTTTTCCCCACACACACCCATACCCATCTTCCTTTTTTTTAAAATCAAAAGGCCCTTTCACCAAGGGCCTTCCCCAATCGAGTCTGCAAGGGGTTTACCCCCCCTCCCCCAAGAGAGATGAACCCCATCCCTTCCCATACATATCTTTTTGGCCAAAAAAAGGGGTTCCATTTTTAAATTGAAGGGGGATTGAAAGCCCTTTTTGCATTTATTTTCGGGGGCCAGCAATTTACCCCAAAATTGCCCTAGAAAAACCATTTCTTTTCCTACTCCCCTTCTGGGGCAAGTTTCTAATATAATTGGGGATCCCCCCTTAAAATTTTAAAGAAATCTAAAGCTGACCTGTACTTATCTAGCAGCCTTCTCCCCCTCCCCTTTCCCCAAAAACATTTCCACCAGCACTGGGGACAGATAAGGGGCCCTTGTTCCCATTCCCTGACATGATATTATCCAGTTTTGTTGAAAATGTCCCCCAAAACCGGGTCCAGGGAAGCACACCTATTTTCTCATTTTCTTATTCCTTTTAAAAAAAAAGGGGGAAACGGTCAACATATTTTAAACCTGAGAGTCACCAACCAAAAGGGAATGCGCTTCCCTTTCATTAGCGGGGGCAGTACCCCCTTTTACCTTCACGGGCCCCACTGAAGTACATTCATCCGGGAAAAAAGAGAAGCGTTTCCTCCCTTCAAAACTTCACTCTTAATTTTTCCTTTACCTGATGCGCCTCCCCTTACTGTGAAACAACTCGCCATTTGTAGCAGGTGGGGGGCTGCACCTCATTTGCTGGTAGCCGTTGCTACCTCCCCACCTACGCCCCCCAAACAGTGAAGACAGCTGCCCCTCATGTAGAACCTCATTTCCCCACATCTCCAACCACCTCACACTCTCTCCCAGGCCCTTGAGGGGAAACCTTCAGCCTCCTAATCTCCTCCTGGAGAACCCAAGACCTCCTCCTTCAATCCCCAACCTCATTTTTTAAAACACTGAGAAGAAAGCCATGCTTTGTAAGGTCCACGCTAAACCCCAAAAGCAGCTCAGGGGTTTGTTTTGCCCCTTTTTTCTGTTCAGAACGCAAGATTTCAGGTACGTCTTGCTACTTCTACTTACACTTAGGTCACACTACACATACAATTTTTACAGCCCAAAATATACACACCCCTCGGGGGTTTTTTTCTATTTTCCTTTCTATTCTTAAATTTTTGTTTTTTTTCCTCTTTTCTCCCTGGGGGGGGGGAACAGAATTCTTCCTCCCTAAGCCATTTCGTTGTTTTTAAGAGGCAAATAAAATGCCGGGAGCAAGGGGGTAGAAAACCCCTTTCCCCCTGTATAATTTCAAAAATAAAAAGGGGGAAACTTTTTTTTTTCTTTTGGGCCCCCCGCCTCGGGGGGGATTTAAAAAAAAGGGCCCGGTTTTGGTTTAAAGAAGATAAACCTCAATGCACCCCCCCAAACCTTTTTTTCCCCATCAAAATTTTTGATTAACCCCATCCTTCATAAAAACCATTTTCCCCCGACAAGTCAATCCCAAGATCTGAAAACCCTTCATTCTTCCATACTCCCCTCCCCAATTTTTATATCCAATTTTTCCCTTTATTTAAAACATTGATACCCCCATCACCTTTTCCCTTTTTTATGTCCACTTTTTAACTTTTTACCTTTACACACATTCCCAAAAATCATCCACTTAACCCTTTTCAATTTTTTTTTAGAACTTTCCCCTAAGCACAGTATCTTTACAAAAAGTAACTGTTTAATTCCCATTTTGGAAATTTTTTTCCCCATAATTTAGTCCCCCCCCCTCCCCCAACAACCCCAGCATTTTTTCTTTTTCAACCCCATCTATAAAAATATTAAACCATGGGGGACATTACACATCCCTGCTTTAAAACCTACTTTTACCGGGAAAATAGTCTCCCTCTTCTACACACCCTAACCTGGCCTTTACTATCCCATAAAAAAATTTTTTACAGCATTTAGTAACTTCCACCTATTCCAATTTCTTGCAACATCTCCACATTGCTCCCCCATCCCAAATCTATATATTTCCTTTTCTAAATCCATAAAAAGCAATAAAAACTTTCCCCACCCCTTTTTCTAAATAAATGTTACATATAGGTTCAAAAGGGAAACACTTGATCTCACATCCCCCACCCCCCTCTGAAACCTCCTTGTCATCTTTCAATCCTACATTCTGTCTTACCTTTTAAATTTTTTCAGTTATAAACCCCACCCTACTCTTTTCCTGGATACTCAATAAAAATTATTCCTCTAAATTTTTTACAACCCCTTTTTTCCCCTTTCCCTTTTATAAGGGATAACATGCTCTTGCCAAATCCTAGGGACCTTCCCCTCTTTCTTTCATTTATTAAACAAAGTACCCAAACCCCTCCAACCTTTTAAACCCCCCCTGTTTTTAACATTTCGTATGATCCCCTTTAGTTTCCCCGCGCTTTTTTCCCCCCTTTTATTCTAGTAAAGCCTCGCGTACCTCCCCCCAAAACTTACATTCTGCTTCTTCTTCACTCCCCAAAGATGGTATAACCCTCCCCGACCAGTGCATGGGAAAAAACCGCCCCCCTTTTTTCCTCAACATTTAAAAAATTCCTCAAAATTTTTCTCGCCCCTACCCAATAAACCCCCCTCTCTCCTTTTACTAACTCCCCCACCCCTTTTTTTTAAATGACAAATCCTACTTTCCCTAGGGGGGTTTCTTAAAAAATTTTTTTAAGGGCACTCCAAATATTTTTCTATTTTCATTAAAAATTTTTTGACAGTGCCTCTCCCCCCTCTATCATCTGCTTTTTCCTTTTCACTCTCCCCCCACCTCTCTTCACCTTTTTTTTACTTCCCATATACTCTGCTTTTCCCTTTTAAAAAACTTCTGCTTTGTTTAAAAAACCCTCATAAGCAACTTTTTCTCTTTTTTCACACCCTTTACTTCCCCATTCCCCCAATCACTTTCCCCTTTTCCCCCTTTCCCCCACCCTCCATTTAAAACCCCAAAACTTCTGCCCCAACCCTTCTAATACTGGCATTTTTAAAAAATATTTCCCAAACCCCCTTCAACCCCCCCACTATCATCTTTGCACTAGCCCACCTTTTTTGCCAAATCCTTATATCTCCCCGAACTTCCTCCTCCCTTAGTTTATACACTTTCACCTCCCTTTACTTGTTGTTGCCCCTTCCTCTTTTTTTCCCCTCACCTCTTAACCCCTAAAATGTAGCTTTCAAAATAAATAATGATCCCATATATCAGTTGCCCCTCTATAAACATGTTCATCCTGGGGCCTACCCATCAACCTTTTTTCCACCCAAAACATAATTTAACCCCAAAATACTTTCATTACGTGCTACATCAACCTTTTAATTTATCCCTTTTTCTAAAAAACGTATTACTTATTACCAAAACTCTTTTTACACTAGCTCAAAAATTAAAAGGCCCCCCCATTTACATTTAACCCCGGCAACCCCCCAAATTTTTCCTACTTTCTCCCTTTTAACATTTTTTCCCCCCTTTAGCATTGAAATCCCCAAACCCCCATTACTCTCAACTTGGGTTCAAAAACTCCCCAAGGGATTCACTCAAAATTTCCCCCCAAACTCTCTCTTCCCCTACACTTCTTTCTTCTCCAGGTGCATAAAACGCTTTCTATAACCCACTTTTCACATTTCCAATCTTTATTTTACTCTACATAATCCTTGAATTAATACATTTATAGTCCCTCTTTTCCTGCCATAGCTTATCCTTCAACATTATTGCTATGCTTCTTTAGCTCTAACTCTTTTTTAAAACCCCTACCAATCCTTTATTCCTCCCCCTTTGAAATCCCCCACCCCTTCCCTTTCGTTTCATTTAAAGCCGGGACATGCATGTTTATTAATAACTGCATGTTTTTTTTAAAATTTTTTAAAAAAAATATCTGCTGGATTAAGGGAAATGTTATATTAACGCAATATATACATTTAAATGCGCCCAAGAATTAATAGGTCAGGGTACGGGGAAACCGGGTATGTGACCTTTAATTTTCCAAAGGGTGTTTGAGTGTGCTCCTTTTGAGCATCGAAGAAGTTCTTCTCAACCATTTTCTTTTGGGTGGTGTTACTAATGTCGTAGCCCATGGTGACTTATTTTAAAATAATACAAAGAAAACACCAAAAAAGCGAAGAAACATAAAAATACACCCCTTCCCATTTAAACGGGGTTTTCGCCCTAAGACAGTCGTTAAATGAAGTCGTCGCTAATGAGGAGCATATTATAAGAGGGTTGAGTTTTTTAAACCCTTTTGATATTGTTTTAAGCCCCTTTGCACCATTTATATGTTTTGGTTATTTTTAAATGTTTATACAGTAATGTACTGTATTTTGAAATAACCAGAATAGAGGAAATCAGCTCTAATATACATTATTTAGGTATAAATATGGTGAGAATGCCCGTCGCAAGTCCGAGGCGTCGGTAAACAAGTACTTTGCTAAGTGAAGAGAGGCTGTAGTATACAGCGAAGTTCTGGCAGGTCGTATTTGTTTGGTCAAGTGCTGAGCTTTGTTTGAGTAGGGAGCTGGTCATATACCAAGGTTCCACTGTGTATGTAAAATATGCAATAACTTTAAAGCACTTGAAATTTTGGAAAAATTCCAGACATAATAGAGATGTGCTCATGGAGAATTTAAAACAAACCCTACTATACTCCAAAAATTTTAACTTTTAATAAAAGTCATACTGAACTCAAACTTGTACATTTCCTGTAAATAAATTTATTTTAAACCCATTTTTCAAAAGCCCTTCTATAAATATACTTACCTTTTATGATTTTCTGTAGTTTGTCTGCAGATCTGAACAAAGAGCTCATCTCTTAGTCCAAGTGTATTATAACACATAGTGACAATGTCTAGACCCACTGAATTAAGAGTCATTCCAGGTTTTGGCTTCCGGTCACTCATGTAGATCTGAACCAGTCTGAAAAGCTCACATGCTTGGTTTTTCACAGATTTGTCCAAAGTGGCTAACATAGGTTTTCGAATTGGATCCTGAAATAATAAATTACAATATAAATAGAATATTTCAATAAGGTAAAACAATTTGAATTGGTAGGATTAAGTATATAAAATTCAATAATGCCACTTTACATTACTGATACAAACAAGATGATATGCTTGTCTTTTTTTTTCTATCTAGCTTTGTTATTTTTATTATAATATTCATGTTAAGCACTAAACCCACTTTGGTCATTCAAAGCAAGGAGTGCTGGAGGCTTGATCCTCCATCTGCTAGTCACAGCCCAGTCTCTGACCAGTTAGGTTGTTGGTGATGCTAGGAGAATACTGAAGAGAGAGAGAGAGACAGAGAGGTGGGGGGGGGGGAGGCAGGACGTGTCACAGTGTGCTACACAAACTTTCTTAATATTACTTAACTACGAATAGGTAGTAGGTTGGTAGACAGCAACCGCCCAGTAGGATGGTAGGATTGCTGGTGTCCTTTTTTCTGTCTCATGAACATGCAAGATTTCAGGTATGTCTTGCTACTTCTACTTACACTTAGGTCACACTACACATACATGTACAAGCACATATATACACACCCCTCTGGGTTTTCTTCTATTTTCTTTCTAGTTCTTATTCTTGTTTATTTCCTCTTATCTCCATGGGGAAGTGGAACAGAATTCTTCCTCCGTAAGCCATGCGTGTTGTAAGAGGCGACTAAAATGCCGGGAGCAAGGGGCTAGTAACCTCTTCTGTATATCTTACTAAATGTAAAAGGAGAAACTTTTGTTTTTCCTTTTAGGCTACCCCGCCTCGGTGGGATACGGCCGGTGTGTTGAAAGAAAGAAGAAGACTTAACTACGAGGGTTGGCAAGGAAAAAACTGTTCAGTGACATAGTACTACCTACAACACATTAGTACAAGTAAGCCATCTCCTCCATAGAAGTGAATATAAGCAAAATCAGTGATACTTAAGAGTGTTTTGATGAACAATGTGGTGAGAGTGAGGGGACAGTGGCAGGCCTAGTAACTGACATCACTATTGCCTTCACAGTGAGCATCTAATTTGGTGCTATGTACTAGCATCTGGGTGCTTTATAACAACATGACTTGTACAATGTAACATAGTAATTTGTACAATGTAACATAGTAATTTGTGCTAACATCTTCCTGTAGTGAAAATGTGGATAACATAAACAGTTGTTTATTAAGTGATAGTGAGAAGGCAACACTCCCAGCTTGCCAGCCCACAGCCTGCCCTCACCTTCCCTCACTACCCACCCCATTATAAACACCCCCATGATACCACCACCCTCTCTTTCCTGTGTACTTCATTGTAAACTTACAAAGCTTCCTCTGTGATGACTTCACATTGCAAAATAGCAAGAATATCTTCGCTATCTGGCTATTGTCCCCAGTAGATACTGCAGTGTTTGTGGGTATACTACAAAGGACAAAATACTTCTTATATGTAAGGAGCCTACTTGTTCCAATTACTGCCACACAGATTGCATTCTGGAAGAATTTTGTTGCAGCCAGGTAGAAAATCTCAGATAATTGAAGGATATCCATAATCCTGTGGTATATGTGGAAACAAGCCTGGAGCTACAAGAGGAAGGTTCAGAAGTACCTCAGGGACTCCTCTCCAAAGATGAAGACTGCCCTCGTGGGCTGTGTTGTAAAGTCACAGCTAAGATAATTCATCACAGGGAAGCACTTCATGAGCTCTTCAAATCATTAGATACCCTTCAGGCTATTGTAGAAGGCCAGTGCAAGCCTACATCAACTGACATAAGCTGCTCAGCTGATGGTGACACTATTGACAAAGATGAAGTCCCACACTGAGCTCAACTCAAGAGGTAAATAACTGGTGGAATTCTGTCATCGCTAAGGCTCCACAGTAAAGTACTGAGTCAGGATTTTCTTCACTAGAGATTGGTGCAGTTAATAATCAGGGGACTATCACTGCACCTGAGCAGCTGCTGCCCCAAAGTATGAACAGCAAAAACACATCTGTCAGAACTGTACAGGGGCGTGGTAGAGGAAGACATCTACAGCCGTCTCACCTTCCACCAACCTTCCACATCTGGACAAACACCATATCCCCTTTAAAATCAGGCATAATCACAGACAACACTACAGACCACTACCCAACCTTTCTCATAACTAACCTGGGCAAACTACCACAACACATTACTAAAGTAACCTTCAGACTACATAACAAGACAGTAGTTAACAACTTTATAGCAGCTATGAATAACATCAATTGGCAAAATGAGCTTGAAACATATACAGATATGAATGAATGTATAAATAATTTTCTAAAAAAAGCCCAATGCCTCTATAACAGACATTGCCCCAGAAAAACTAAACAGATCACAGCAAAGAGACTGAATAATCCCTGGCTAACACCAAGCATCCTCAAATCCATTAACACAAAGCACAAATATGAAAAACAGTATAGAATGGGTCAAATAACCAGAGAACAGTTGAAAAATTACTCGTCAGCACTTACCAGCCTGATAAGAAGGTCAAAAAAATTGTATTATGAAAATAGATTATATAACATAAAAGGGGTTGATATGAAAAAACCTGGAAAACTCTATCTGAAATTCTTGGAACTAAAAAGTTATCCAAAAACAAAGCAATCAAACTAACAAAATCAGATGAACCCCCTACTCGCTCCAACTGAAAACAGCAAACAGACTTAATGTTTTCTTCTCCACCATAGGAAAAAATCTAGCAAACAAAATACCAAGCACAAATGCCCGTCCATCAGACTACACCATAGGAACCTACCCAAATATGCTATTCCTAGCTCAACACCCCCCACTGAAGTTATGCTCATCATAAACACCCTTAAAAAACAAGGCAGGAGACATAAACAACTTGCCTGCTTTTATGTACAAAAAAGCTTCTCAAGTATTGTCACCAATTATTGCAACACTCTTTAACAAATCCATTGAATCATCTACCTTCCCAACAATCCTCAAAATAGTGAGGGTCACTCCGATCCATAAAGGAGGTGCCCAAAGCCGACTTGAATAACTATAGACAAATATCTAACTTACCACTGCTCTCTAAAATCTTTAAAAAAATTAATTCATAGAGGATCTATTCCTACCTCGTTTCACACAACATATTAAACCCTTGTCAGTTTGGATTCAGGAATAATAAAGCACAAATGACGCTATCATACACAAGCTAGAACTAATATATACCGCACTTGAAAAGAAAGAAGTCCTGCTGGGCTTTTTTCACTGATTTACGTAAAGCTTTTGATACAGTCGACCATAAACTACTGTACTCCAAATTAATGCACTATGGTTTCAGAGGCCACTCCCTCAACTACTTAAAAGTCATACCTTAGTAACAGAACTCAATATGTGTATGCAAATGATGCAAATCCTCCACCCAAACCAATCACAGTAGGAGTCCCACTAGGAAGCATCCTTGGACCACTCTCTTTCTCATCTACATCAATGATCTACCGAATGCACCCACAGCTACTCAAACCTATATTTGCAGGGCAACTACATATGTATTTTCCCACCCAAACGCAGTCATACTAGCAAACACAGTCAATGCTGAATTACAGAAAATATCTGCCTGGATGATGACTAACAAACTTACCCTGAACACGATAAAACCTATTTCATTCAGTTTGGAAACAAAGCGCAAATGATCCAATTAACATTACGCTAAATGGATCATCAGTCACAAGACTCAGAGGGAAAATTCCTAGGTAAACCACCTTACAGTAGCCTTAAGTTTTCCGGACACACATACAACAAATCACCAAGAAAATCTCCAAGACTGTAGGCATACTATGAAAGATAAGGTACTACCCTTCCACAATCAGCTCTCTCTGGCACTGTACCCTTTTACTATTTTACCCCATCTTTCATATGGAATTTGTGCATGGGGATCAACAACATCCAATCACCTAAAAACCCTAATAACCCAGCAAAAGGCAGCAGTAAGAATGATAACCAAATTCCCACTCCCGCCAGCAATACTCCACCAATTTTCAAAAGTCTGAATCTGCTTACTTTAAGACATCCCTACTTATTCATGTGCCTACTACATACACAGAACAATACACACAAATATAAACCCCCCCTCAAACTTTTCCCCACCAACCTAAAAGGACACATGACCACAACACAAGACACAGATCTCTTTTTGATATACCTCGTGTCCATATCACACTGTGTAAAAACTCTATGCACAAAGGGCCCCAAAATATGGAATTCTTTTCCAGAAGTATTTAAGTAACCCAGTCTGAAAATCAATTTAAAACTCTTCTCAAAAGCCACTTAATCACCCTAGACTAAATGCTAAATACTCAGTACACATTTATTCCCTATGTACTCCCACATTATAACTGAAACAATCACATTGAACCTTTTATCCATTGTTGACAGGAATATAATTGAATTAATTGTTTTTTTACAAAAGCATTTTAGAATATAAATATATCTTTGTATTATACAAAAATTTTTATTCATTTATAAATTAATTCTACTGTACAACTATGAAATAATTACTTTCCTACTGTACAACTATGATATACTACTCCTTAGTATTAAGTAGAATGTAAGCCAATAATGTTAAGTTGGCCCATAATGCCTAGGCATAATAGAGGCTCTCTTTGCATTGCAACCCACTATTGTATATACACAATCTCAATGTACTGTTTGCAAAGACATTAAATAAATAAATAAACACAGTCCCAGGAAAACGTTCATCAGATACACAATCATTAGGCTCACCAGCAGCAGAACCTGCAGACAAATCAGCAGTGAAACACAGGAGGTGCAACAAATAGGAGTCCACGCTTCCAGGCCCCTAGGCAGTGCTTTCGCTGTCAAAGGAGGGGGGAAAACCGCTAACAACTGCCTGTGAGATACCAGGTGCAATTACTGCCACAAGAAAGGACATCAGGAGGACCAGTGTCAGAAGAAAAAGGAACTTGACAGAGAGGACCACCTGTTTCGGGACCTGTTCTCGGAACAAACCAGCAGGATCTCTGAATTCGTGAACATACTCACACATCACCCACTCATCTACTCCTATCTCAGCCCAGCAGGTGGTACTGTGTCTTATACAAGACCACAGACCTACATCCCAGCAACTGCCTTGGTGCCCTACATCTCTCAAGGGCAGGTACCTTACATGCCTTACACATCCACCACCTCAAGCCAGTCTATCAGCATCCTGTCAGCCAACATTAGAGGTTTCATTACCAATGTTGGAGAGCTCCCACACAGTTTTGTGAACACTCAACGTCCCAACATGACAGCTGTTGTTGAAACATTTTTGGACGACAGGATTCCAGAAAATTTTGCAAGAACTGCTAGCTACACCTCATGGATGAAAAGAGACAGGCAAGGGCAAGGAGGTGGTGTTGCTGTGTGCTTCTCTAAAAGTGTACATGCCCAGCACATTGATGTTGCCATCCCTACTTTTCTTGAAATGATGTTCTTCAAGCTATGCATCAACACTAGTACCTCTTTACTAGAATGTGCAATGTACAGACCTCATTGGCAACATGCAGACTCCATCAACTTCCTAATTGAAAATGTGGACTCCCTTCTGCTTGAACACATAATTGTTGGTGACCTCAACCAACATCTTATACAGAAGGACTTTGATGACTTTCTTGCAGTATTTGACATGGGAAACTTTGTTGATTTCCCTACACACATCTCTGACTCCTCCCTTGACCCAGTAGTGAGTCATCTGGCAGAAGGTATAGTCACTTGTCAACTCCTCGGCTATGTTGGATTGTCTGACCACAAGGCTGTTTTTACGACACTTAAGATCCCAACAGAACAAGGTGAGGAGTCCACACACACAATCTGGCTATGGGAAAGAGGTAATTGGCCAGCCCTTTGCTCTGAGCTCATTACCACTTATTGGAATGCTCTTCTCCAAGGGGATGTTGACAACCAAGTGAAAGCCTTCACTGGACACATCCCTGATCTACAACAAGAACACATCCCTCACCAGCAACATGTGACGAAGCCTACAGATCAGTCTTGGTTCAGCTTTCATTGTAGAGGGGCTGCTACTGCTAAGTACAAGGCATGGTGAAGGTATAAGAAACATCCTACCATCTATATCAGGAACTTGCACAGGCAAGCCTGTAGGCACATGGGTGAAGTTCAAAAGTGGGCCATCGCTAAATGGGAGGTGGACACAAAAAGAAAGCTAGCATCAGGTAGAGTAGGCTCCAAAACCTGGTGGTCCCTGGTCAAGGACAGACAAGGTTATCTGCCTAATGAACTCATTCCACCTCTAAATCGACAGGATGGGACTATCCCCTACTAGTATTAAAGAGAAGGGGGGCCCTTTTTTTTCCCAAACAATTTGTTTCCCCAAAATGCAAGTTCCTGATCCAGCTGGGGACCCCCCCTTTGGCTAGCTGCAAGAACTGTGTCAAAACTGTAAAGGTGGTGAAATAAGGCGGAGGAGGTCTTTTCCCTTTTAAATTGCTTAAACCAAGAAAAGGCGTGGCCCAGAAAAGTTGACCCCAAAGATTGTTTAGTTTTGGGGCAGACCACACCACACCTAAAAATTCCATCTTTTCCCTTTGCCTAACAGGGGTAAAGGGGTTTCTCTGGGGAAAGAGGCAAATGTAGTCCCCTGTTCACAAAAAGGAGCGATCAAAAATAAACCCCAAATAAGCCCAGGGGTCCCCTCCTGTAAAATTCACGGGCAAATTTTTTTGGGGACAAAAATCCCAAAAAAAAGACAATTTTTTTTGGCTAAACTCACTTTTTGGGTGACGTCGTATGGTTTCGGGAAAAAGGTTTACCTGCTGCTGATCTGTTGTTAAACTCTCCATTTAATGGCACCAGTCCGGGGTGAATCCAAAGTCAATGTGGGGTAGCACTGGGCATTGCTGGTGCTTTGACCAAGTAGGGCACCGGGGCCCCCCTTGGGCCCAAAACTGCAAGCAGGGGAATTGGGGTTCTAGGGAATGTTCCCTCATATTACCTTCAGGGGTAGATCTCAAAGGGGTAGTTCTCAATGGAATAAAACCCGGGAAGAAATTCCTATTGGGGCAAGTTTTTTCACAAGGAAGTGTGCAAACCCAAAATTGTTATGGAATGTCTACTTCATGATTCTTCTCTCATCCCAGAATCCCATCCCTGTGCAGAGGGACTGTTACTCTGAGTTCACTTACCCAAAGAGAAAAAATTCCCAGCTGCTCTTGCTACATCAATCACCAGCTAAGAGCTGAAACACCCTTGGGGGGAAACCCAAGGGCCCAAGTAACATTTGTCCCTAAAGAAAACACAAATGATGAGGCCCCTAGGCACCATGATGGGTTTAAAGCTTTAAAGAGTAGTATGAATGGGAGGGTGGTTTGGGACCGGGGGGAAAAAGTTGATAAACCCCTTGGGGGGAAATTTGACTCCAAACCCGCCCTAAAAAAAACCCCGGGAAATCTTGCAAAAAAAGGCAGCCAGGAAAATTACAGCACTTTTTGCTGTATCTCGCATCTGCTTGACAAATAGGGGTTTCAAGATCCGTATGAGGCACAAATACCTTCTTTTCTTCTTTGTTTTGGGTTTTTAGGGGCCCCTGACAGATACCGTCCGGGGCCCCGCCGTCCAGTGTAGGGGAGGGGGTATCGACAAATGGAAGAATTTTCTTGACTAATAACTATTTCATTGTCTCTGATACGCCCTAATTTCCGCAGGAAAGGGGCAGGTACAGGGCCAAAATCTCCGACGGTCCAGGGGGGAATCCCCCCCCCCTTTTAGGAGGGGGAGGTAGAGTGAAAGTGTGCAAACCCCCTGCGGGGCCCGGGGGCCCCCGGTTTGTTAAATCCGTGCAGTGATAACGGGGGGACCACAGCAGGAAGTGTTCCACCGTCTCAGGCTGTGGGGACACCACGGGCAATGGCTCCTTTCACCTGGGCCCATCCTGGATAGATCTTTTTCATTTAGCAGGGGCCTTTAAAACAGGAGGGGGTGTGGGTGGGCCTTTTCGTTGTTAAAGGGCCCTCATTGTCAAAAATACCACCCTTTGGGTCCACTTCGAGGACAGCGTGAAGCAAGCTTTTTAAAACCAAAAGACAGGCAGAAAACAGCAACTTCACTCTGGGTGTACCCTTCCCAGAAAAATCACTTATTAGATCATTTATCCCCACGATGACTTGAGTTTTTGCAACAATTTTTACAGCATTATGGGTGTCAAAGAGATAAAGTTTAGTTGGGTCAGAAGAAAATTCTGGCCCACAGATGGCAAACCAAAATTCCAATTTTCCCGTTCCCCACTTTTAATGTCCATAACAATAAAAAAAAGCTTTCAAAGGGGCTGATTTTAGGTAACGCTCTTAGCTTGTCAAAAAAGTTAGGAATCCTTAACCCGTAAAAAGTTGTCAATTTAAAACTAGGGATCCTTTAACCTAACCTTTTAAAAAATCTGTAAAAAAAAAAAACAATAATCTTTTCCCCTAGTTTTTGTCTGCATTTCAGCAAGGTCCCAAATTTTTTCTTTTCCAAATTTTTGATACGAAAAAAAGAAGGGGGAAACCTATGATTTTTGGGTTTTTTTGTGCTCACAGGGTTTTACACTTTTTTTTTTTTTTAAAATCATTTTGTCCTTTAAGAGTCCCCTTAAAAAACATCTGAAGGAAAATTAAAAGATGGGTTTTTGGAAGAATGGGCAACCTTCCTTTAAAAAGGGGTAGTTGCCAAAAATGTCCCTATAGCGGGGCCGCAAACATAAAACCATTCATGAGATGCAACTGTTTTTTTTATATAAACCTCTTACTACTGGTTCTGTTCGTTTGTTTTAGCAAAAATTTAAAATTTAAAAACTTTTTTCAATAAATAACCTTTTTACCAATGAAAAAATTTAAAACCCAACGCTAAAATGTAAAAAAATTTTTTAAATAACAAAATTTTAGCAAAACATACCTTGGTCCACGAAATCATTCTATGACAGGAACTTTTTTTCGTTTAAAAAACCACGAGTTGGGAAATTTTAGATTTTTTGAGGGATACTTTTTTCCCTAAAATTGTGTCCAAAAAACCCCCACCATTTTCCCGCTGCTTTTAAAACCCCTCAAAATTTAGACTCCCAGGGGGCTTTTTTATAAGAGAAAGTGCCCGTAACCCTGTAATGAGTTAAATATATTCAAAAAAATTTTTTTTCATTTACTATTATGCAAAAAATTATGTTTGTCAAAGTACAGTGGTCATTAATATATGTCTATGTGAAAGATGCACACACTGTATCTGACTTAGTGAGGTGCTCCCTAATAAATAGTATTTTGGTGTAGCTTGGTTCAAAGCCTTGTATGTTAGCAAAAATGAAAAAGTGTATATTAATGCTTTTTTTTTTTTTTTTGCATTAATTTCTGCAGGTCTGATGTACCAACCACAGACTTTATTTCCAATTCAACATGCCTCAAAGGTGGTGATATATTTTTTTCATTCCTTGCCATTCTTTTTTCCTTTCTGGAGCTAAAAAAAATCTGGTCTGCATGATTGTAACTATGTTTAATTTGATGTTCATATGGCTTAACTCTCCTCATTTCCATCATGTGGAATGTAGGACAGTTTGTACTGTATCATTTTCTTCAGTACTATAGTAAAACATCTTTGGAAGAAAATATTTGCAGGAATGACATAAGAGTAACAATGAAGAAGCTAAAAAAAACCACGTTCAAAGCACACTTCATTTCATATATGTGACAAAGCTATAAGGATAGTATTGTAGAACACCATAAGCAGTATATTTAGACTGGTATTAGAGCTATGGGGAATGAACTAAGAAGCACAAGGATGTAGAGTTTTGTTGGTGTCCTGGGAAATGAACAGGCGGATACCAAAGCGAAGGCTGCTGCTGTAGTGAGCCCACTCTACTGTAGGTGTTTGCCTTACGGTGACTTCATGGGTCTTACTCACAGATATGGCAGGCCCAGTGGGTTCTGTACACCAAGAACAAGTTATACAGGGGTAGGCAGGAAATGGGTGTTTAGCCTTCCTTCAACAGCCTCATCACTTTGAGATGAAGCTCTGTTGACTTGTAGACTGGGCACACACATCTCACTCATAGCTACCATTTCCCAGTGTTTGTCCCCTGCTTTGTGTAGCTTGTGACATGCTGTTGACTGTGGATCATATTTTAACAGTTTGCCCTTGGCTTAGGCCTTTTTGCCTTTGGCATGGCTTTTATAATTATCGAGGTGCCTGTAATGACCTTAGGGAAATTTTAGAAGTTTTTTTTTGACATTACATGACTTAACAATGGAGTTCTGTTACTAAGACCACGTTGGTAAGTGAATTTATCACTAAGTGAGGAGCATACTATAATGGTAGTGGGTTTGTGTTGGCCATCTTGACATTGTTTTTAATGTCACCTTTGTACCATTTATAACATTTCTGGTATGTTTTTAAATGTTTATACAGTAGTGTACTGTATATTGTAATGAAAAGAGCCCGTCTTAAGTCCGAGTTGTTGGTAAACGAGTATTTTGCTAAGTGAGGAGAGGCTGTATTAATTTAATGAGGTTTTTAATTGATGCCAGTTATTTTAATTTAACATGATAGCACATATTTGTATTGAGTATTTGTCTGTTGCTTTATTATATTTTTTTTTATGCATGAGTGACCTACTTTGTCTAAGTGCTATGTAAATGTCACAACTACTACTACTCACTAGAAGAATAAAGAACTAAAGGGATTATGATCACAATATCAGGCAAAGTAGGCTGTAGTTAAAACTAGTTTAAAAGTAGAATAAGACAGCACAGGGAAAAAAGGAAACATTGCTTCAATGTAAGTGGTAAAGAAGTGGGATAAACTAAACACTGACTTTATTAATATAAGACCATATGTGGTTCATAAATAGATATGCTGCAGCTATTTCTGTCATTTGCTTGAAAATCACGAGGTAGAGGTGAGAGCTAGCACATAAAATACTCCCGCACAAACTCAAATAGGTAATTACAATGTGTAAGTGCATGGCCATCATTACCCAAGTTAGGAGTATTAATTAAAACAAAGTGCAATTATTGCCATTAAAGGGCCTAACAACCTCCCCTGTACAAGAAGAAGGATTAACAAAAACTCATGTAACTAGCCTGAGGTGGACGATGGAGTGAACCTGTGATGGGGTTGGTGGTCAAAGCTGAGTCCATCATGTTGGGGATAGATATAGACAATGGACGGTTGCCCAACTGGCCACTGTTGCCATCACGGTTACTTAGCTGATAACACATTGCATGAAAATCTTAAATAAGTAAAGCAGAATTACAAATAATGAAAAGCAATACATACAATACAGTACTTCACTTAGTTTCATATCAGATTGATTCTGAATTCATTTACAAAAATTATTCAAATAAACTTAAGGATGAAATAAGTTTAAAGAAACTAAAAGTTCAAAATGCTGAACAATACTACAAAATAAGCACCAATTACCCAAATAAGTGTGAAACTGGAAGCCTGTAATTGTTTTACACAATGGTAGGATTGCTGGTGTCTTTTTGTTCTGTCTCCTAAACCAACACAATAGCAAGTATATCCTGCTACTTCTACTTACACTTGGGTCACCCTACACAGGCATGTACATGCACATGCATAAATGCCCATCTCAGTTTTCTTTCATTTTCTTAATAGTTCTTGTTCTTATTTCTTTGTCTCCAAGAGGAAACGGAGAAGAAAGTGTGTCGATATAGCGGCATGGTTGGCCTCAGAGATGTACCATTGCTAATAGGTTTTCCCAAATCCCTTCATTAATGTTACCTTGCACACACTTCAACAATGTGTTAAGTACAAAAGCTGCTTGCTTCCACTCCTATCTAATGAGCTAACACAAGCTGGTGGATGTCTGAGCCCCTAGCACTCAAAATCTGCTTTACTCCCTCCTTCCAACCTTTCCTGAGATGACCCTAACCCTCCTTCCAGCCACTACACACTTATACACCCTCCTAGTCATCCTGTATTGCTCTGAGCTTTTTAAATGTCCAAACCACCTAAACAATTCCTCCTCAGCCC
The DNA here is from genome assembly GCF_026875155.1 of Cherax quadricarinatus. Classification (NCBI taxonomy): domain Eukaryota; kingdom Metazoa; phylum Arthropoda; class Malacostraca; order Decapoda; family Parastacidae; genus Cherax; species Cherax quadricarinatus. Next base: position 28,700,231 of record NC_069468.1, read on the forward strand.
TTTGAATAATACTTTTGGTAACCTCGCACCTTATAATCTCCAAGCTCCTAATTCTCTGCATAATATTTACATCACGCATTGTACTCAAACACATCTCCACTGTCTCTAGCCTCTTCTTCATTGCAATATTTAAAACACATGCTTCACACCATATAGGATTGTTGATATCACTATACTCTGGCATATTTTCCTTTTTGCCTTCATGGATAAAGTTCTTTGCCTCCACAGATGCCTTAATGTACCACCCACCTCTTTCATATACCTCCTCTTTTATTTAATTTCCTTGTGCAATTTTCATCCCTCTTTATTCTTTTTGACAGTGTGTGGTACATGACAGTGAGACATACATACACAAATGCATGCACACAGACAGACATGTACTATCCTTGTTTATATTCCCAACTTTTCTACCTTTTTTTTTCCCCCACTACCACTCTAATTCAATCACTTTCTTTCCGACTTCATTTTCTTCAACTTATTTAAATTTCTTGAATACTGTATAATTATACATTTTATATTTTATATCTAATATATACAACCACCCAGGGAGGTACTACCCTCCTGTCAAGTGTGTGTAAAACAAACCTGTACACAAATAACCCGCACATAGAAGAGAGGAGCTTTCGACGACATTTCGGTCCGACTTGGACCATTTACAAAGCCACACTAACCAGAAGTGGAGCAGGATGGCTATATATAGGCAGGAGGGAGGAGAGGAGGAGGAAGGGGGGGAGGAGGAGGAGGAGGAGGAGGAGGAGGAGGAGGAGGAGGAGGAGGAGGAGGCGGAGGGGCGGAGGCGGAGGCGGAGGCGGGGCGGCGGCGGCCAGCAGCAGTAGTAGTAGTAGTAGTAGTGGGGAACTAAGGAGGAGGAGCCAGTTCAAATATAAAGAAAGGGGAGCACTGCAAGGGAGCTAGGTGCCCACAGAGGGAGAGCAAGTGCACAGAGGAGGGGGGAAGGGGAAGTGATGAAATAAATAATGAAGGAACAAAAAACACGCAACAGAAGAAAGACAAAAAAGACAAAAAAAGGAAAGAGGAAAGGGGAAGAGGGAGAAGAAGAAGAAGAAAAAAAAAATGAGGAATCAGGTTAAGTCATGGGTGTTCTGAAGTTTGGAGCATTTTACAATGTAGTGGGAGAGGAAGGCATCTACAGAGACGAAGCCAGGGCTAAGATTCATACAAGGAAAGTTGTGTATTAGAGAGGATTCAACAAGACGGCGACTGTTAAAGTTGGAAGACAGTTTTAGCAGAAGACCAGTCTATAGGATGGCTGTGATCTCTGACGTGACAGAAAAGAGCAATATTAGTGTCAGCAAGCCTAACACTATTTTTGTGCTCCCTAAGTCTGTCAGAAAGAGATCGACCAGTTTCTCCGAAGTATTGAAGAGGACAGGAGGAGCAAGAAATAGAGTAGACACCAGGAACATCTGTAGAGGGAGGAGAGGTATGAACAAGATTAGTGCGAAGAGTGTTAGTCTGGCCGAAAGTAAGCTTGATGTCTAGGGGACGGAGAGAATTGTTGAGATTAGGAAAGACCGGAAATGTAGGGAAGGCAGAGGACAGAAGAGTTCCCAGGAGTAGAGAGTTTGGGAGAGAAGAAATTACGTTTAGCTCGTGAGAAGGCAGAGTCTATGAATGGGAAGGGTAGCCAAGACGGGAAAAAAGAATTATGAAGGTGGAAAATTTTTGCGGAAAGGGAATGAGGTTACAGATGCGG
>NC_069468.1:28702447-28724142 GCF_026875155.1 Cherax quadricarinatus
GAAGGGGGAATATTTTTCTCAGTTAAAAAACTGGTTTTGACTAGGAAAACGCTATTTTTCCGACACTCGTACAAACGGCTTGGTAAGCAAATCTTATATTTATGTCAATTTTTATACTGTGGGTGTATGTATCATGTTTATATGTTATGCTGCATTTTTTTTTTTTTAACAAGTCGGCCGTCTCCCACCGAGGCAGGGTGACCCAAAAAAGAAAGAAAATCCCCAAAAAGAAAATGCTTTCATCATTCAACACTTTCACCACACTCACACATAATCACTGTTTTTGCAGAGGTGCTCAGAATACAACAGTTTAGAAGCACATACGTATAGATACACAACATATCCCTCCAAACTGCCAATATCCCAAACTCCTCCTTTAAAGTGCAGGCATTGTACTTCCCATTTCCAGGACTCAAGTCCAACTATATGAAAATAACGGTTTCCCTGAATCCTTCACTAAAATATTACCCTGCTCACACTCCAACAGATTGTCAGGTCCCAAGTACCATTCGTCTCCATTCACTCCTATCTAACACGCTCACGCACGCTTGCTGGAAGTCCAAGCCCCTTGCCACAAAACCTCCTTTACCCCCTCTCTCCAACCCTTTCGAGGACGACCCTACCTCGCCTTCCTTCCCCTATAGATTTATATGCTTTCCATGTCATTCTACTTTGATCCATTCTCTCTAAATGACCAAACCACCTCAACAACCCCTCTTCTGCCCTCTGACTAATACTTTTATTAACTCCACACCTTTTCCTAATTTCCACACTCCGAATTTTCTGCATAATATTTACACCACACTTTGCCCTTAGACAGGACATCTCCACTGCCTCAACCGTCTCCTCGCTGCTGCATTTACCACCCAAGCTTCACACCCATATAAGAGTGTTGGTACTACTATACTTTCATACATTTCCTTCTTTGCCTCCATAGATAACGTTTTTTGACTCCACATATAACCTCAATGCACCACCCACCTTTTTTCCTCATCAATTCTATGATTAACCTCATCCTTCATAAATCCATCCGCGACCGTCAACTCCCAAGTATCTGAAAACATTCACTTTCCATACTCCTCCTCCCCAATTTGATATCCAATTTTTCTTTATCTAAATCATTTGATACCCTCATCACCTTACTCTTTTCTATGTTCACTTTCAACTTTCTACCTTTACACACATTCCCAAACTCATCCACTAACCTTTGCAATTTTTCTTTAGAATCTCCCATAAGCACAGTATCATCAGCAAAAAGTAACTGTGTTAATTCCCATTTTGAATTTGATTCCCATAATTTAGTCCACCCCTCTCCCGAACACCCTAGCATTTACTTCTTTTACAACCCCATCTATAAATATATTAAACCATGGTGACATTACACATCCCTGTCTAAGACCTACTTTTACCGGGAAGTAGTCTCCCTCTCTTCTACACACCCTAACCTGAGCCTCACTATCCTCATAAAACTCTTTACAGCATTTAGTAACTTACCACCTATTCCATATACTTGCAACATCTGCCACAATGCTCCCCTATCCACTCTATCATATGCCTTTTCTAAATCCATAAATGCAATAAAAACTTACCTACCTTTATCTAAATACTGTTCACATATATGCTTCAATGTAAACACTTGATCTACACATCCCCTACCCACTCTGAAACCTCCTTGCTCATCTGCAATCCTACATCTTGTCTTACCTTTAATTCTTTCAATTATTTAAACCTACCGTACTCTTTTCCTGGTATACTCAATAAACTTATTCCTCTATAATTTTTACAATCTCTTTTGTCCCCTTTCCTTTATATAAAGGGACTATACATGCTCTCTGCCAATCCCTAGGTACCTTCCCCTCTTTCATACATTTATTAAACAAAGTACCAACCACTCCAACACTATATCCCCCCCGCTTTTAACATTTCTGTCATGATCCCATCAGTTCCAGCTGCTTTACCCCCTTTCATTCTACGTAATGCCTCGCGTACCTCCCCCACACTTACATTTGCTCTTCTTCCCCTCTAAAAATGGTATACCCCCTGACCAGTGCATGAAATTACCGCCCCCTTTTTTCCTCAACCTTTTAAAAGTTCCCCAAATTTCGCCTCTAAACCCAATACCCCCCTTTTCCACTACAAATCCCCTCCCCTGTTTTTTTAAATGACAAAACCCCTACTTTCCCTGGCTTTCTTAAAAGTTTTTAACTCACTCCAAAATTTTTTTTATTTTCATTAAAATTTCTTTTACAGTGCCCCCCACTATCATCTGCTCTCCTTTTGCACTCTCTCCCCCTCTCTTCACCTTTCTTTTTTTTCTCCATTTTACTTGCTTTTTTTATAACACTTTTGCTTTGTAAAAACCTTCCCAAAAACTAACTTTTTCTTTTTATACACCCTTTACTTCATCATTCCACCAATCACTCCTTTTCCACCTGCCCCCCCCCTCCCATAACCAAACTTCTGCCCCACTTTAATACTGCATTTTTTAAAAATATTCCAACCCCCTTCAAAACCCCCCCCAATCATTTTGACTAGCCCACCTTTTTGCCAACAGTCGCTTATATCTCCCCCCAATTCCTCCCCCCTTGTTTATACACTTTCACCTCCCTCTTTTTTGTTTTTGCCACCTTCCCCTTTTCCATTACCCCTTACTTAACGTAGCACAATAAATAATGATCGAATATCAGTTCCCCCCTTTTAAACAGTTCATCGGAGCCTACCCATCAACCTTTTTTCCACCAATACATAATCTAAAAACTACTTTCTTACGTCTACATCATACCCTTTATTTTATCCTTTTTTCATAAATACTATTACTTATTACCAAATCTCTTTCTACACATAGTCAATTCAAGGGTCCCATTTCATTTACCCCGGCACTCCAAATTTACCTACTACTCCCTCCATAACATTTTTACCCACTTTAGCATTGAAATCCCCAACCACCATTACTCTCACACTTGATTCAAAGCTCCCCACGCATTCACTCAACATTTCCCAAAATCTCTCTCTATCCTCTACACTTCTTTCTTCTCCAGGTGCATACACGCTTACTATAACCCACTTTTCACATCCAATCTTTATTTTACTCTACATAATCCTTGAATTAATACATTTATAGTCCCTCTTTTCCTGCCATAGCTTATCCTTCAACATTATTGCTACTGCTTCTTTAGCTCTAACTCTATTTGAAACCCCTGACCTAATCCCATTTATTCCTCTCCATTGAAACTCTCCCACCCCCTTCAGCTTTGTTTCACTTAAAGCCAGGACATGCATGTTTATTATATAACATGCATGTTTATTATATAATTTTGAAAAAATATCATAGCTGGATTAATGGAAATGTCTATATTAACGCAATATATGACATTTAATGCGCCCAAGAGATTATATAGTGTCAGGGTACAGTGGAACCTTGGTATGTGACCTTAATTCATTCCAGAAGGGTGTTCGAGTGCTGCTCCATTTGAGCATCGAAGAAGTTCTTCTCAACCAATTTTCTGTTTAGTTGGCTGTTGTCACTAATCGTCGTAGACCCATGGTGACTTATTTATACAAATAATACAAAGAAAACACCAAGAAATGTGAAGAAACACGAAATACAGCCTCCCCACTTAACGACGGAGTTTCGTTCCTAAGACCACGTCGTTAAATGAAGTCGTCGCTAAGTGAGGAGCATATTATAATGATGGTGAGTTTATGTCAACCATCTTTGATATTGTTTTAATGTCACCTTTGCACCATTTATACATTTCTGGTATATTTTTAAATGTTTATACAGTAATGTACTGTATTTTGAAATAACCAGAATAGAGGAAATCAGCTCTAATATACATTATTTAGGTATAAATATGGTGAGAATGCCCTGTCGCAAGTCCGAGGCGTCGGTAAACAAGTACTTTGCTAAGTGAAGAGAGGCTGTAGTATACAGCGAAGTTCTGGCAGGTCGTATTTGTTTGGTCAAGTGCTGAGCTTTGTTTGAGTAGGGAGCTGGTCATATACCAAGGTTCCACTGTGTATGTAAAATATGCAATAACTTTAAAGCACTTGAAATTTTGGAAAAATTCCAGACATAATAGAGATGTGCTCATGGAGAATTTAAAACAAACCCTACTATACTCCAAAAATTTTAACTTTTAATAAAAGTCATACTGAACTGTAAATAAATTTATTTTAAACCCATTTTTCAAAAGCCCTTCTATAAATATACTTACCTTTTATGATTTTCTGTAGTTTGTCTGCAGATCTGAACAAAGAGCTCATCTCTTAGTCCAAGTGTATTATAACACATAGTGACAATGTCTAGACCCACTGAATTAAGAGTCATTCCAGGTTTTGGCTTCCGGTCACTCATGTAGATCTGAACCAGTCTGAAAAGCTCACATGCTTGGTTTTTCACAGATTTGTCCAAAGTGGCTAACATAGGTTTTCGAATTGGATCCTGAAATAATAAATTACAATATAAATAGAATATTTCAATAAGGTAAAACAATTTGAATTGGTAGGATTAAGTATATAAAATTCAATAATGCCACTTTACATTACTGATACAAACAAGAGGATATGCTTGTCTTTTTTTCTATCTAGCTTTGTTGTTATTTTTATTATAATATTCATGTTAAGCACTAAACCCACTTTGGTCATTCAAAGCAAGGAGTGCTGGAGGCTTGATCCTCCATCTGCTAGTCACAGCCCAGTCTCTGACCAGTTAGGTTGTTGGTGATGCTAGGAGAATACTGAAGAGAGAGAGAGAGAGAGACAGAGAGGTGTGGGAAGGGGGGGGGGGGAGGCAGGACGTGTCACAGTGTGCTACACAAACTTTCTTAATATTACTTAACTACGAATAGGTAGTAGGTTGGTAGACAGACGAAACCGCCGCCAGTAGTGTATGGTAGTGATTGGCTGGTGTCCTTTTTTCTGTCTCATGAACATGCAAGATTTCAGGTATGTCTTGCTACTTCTACTTACACTTAGGTCACACTACACATACATGTACAAGCACATATATACACACCCCTCTGGGTTTTCTTCTATTTTCTTTCTAGTTCTTATTCTTGTTTATTTCCTCTTATCTCCATGGGGAAGTGGAACAGAATTCTTCCTCCGTAAGCCATGCGTGTTGTAAGAGGCGACTAAAATGCCGGGAGCAAGGGGCTAGTAACCTCTTCTGTATATCTTACTAAATGTAAAAGGAGAAACTTTTGTTTTTCCTTTTAGGCTACCCCGCCTCGGTGGGATACGGCCGGTGTGTTGAAAGAAAGAAGAAGACTTAACTACGAGGGTTGGCAAGGAAAAAAACTGTTCAGTGACATAGTACTAACCTACAAACATTAGTACAAGTAAGCCATCTCCTCCATAGAAGTGAATATAAGCAAAATCAGTGATACTTAAGAGTGTTTTGATGAACAATGTGGTGAGAGTGAGGGGACAGTGGCAGGCCTAGTAACTGACATCACTATTGCCTTCACAGTGAGCATCTAATTTGGTGCTATGTACTAGCATCTGGGTGCTTTATAACAACATGACTTGTACAATGTAACATAGTAATTTGTGCTAACATCTTCCTGTAGTGAAAATGTGGATAACATAAACAGTTGTTTATTAAGTGATAGTGAGAAGGCAACACTCCCAGCTTGCCAGCCCACAGCCTGCCCTCACTGCCCACCCCATTATAAACACCCCCATGATACCACCACCCTCTCTTTCCTGTGTACTTCATTGTAAACTTACAAAGCTTCCTCTGTGATGACTTCACATTGCAAAATAGCAAGAATATCTTCGCTATCTGGCTATTGTCCCCAGTAGATACTGCAGTGTTTGTGGGTATACTACAAAGGACAAAATACTTCTTATATGTAAGGAGCCTACTTTTTCCAATTACTGCCACACAGATTGCATTCTGGAAGAATTTTGTTGCAGCCAGGTAGAAAATCTCAGATAATTGAAGGATATCCATAATCCTGTGGTATATGTGGAAACAAGCCTGGAGCTACAAGAGGAAGGTTCAGATGTGTGGTAGCACTGGGCATTGCTGGTGCTTTCGACCAAGTATGGCACCAGGGCCTCTTGGCAAAACTGCAAGCACTGGGAATTGTGGGTTCTATGCTATGTCTCCTCAGTGATTACCTTCATGGTAGATCTCTAAGGGTAGTTCTCAATGGAATAGAACCAGCAAGACATCCTATTGGGGCAAGTGTTCCACAAGGAAGTGTGCTGAGACCATTGTTATGGAATGTCTACTTCAATGACCTTCTTCATCTCATCCCAGAATCCCATGCATGTGCAGATGACTGTACTCTGATGTTCACTTATCCAAGAGAAGAAATGCCAGCTGCTCTTAGCTACATCAATCACCAGCTAAGAGCTGTATCAGCTTGGGGAAACCAATGGCAAGTAACATTTGCACCTGAGAAAACACAAATGATGATGGTCTCTAGGCACCATGATGGTAATGCTAGTGCAGTAGTATGAATGGGAGGGTGTTGGTACCTGGGGAAGAAGTTGATATCCTTGGGGCGAAATTTGACTCCAAACTGACCATGAAAAACCACGTAAATCTTGCAAACAAGGCAGCCAGGAAGCTTACAGCACTTCGCTGTATCTCGCATCTGCTTGACAGTAGGGATTGCAAGATCCTGTATGAGGCACAAGTACTCTTCTTCTTCTTCTTCTGTTGGGTTTCAGGGCCACTGACAGCATACGCTGTATCGAGCCCCGCCGTCCAGTGCTAGGAGAGGGGATATCGACCAAAGTGGAAGAATGTCTTGACTAATAACTATGTATCATATGTCTCTGATACGCCCCGAATCCAGCAGGAAGGAGCAGGTACAGGCCAATATCTCCTGACGGTCCAGAGGGCAAATCCCCTCCCCATTGAGGAGGGCAGGTAGAGTGAAAGTGTGCACCCCATGCGTGCGCAAGGCCGCACGGATAGTAGTCCGTGCAGTGATAACGTGGGCACCACAGCAGGAAGTGTTCCACCGTCTCAGGCTGTGAGGGACACCATGGGCAGATGTCTCCTTTCACCTGGACCCATCCTGGATAGATCTCTCATTTCAGCAGAGCCTTCAACACAGGAGGGATGTGGGTGGCCTTACTGTTGTGTACAAGGCCATCATTGTCAAAGTACCACACTTGGATCCACTTCGAGGACAGCGTGAAGCAAGCTTCTATACCACAAGACAGGCAGAAAGCAGCAACTTCACTCTGGGTGTACCCTTCTCCAGAACATCACTTCATCTGAGATCATTTATCCCCACGATGACCTGAGTATGCAACACATTTGTACAGCATTATGATGTCAACGAGATAAAGTCAGTTGATCAGAAGAAAATGCTGGCCCACAGATGGCTCCAACTTCATCCTGTTCCCTACTTGTATGTCTCATAACAATAAAAATGCTTTCAAAGGAGCTGATGTAGGTAACAGCTCTTAGCTTGTCAATAAAGTTAGGAATCCTTAACCTGTAAATAGCTTGTCAATAAAGCTAGGGATCCTTAACCTAACCTTGTAAAACTCTGTAAAAAAAAAAATCAATCAATCTTTTCCCATAGTTTTGTGTCTGCATTGCAGCAAGGTCAATTGTTTCTTTCCATTTATGATACGAAACCAGAAGGTGGAATCCTATGATAATGTTTTCTTGTGCTCACAGTTTGACACTTTTTTTTTTTTTTTAAACTCATTTTGCTCCTTCAAGAGTCATTAGTAAACATCTGAAGGCAGATGAAAAGATGTAGGAAGAATGTGGCAACCTTCCTTAAAAGAGGGCTAGTTGCAATCATGTCATATAGCGGAGCCGCAAACATAAACCATTCATGAGATGCAACTGTTTTCTTATATAAACATCTTACTACTGGTTCTGTTCTGTTTGTATTAGCAGAAAATATAAAATAATAACTTTTGTCAATAAATAAGCTTATACCAATGAAAAATTAATACCTAGACAGCTACATGTAAAAATTTATTACTACAAAATCTAGCAACACATACCTTGGTCCACGAAATCATGTCTATGACAGGAACTTTTTTTCGTAAAAGACCACGAGTATGAATGTTGAGATTTTCCTGAGCATATTTTTCCATAAGATTGTGTCCATCACCTCCACCAGTACTGCTGCTATACCGCTCAAAGTCAGACTCCGAGGGAGGCTTTTTCATAAGAGAAAGTGCAGTCATACCCTGTAATGAGTTAAATATATTCAATATTTATTTTCATCACTATTATGCAAAAATTATGTTTGTCAAAGTACAGTGGTCATTAATATATGTCTATGTGAAAGATGCACACACTGTACCTGACTTAGTGAGGTGCTCCCTAATAAATAGTATTTTGGTGCAGCTTGGTTCAAAGCCTTGTATGTTAGCAAAAATGAAAAAGTGTATATTAATGCTTTTTTTTTTTTTTTTTGCATTAATTTCTGCAGGTCTGATGTACCAACCACAGACTTTATTTCCAATTCAACATGCCTCAAAGGTGGTGATATATTTTTTTCATTCCTTGCCATTCTTTTTTCCTTTCTGGAGCTAAAAAAAATCTGGTCTGCATGATTGTAACTATGTTTAATTTGATGTTCATATGGCTTAACTCTCCTCATTTCCATCATGTGGAATGTAGGACAGTTTGTACTGTATCATTTTCTTCAGTACTATAGTAAAACATCTTTGGAAGAAAATATTTGCAGGAATGACATGAGTAACAATGAAGAAGCTAAACAAAACCACGTTCAAAGCACACTTCATTTCATATATGTGACAAAGCTATAAGGATAGTATTGTAGAACACCATAAGCAGTATATTTAGACTGGTATTAGAGCTATGGGGAATGAACTAAGAAGCACAAGGATGTAGAGTTTTGTTGGTGTCCTGGGAAATGAACAGGCGGATACCAAGCGAAGGCTGCTGCTGTAGTGAGCCCACTTACTGTAGGTGTTTGCCTTACGGTGACTTCATGGGTCTTACTCACAGATATGCAGGCCAGTGGGTTCTGTACACCAAGAACAAGTTATACAGGGGTAGGCAGGAAATGGGTGTTTAGCCTTCCTTCAACAGCCTCATCACTTTGAGATGAAGCTCTGTTGACTTGTAGACTGGGCACACACATCTCACTCATAGCTACCATTTCCCAGTGTTTGTCCCCTGCTTTGTGTAGCTTGTGACATGCTGTTGACTGTGGATCATATTTTAACAGTTTGCCCTTGGCTTAGGCCTTTTTGCCTTTGGCATGGCTTTTATAATTATCGAGGTGCCTGTAATGACCTTAGGGAAATTTTAGAAGTTTTTTTTTGACATTACATGACTTAACAATGGAGTTCTGTTACTAAGACCACGTTGGTAAGTGAATTTATCACTAAGTGAGGAGCATACTATAATGGTAGTGGGTTTGTGTTGGCCATCTTTGACATTGTTTTAATGTCACCTTTGTACCATTTATAACATTTCTGGTATGTTTTTAAATGTTTATACAGTAGTGTACTGTATATTGTAATGAAAAGAGCCCGTCTTAAGTCCGAGTTGTTGGTAAACGAGTATTTTGCTAAGTGAGGAGAGGCTGTATTAATTTAATGAGGTTTTTAATTGATGCCAGTTATTTTAATTTAACATGATAGCACATATTTGTATTGAGTATTTGTCTGTTGCTTTATTATATTTTTTTTTATGCATGAGTGACCTACTTTGTCTAAGTGCTATGTAAATGTCACAACTACTACTACTCACTAGAAGAATAAAGAACTAAAGGGATTATGATCACAATATCAGGCAAAGTAGGCTGTAGTTAAAACTAGTTTAAAAGTAGAATAAGACAGCACAGGGAAAAAAGGAAACATTGCTTCAATGTAAGTGGTAAAGAAGTGGGATAAACTAAACACTGACTTTATTAATATAAGACCATATGTGGTTCATAAATAGATATGCTGCAGCTATTTCCTGTCATTTGCTTGAAAATCACGAGGTAGAGGTGAGAGCTAGCACATACAATACTCCCGCACAAACTCAAATAGGTAATTACAATGTGTAAGTGCATGGCCATCATTACCCAAGTTAGGAGTATTAATTAAAACAAAGTGCAATTATTGCCATTAAAGGGCCTAACAACCTCCCCTGTACAAGAAGAAGGATTAACAAAAACTCATGTAACTAGCCTGAGGTGGACGATGGAGTGAACCTGTGATGGGGTTGGTGGTCAAAGCTGAGTCCATCATGTTGGGGATAGATATAGACAATGGACGGTTGCCCAACTGGCCACTGTTGCCATCACGGTTACTTAGCTGATAACACATTGCATGAAAATCTTAAATAAGTAAAGCAGAATTACAAATAATGAAAAGCAATACATACAATACAGTACTTCACTTAGTTTCATATCAGATTGATTCTGAATTCATTTACAAAAATTATTCAAATAAACTTAAGGATGAAATAAGTTTAAAGAAACTAAAAGTTCAAAATGCTGAACAATACTACAAAATAAGCACCAATTACCCAAATAAGTGTGAACTGGAAGCCTGTAATTGTTTTACACAATGGTAGGATTGCTGGTGTCTTTTTGTTCTGTCTCCTAAACCAACACAATAGCAAGTATATCCTGCTACTTCTACTTACACTTGGGTCACCCTACACAGGCATGTACATGCACATGCATAAATGCCCATCTCAGTTTTCTTTCATTTTCTTAATAGTTCTTGTTCTTATTTCTTTGTCTCCAAGAGGAAACGGAGAAGAAGTGTGTCGATATAGCGGCATGGTTGGCCCTCAGAGATGTACCATTGCTAATAGGTTTTCCCAAATCCCTTCATTAATGTTACCTTGCACACACTTCAACAATGTGTTAAGTACAAAAGCTGCTTGCTTCCACTCCTATCTAATGAGCTAACACAAGCCTGGTGGATGTCTGAGCCCCTAGCACTCAAAATCTGCTTTACTCCCTCCTTCCAACCTTTCCTGAGATGACCCCTAACCCTCCTTCCAGCCACTACACACTTATACACCCTCCTAGTCATCCTGTATTGCTCTGAGCTTTTTAAATGTCCAAACCACCTAACAATTCCTCCTCAGCCCTTTGAATAATACTTTTGGTAACCTCGCACCTTATAATCTCCAAGCTCCTAATTCTCTGCATAATATTTACATCACGCATTGTACTCAAACACATCTCCACTGTCTCTAGCCTCTTCTTCATTGCAATATTTAAAACACATGCTTCACACCATATAGGATTGTTGATATCACTATACTCTGGCATATTTTCCTTTTTGCCTTCATGGATAAAGTTCTTTGCCTCCACAGATGCCTTAATGTACCACCCACCTCTTTCATATACCTCCTCTTTTATTTAATTTCCTTGTGCAATTTTCATCCCTCTTTATTCTTTTTGACAGTGTGTGGTACATGACAGTGAGACATACATACACAAATGCATGCACACAGACAGACATGTACTATCCTTGTTTTATATTCCCAACTTTTCTACCTTTTTATTTCCCCACTACCACTCTAATTCAATCACTTTCTTTCCGACTTCATTTTCTTCAACTTATTTAAATTTCTTGAATACTGTATAATTATACATTTTATATTTTATATCTAATATATACAACCACCCAGGGAGGTACTACCATCCTGTCAAGTGTGTGTAAAACAAACCTGTACACAAATAACCTGCACATAGAAGAGAGGAGCTTACGACGACATTTCGGTCCGACTTGGACCATTTACAAAGCCACACTAACCAGAAGTGGAGCAGGATGGCTATATATAGGCAGGAGGAGGAGGAGGAGGAGGAGGAGGAGGAGGAGGAGGAGGAGGAGGAGGAGGAGGAGGAGGAGGAGGAGGAGGAGGAGGAGGCGGAGGCGGAGGCGGAGGCGGAGGCGGAGGCGGCGGCGGCGGCGGCGGCAGCAGCAGTAGTAGTAGTAGTAGTGGGGAACTAAGGAGGAGGAGCCAGTCAAATATAAAGAAAGGGGAGCACTGCAAGGGAGCTAGGTGCCCACAGAGGGAGAGCAAGTGCACAGAGGAGGGGGGAAGGGGAAGTGATGAAATAAATAATGAAGGAACAGAAACACGCAACAGAAGAAAGACAAAAAAGACAAAAAAAGGAAAGAGGAAAGGGGAAGAGGGAGAAGAAGAAGAAGAAAAAAAAAATGAGGAATCAGGTTAAGTCATGGGTGTTCTGAAGTTTGGAGCATTTTACAATGTAGTGGGAGAGGAAGGCATCTACAGAGACGAAGCCAGGGCTAAGATTCATACAAGGAAAGTTGTGTATTAGAGAGGATTCAACAAGACGGCGACTGTTAAAGTTTGGGAAAACAGTTTTAGCAGAAGACCAGTCTATAGGATGGCTGTGATCTCTGACGTGACAGAAAAGAGCAATATTAGTGTCAGCAAGCCTAACACTATTTTTGTGCTCCCTAAGTCTGTCAGAAAGAGATCGACCAGTTTCTCCGAAGTATTGAAGAGGACAGGAGGAGCAAGAAATAGAGTAGACACCAGGAACATCTGTAGAGGGAGGAGAGGTATGAACAAGATTAGTGCGAAGAGTGTTAGTCTGGCCGAAAGTAAGCTTGATGTCTAGGGGACGGAGAGAATTGTTGAGATTAGAAAGACCGGAAATGTAGGGAAGGCAGAGGACAGAAGAGTTCCCAGGAGTAGAGAGTTTGGGAGAGAAGAAATTACGTTTAGCTCGTGAGAAGGCAGAGTCTATGAAATGGGAAGGGTAGCCAAGACGGGAAAACGAATTATGAAGAGTGGAAATTTCTGCTGGAAGGAACTGAGGATTACAGATGCGGAGGGCATGGAGAAAGAGGGAGATAAGAACACTTTTCTTGACAGAGGAAGCATGATAGGAAAAGTAGTGAATGTACATGCCACTGTGCATAGGTTTTCGGTAAACGGAAAAGGAAAAACCTGTATCTGAGCGGTGGACATGGACATCAAGGAAAGGAAGCAAGGAATTAGATTCCCATTCAGCTTTAAACTTAATGGAAGGGGCAAGATTATTAAGAGCTTCAAGAAAAGGTTGGAAGAGATTGGAGTCATGAGGCCACAGAGCAAAGATGTCATCCACATAGCGGAGCCAGAGTGAAGGTTGCACATCGATGGTAGGAAGAAGAACAGTCTCTAAGTATTCCATGTAAAGATTAGCAAGGACAGGAGAGAGAGGAGAGCCCATAGCGACACCGAAGGTTTGAGAATAATATTTCCCTTGGAAGGAAAAGGAATTAGAGTCCACACAGAGGCAGATAAGATCAAGAAAGACTTCAATAGGTATAGGGAGATGTAGAAACCCTTCAAGGGTCTTCTCTCTAAGGAAATCAAGGACATCATCAAGAGGGACATTGGTGAAGAGGGACTCAACGTCAAGACTAAGCATCTTACAGATTGGGAGAGAGCGAACAAGTTCAATGAAGGCTTGAGAGTGACGGAGGTGGGCAGGAGAAAAAGTACCAAGAAAGGGAGTGAGGGTTTTGGCCAACCAAGAAGCAAGAGAATAAGGACAGAACCTCTAGAGGATATGATAGGACGAAGAGGAATATCAGGTTTGTGAGTTTTGGGAAGGCCACAGAAATAGGGAAGAGAGGTTAATGTGACTTTGTAAATGGTCCAAGTCGGACCGAAATGTCATCGTAAGCTCCTCTCTTCTATGTGCGGGTTATTTGTGTATCGTTCCAGTCACGGTACTGTGCCTTTTTTTGTTATTTAACAGAAACCTGTAATTGTTTTACATGATGGTAGGATTGCTGGTGTCTTTTCTCTATCTCATAAACATGCGGGATTCCAGGAATACCTTGCTACTTCTACTTACACTTAGGTCACACTATACATTCATGTTCACGCATACATATTCACACACCCATCTGGGTCTTCTATTTTCTTAACAGTTGTTGTTGTTCTTTATTTCTTCTTATCTCCATGGGGAAGTGGAAAAGAATTTTTAAGAGGTGACTGAAATGCTGGGAGCAAGGGGCTAGTAACCTTTCTCCTGTATAAATTGTTAAATTTAAAAAGAAAATCTTTCGTTTTTCTTTTAAGGCCCACCCTGCCTCGGTGGAAAACAGCTGGTTTGTTGATTTTTTTTTTTTAATATATAACCTTTGTTGTATGTATCTTATTTGGGCACATGTGCATTAACACTGACGTGAGTCACCAAACTAAAGCAGACATTATGAGAGCATTGTATTCTAACTTAACTCTTATTTCTTATTTTTTTTTTTAACTAAGAAACATTAAATCTATTTTTTACAATATGTATTCTAATAACAAAATCTAGGAGTAATGTAATAATGTACATATTGCAATGTATTCCTCAAGGTTCATTATCATATATACATCAGAATACCAGAAATGATACTATTAATAACTAGAAAAGCATATTACTTACCGTTCGTTGTTTCCTCTAAATAATAATGCAAAACAAAATTTAATCATTAATATTTAAGCAAAATTAGTAAAAATCTAGACAAATTACAATTTTGCAACCATATTGGTCCAAAATGAGACAAACTAGCAAAAAAAAAAAAAAAAAAAATGTGAGGAACCAACCTCTCCCTTCTCCAGAATTGGAGAGTATAATGGTTGATGATTTGGAGGATCTTTCTTTCTCCGCAATGATGCATGCTGAGTGTCCAGTGGCAAGCTGTTTGGAGGCATTGGTGGTGTGATGATTGCTCGTGGAGCTGATGGAGTTAAAATTGGTGCTGAGCTTCCTGGTGTTCCGCTGCTTATAGGGGTAGTCGAAGAAGCTGGTGAAATTCTAGATCCCTTGGTGCTCTCTGGAGTGTCCTCTTCTCCTTCTATGAAATATAAGATATAATAATACAAATGAACTGCAAACAAATCATACTTGTGGAGTTTTCTAGTACAGTGTTGTATGTTCTTGATCAATTCTCTCAGAATTTAGACAATTATTTAATTATAAGTTTTTAAAAAAGGGAAAAAAATAAGTAGATAGATCAAGGCAGTCAAGTGAGGCATCCTTGGAGTCTCAGCTCAGAGCATAAGCCATCCCAATTATGCCACATACTGGAAGTGGTGTCAAAAAGATGTGTAAAATACAGAAAGCTTGTGCTGTACATGAGACATCACAAGAGAGAGTGATGTCAACACCTGAACTTTGGTAGAAAAATAACCAGCCCTGAGGAGTTGGACAAGATTTCTGTAATGTAATTTTTGAAACATGTAGCTGTATACCTGTAATGCATCCCTCCAACCTCATGTATTGTATATGCCATCTGTTGCACCGAAATGTGACTTTGTAAAATATAACTTTCATATTTGTTTATCTAATATTACATTGTGATTATTCTCATTAATAGCTAAAATGAGAATAATCAGCTTTATAATATTATATACATGTATTCATTTTCATCTTTCCCATTATCATTATATGTATATACTATTTATATGATTATTTTGGTTAGGAAATGGATTGTTCACCATGGGTGACGACCAATTTATGTTTGTGTGGCCTCACCTCTGTACTACTCGCCTGATGCGAGCTGGCGTCAAGTGTGAGTGGTGTGGGTTAGGCAGTACAACACCTGTCTCGGTCTTGAGAAGGTCTTCCTTTCCTGCTCATTTACTTTGATTAAGAAACTATCTGGAGTATAGTATTATTCTCTTAGTCTCCAGAAAGTGCTAGTATACTTGTGACACTTTCACTTAGATGCTCTCTTGTGTTTAAGAGACTTCAATTACTCTGGTCAAATGTGTAAGTGTTTAAAACTTTGATCATCTCCAGAAACAGACTCTAACTTTATCAATTCTATGTATAAAGACCTTTTCAGCCAGAATAAAGGTCATTGTAACTGTATATGATTATAAGTCTGTCAAAGTGTTTGTAACTAATTGATAAGTAAAAGGTACCATTAAAATACCGTAAGACCATAAAGTAATATATGTTATATTAAAAGAGATATTTTATGAAGTTTTTCGATCTTCTTTATACTAAAATTCATCTGCACAAAAGACTGAATTATATCATTATATCTTTTTGGGTCACCCTGCCTCGGTGGGAGACGGCTAACTTGTTAAAAAAAAAATGTATATAATTTCTTATTACGATTTCCCATGAGTATACTTCATAGTGAAGATCCCCTAGATTCATGCCATAAATGCTTTACAAATCCTTTGGAATATCGCAATACCATCTCTGTATCATCAATGTATTTTCTGTATCATATTACATAATAAAATATACCTATTTGTGAAATTATAAAAAAAGATGGGGTGGTAGTGTAAGTGGAATATTCAAATGGCTTCAGAGAGAAATCTAAACATTTTTTTTTACCTCAAAGCCTTATTACCTACTTTTCCAAGGCTATGGTCCATTACAATTTGCAGTAAGGGTGGACCCTATCTATATAAAATAATTTGGATTTTTTATTTTTAGATATGCTAAATAAAAAGTGTTTTATTTCTTCATTTTTTTACAGCTGAGTACCAGTAGTTGAAATCTGTCCTTGTTGAACATCATATTGTTTTCTGTGGCCCGCTGGAAGACCTGATTTAAGTCAGCTTGAGATTTGCTGTGTTACTGGATTCCACTTTCGTAAATACAGAAGACCCTCAGCTAACGATATTAATCCGTTCCTGAAAGTTAATCGTTAGCTGAATTAATTTTCCTCACAAGAAATAATGGAAATCAAATTAATCTGTGCAAGACACCCAAAAGTATGAAAAAAAAAATTTTACCACATGAAATATTAATTTTAACCCGTAAACGGTCCAAACGTATATATACGTTTTCTCAACATTTGAAAGTATGTAAAAAAAAGTAGATCTTTTTGTTTTTTTACATTTGAAAATGTGCAAAAAAACTTTGATCTACTTTTTTTTTTGTTATACAGTGGACCCCCGCATAGCGAACGCATCGCATAGCGAACAATCCGCATAGCGAACGCTTTGTTCGCTGAAATTTTGCCCGCATAGTAAAACAAAAACCCGCTCAGCGAACTTCGTCCGAGACGCGTCCAATGTGCGGCCTCAGCCAGCCTCACATGTGCCGCCCGTCCCATTGTTTACCAGCAGCCTCGGGGGTAACATCCAAGCATACACTCGGAATATTTGGGTATTATTACAGTGTTTTCGGTGCTGTTTGTGGAAAATAAGTGACCATGGGCCCCAAGAAAGCTTCTATGCCAACCCTACACACAAAGGGAAAAGAATACCCATTGAACTTAAGAAAGAAATCATTGATAAGTATGAAAGTGGAGTACGTATCACCGACCTGGTCAGGTTGTACAAGAAACAAAATCAACCATCGGTTTATTGTGGGCAAGGAAAACGGCAATCAAGGAAGCTGTTGTTGCCAAAGGTTTAACTGTGTTTTCGAAACAAAGATCGCAAGTGATGGAAGATGTTGAGAGACTCTTATTGGTGTGGATAAATGAAAAACAGCTAGCAGGAGATAGCGTCTCTCAAGCGATCATATGTGAAAAGGCTAGAAGTTGCATGACGATTTAATTAAAAAAATGCCTGCAACTAGTGATGATGTGAGTGAATTTAAGGCCAGCAAAGGTTGGTTTGAGAGATTTAAGAAGCGTAGTGGCATCCATAGTGTGATACGGCATGGTGAGGCTGCCAGTTCGGACCACAAAGCGGCTGAAAAATATGTGCATGAATTCAAGGAGTACATAGAAACTGAAGGACTGGAACCTGAACAAGTGTTTAATTGTGATGAAACAGGCCTGTTCTGGAAGAAAATGCCAAGCAGGACCTACATTACTCAGGAGGAAAAGGCACTCCCAGGACATAAGCCTATGAAAGACAGGCTTACTTTGTTGATGTGTGGCCAATGCTAGTGGTGATTGCAAAGTTAAGCCTTTATTAGTGTATCACTCTGAAACTCCCAGAGCGTTCGGCAAAAGAATATCCTCAAGGATAATTTGTGTGTGCTGTGGAGGGCAAACAGTAAGGCATGGGTCACTAGGGAATTTTTCTATAACTGGTTACACCATGCATTTGCCCCCAATGTGAAAGATTACCTAACTCAAAAGAAATTAGACCTTAAGTGCTCCTGGTGTTAGACAATGCCCTGGTCATCCTACAGACGTGGCAGAGCGACTTTATGGGGACATGAGCTTCATTACGGTGAAGTTTTTGCCTCCTAATACCACTCCTCTCCTGCAGCCCATGGACCAGCAGGTCATTTCCAACTTCAAGAAACTGTACACAAAAGCTCTGTTTCAAAAGTGCTTTGAAGTGACCACAGACACTGGATTGACTCTAAAAGAGTTTTGGAAGGATCACTTTAATATCCTCAGTTGTGTAAACCTTATAGGTAAGGCTTGGGAGGGAGTGACTAAGAGAACCTTGAACTCTGCTTGGAAGAAACTGTGGCCAGAATGTGTAGACAAAAGGGATTTTGAAGGGTTTGAGGCTAACCCTGAGATGATTATGCCAGTTGAGGAATCCATTGTGGCATTGGGAAAGTCCTTGGGGTTGGAGGTTAGTGGGGAGGATGTGGAAGAGTTGGTGGAGGAGGACAATGAAGAACTAACCACTGATGAGCTGATAGATCAACTTCAAGAGCAAGAGGCCAGACCTGGGGAAACTGGTTCAGAGGAGGGGAGAGAGAAATTGAAGGAATTGCCTACTTCAAAGATTAAGGAAATGTGTGCAAAATGGCTTGAAGTGCAAACCTTTTTTGATGAAAATCACCTTAACACAGCTATTGCAAGCCATGCTGGTGACTATTACAATGACACTGTTGTGAAACACTTTAGGAAAGTCATAAAGGAACGAGAGGTACAGGCCACTATGGACAGATATCTTGTGCGACAGAAGTCCAGTGACTCTCAAGCTGGTCCTAGTGGCATTAAAAGAAGAAGGGAAGTAACCCCAGAAAAGGACTTGCTACCTCAAGTCCTAATGGAAGGGGATTCCCCTTCTAAACACTAACACTCTCTCTCCCCTCCTCCCATCCCATCAATCATCACCAGATCTTCAATAAAAGTAAGTGTCATGTAATTGTGCATGCCTTTTTCAGTTTGTGTGTACTAAAATTAACATTTTTTTGTGGTAAAAAAATTTTTTTTTAATACTTTTGGGTGTCTTGCACGGATTAATTTTATTTCCATTATTTCTTATGGGGAAAATTAATTCGCATAGCGAACATTTCGCATAACGAACAGCCCTCTTGCACGGATTAAGTTCGCTATGCGGGGGTCCACTGTATTTGAAAATATGTAAAAAAGCATAGATCTACTTTTGTAGCACTACACATGTGAACGTAGATCTGCTTGGATTGTTTACGGGTTAATACACAAACTGACACTTACCTTTATTGAAGATCTGGTGATGATTGATGGGATGGGAGGAGGGGAGTGTGTGGAAGTTGTTAATGTTTAGAAGGGGAATCCCCTTCTATTAGGACTTGAGGTATCAAGTCCTTTTCCGGGGTTACTTCCCTTCTTTTAATGCCACTAGGACCAGCTTGAGAGTCACTGGACCTCTGTCGCACAACAAATCTGTCTATAGAGGTCTGTACCTCCCGTTCCTTTAAGATTTGCCTAAAATGGGCCACAACACTGTCATTGTAATAGTCACCAGCATGGCTTGCAATAGCTGTGTTAAGGTGATTTTCATCCATAAAGGTTTGCAGTTCAACCCACTTTGCACACATTTCCTTAATCTTTGAAGTAGGCACAATGGATTCCACAACTGACATAGGCATCTCAGGGTTAGCCTCAAACCCTTCAAAATCTTTCTTAATTTCCATGCTAATTCTCACCCTTTTTATCACAGGGTTGGCACTAGAAGCTTTCTTGGGGCCCATGGTGACTTATTCTGCAGGTACAATCACTAAAAACACTGTGATAATATGAAATGTTCCGATTGTATGCGTGGATGCGACCGCACTGGCTGGCTTGTAAACACTGGCACCCACGGGACAACTGAGGCGCGCTCAGGCCACACATGGACGCGTCTTGAACGAATCGCATTGGGCGAGTTTTTTAGCGTTAGCCGAGGCAAAATTTTTGCGTTAAAATGTATCGTTAGCTGGACTTAACGTTAGCTGATGCCATCGTTAGCTGAGGGTCCACTGTACAAGCTGACTCCACTTTACAGCATTTAGCTAGTGCAGTGGTTTTCAATTATACTCATTCTTCACTTATTCAGACTTCCTGCAATAAATCTATTCCCTACTCACTAACAGTTAAGGACAAAAATATTTTAAGTAAAATGTGTACTGTACATGCATTTTATATACTGGTTCTATTGACCACTTAACCCTTTGAGGGTTTCGGACGTACTAGTACGTCTTATGCGCAGGGGTTTTTGACGTACTAGTACACATAAATTCTAGCGCCGTCAAATCTCGCGGGAAAAGGCTGGTAGGCCTCCATATGAAAGAATGGGTCTATGTGGTCAGTGTGGACGGTATAAAAAAACTCCTGCAGCACACAGTGCATAATGAGAAAAAAAAAACTTTGACCGTTTTTTTAGAATAAAACAGCCACTTTGCACTATATTTTCGTATGGTATTTATTGTTGTATTCTAGTTTTCTTGGTCTCATTTTATAGAATGGAAGGCATATCACAGAAATTGAGATGATTTTGACTGGTTTTACAATGAAAAGTACCTTGAAATTGAGCTCAAAGTAGCAGAAATGTTCGATTTTTCCCAAAGTTCAAAAGTAAACAAATCATGCAAGCGTCCAATACACGTCAACTGGTGAGTCTAATATTCTTTTGCAAGTGCGCCAATATGATTTATACCATTTTTTTACACTAATGCAGCAGTCTGCATAACAGTAAATCTTCTATTTTTTGTGAGAAAAAAAATTTTCAAAGTGGAAAGCAGAAGAATGTAAGAGGGGCCTTGAGACGTGACTAATGAACAGAGGAAATGTCATTTTAGTGCCAGGAATGTATTTTTGTTTGTTCTGGACCCTATTCGGAAATTTGGCATTTTTTGAAATTTGTGTGAAAATTGGCAAAATTGCTAAATTCTGACCACTGTATTGGATAGTTGAAAATGGTAAAATGGGTGGTTTTTGCCAAATTATTCATAGAAAAAATTAGTTCTAGCGAAATATTTATGTTTTTGGTCGACTAGTTTCAGTGGAATTGGCCGAAAATGGGGCTCAAAGTTTGGGGAAAATCGCCGATGCGCAAACATCGCCAGACCGCAACCCTTTGCAAGAGCATTTAAATTTCCCTAAGTTTTCCATCAAATCTCCTAATTTTGGTGTCATTATGATCAGGAAAAGATTATCTTTTCATAAGATTTTTTTTTTTTTTTTTTTTTTAAATTTGGCCGACCCTGAGAACGAGTTTCTGAGAGGGCCAGTCGACCCTCAAAGGGTTAATATATGATAGTGTAAACTGTTATGGCTTTTTATATGCATTGAAATTAAAAAAAGGCTGTTTCACTTTACAGTGATTTTTAATGTACGCAGCAGCCCAGAACCTACCTGTTGTATAAGCGGGGGCCCGCCTGTATTAATACCATCTGCCCAAAGTATGTTAATATTGCTATTATTTATATCTATTCCAATATCTGTTATGAAAATGAGAACAAAAAATTGGAACAAGTGCTGTGCCCTGCCCTGCAGATTGGATGTCTTCATGGTTTGGTGACATCTAAATTTAGTTTCTTGGGTATAATTTCTTAAAAATTGAAGTTCAAACTGCCCACTTTTTCCAAGCATCATACACAGATTAACTCTTTCAGGGTCCATGCTGTAGAGCTGGC
>NC_069468.1:28724642-28891296 GCF_026875155.1 Cherax quadricarinatus
TGATACAAACCAAAGTGGAATCCTATGATAAGTTTTCCCCTTTGGTGCTCACAGTTTGACATTTTTTTTTTTTTTAAACTCTTTTTTGCCCCTTTCAAATCATTAGTAAACTCTGAAGCAGATGAAAAGATTGGGAAAATGTGGCCCCTTCCTTAAAAAGGGCTAGTTGCAATCAGTCATATAGCGGAGCCCAAACATAAACCTTTCATGAGAGCAACTGTTTTTTATATAAACATCTTACTACGGTTCTGTTCTGTTTGTATTAGCAAAAAATAAAAAAATAATAATTTTGTCAAAAAATAACTTAACCAATGAAAAAATTAATACCTAACAGCTACATGAAAAAAAATTTATTATAAAAAATTAGCAACACATCCTTGGCCCCACGAAATCATGTCTTGACAAATTTTTTTTCGTAAAAAGACCACGAATGAAGTTGAGATTTTCCTGACATATTTTTCCATAAGTTGTGTCCACACCTCCACCAACGCTGCAAAAACCCTCAAAGCAACCCGGGAGGCTTTTTCAAAAGAAAAGGGCAGTCAAACCCTTAATGAGTTAAATATTTTCAATATTTATTTTCATCACATTATGCAAAAATTATGTTTGTAAAAGTACAGTGGTCATTAATATATGTCTATGTGAAAGATGCACACACGTACCTATTAGTGAGGTGCCCCCTAAAAAAATAGTATTTTTGGTGAGCTTGGTCAAAGCCTTTTGTTAGCAAAATGAAAAATGTAATTATGCTTTTTTTTTTTTTGCATTAATTCTGCGGGTCGATGTCCCAAACCCACAGACTTTTTTTCCAATTCAACATGCCTCAAAGGTGGTGATATTTTTTTTCTTTTCCTTGCCTTTTTTTTTTTCCCTTTTCGGGACTAAAAAAAATCTGGTCTGCATGATTGTAACTATGTTTAAAATTTGATGTTCATATGGCTTAACCTCCTCATTTCCATCATGTGGAATGTAGGGCATTTGACTGTATCATTTTCTTCATTACATAGTAAAACATCTTTGGAAAAAAAAAATTTTTCAGGAATGACATAAAAAACAATGAAAAGCTAAACAAAAACCCGTTTTAAAACCACTTATTCATATATGTGACAAAGCATAAGGAAAGTATTGTGAACCCATAAGCAGTATATTTAAATGGTTTTTGAGCTATGGGGAATGAACTAAGAAACAAGGGTGTGATTTTGTTTGGGGTCCTGGGGAAAGAAAAGGGGGGAACCCCAAAACGAACTGCGCTGTAGTGAGCCCACTCTACTGTAGGTGTTTTCCTTCGGGGACTTCAGGGGCTTACTCACAGATATGGCAGGCCAGTGGGGTTTTGTACACCAAGAACAAATTTTAAGGGGTAGGCAGGGAAATGGGTTTTTTACCTTCCTTCAACAACCTCTCACTTTGAGTAAGCTCTGTTGACTTGTAACCCCCCCCCGGGCACACAATCTCATCATAGCTCCATTTTCCCCGTGTTTGTCCCCCGCTTTGTGTAGCTTGTGACATGCTGTTGACTGTGGATCATATTTTAAACAGTTTGCCCTTGGCTTAGGCCTTTTGCCTTTGGCATGGCTTTTATAATTATCGAGGTGCCTGTAATGACCTTAGGGAAATTTTAGAAGTTTTTTTTTGACATTACATGACTTAACAATGGAGTTCTGTTACTAAGACCACGTTGGTAAGTGAATTTATCACTAAGTGAGGAGCA
The DNA here is from genome assembly GCF_026875155.1 of Cherax quadricarinatus. Taxonomy (NCBI): domain Eukaryota; kingdom Metazoa; phylum Arthropoda; class Malacostraca; order Decapoda; family Parastacidae; genus Cherax; species Cherax quadricarinatus. Next base: position 28,726,354 of record NC_069468.1, read on the forward strand.
TACTATAATGGTAGTGGGTTTGTGTTGGCCATCTTTGACATTGTTTTAATGTCACCTTTGTACCATTTATAACATTTCTGGTATGTTTTTAAATGTTTATACAGTAGTGTACTGTATATTGTAATGAAAAGAGCCCGTCTTAAGTCCGAGTTGTTGGTAAACGAGTATTTTGCTAAGTGAGGAGAGGCTGTATTAATTTAATGAGGTTTTTAATTGATGCCAGTTATTTTAATTTAACATGATAGCACATATTTGTATTGAGTATTTGTCTGTTGCTTTATTATATTTTTTTTTATGCATGAGTGACCTACTTTGTCTAAGTGCTATGATAAATGTCACAACTACTATACTCACTAGAAGAATAAAGAACTAAAGGGATTATGATCACAATATCAGGCAAAGTAGGCTGGAGTTAAAACTAGTTTAAAAGTAGAATAAGACAGCACAGGGAAAAAAGGAACATTGCTTCAATGTAAGTGGTAAAGAAGTGGGATAAACTAAACACTGACTTTATTAATATAAGACCATATGTGGTTCATAAATAGATATGCTGCAGCTATTTCCTGTCATTTGCTTGAAAATCACGAGGTAGAGGTGAGAGCTAGCACATACAATACTTCCCGCACAAACTCAAATAGTAATTACAATGTGTAAGTGCATGGCCATCATTACCCAAGTTAGGAGTATTAATTAAAACAAAGTGCAATTATTGCCATTAAAGGGCCTAACAACCTCCCCTGTACAAGAAGAAGGATTAACAAAAACTCATGTAACTAGCCTGAGGTGGACGATGGAGTGAACCTGTGATGGGTTGGTGGTCAAAGCTGAGTCCATCATGTTGGGGATAGAATATAGACAATGGACGGTTGCCCAACTGGCCACTGTTGCCATCACGGTTACTTAGCTGATAACACATTGCATGAAAATCTTAAATAAGTAAAGCAGAATTACAAATAATGAAAAGCAATACATACAATACAGTACTTCACTTAGTTTCATATCAGATTGATTCTGAATTCATTTACAAAATTATTCAAATAAACTTAAGGATGAAATAAGTTTAAAGAAACTAAAAGTTCAAAATGCTGAACAATACTAACAAAATAAGCACCAATTACCCAAATAAGTGTGAACTGGAAGCCTGTAATTGTTTTACACAATGGTAGGATTGCTGGTGTCTTTTTGTTCTGTCTCCTAAACCAACACAATAGCAAGTATATCCTGCTACTTCTACTTACACTTGGGTCACCCTACACAGGCATGTACATGCACATGCATAAATGCCCATCTCAGTTTTCTTTCATTTTCTTAATAGTTCTTGTTCTTATTTCTTTGTCTCCAAGAGGAAACGGAGAAGAAGTGTGTCGATATAGCGGCATGGTTGGCCCTCAGAGATGTACCATTGCTAATAGGTTTTCCCAAATCCCTTCATTAATGTTACCTTGCACACACTTCAACAATGTGTTAAGTACAAAAGCTGCTTGCTTCCACTCCTATCTAATGAGCTAACACAAGCCTGGTGGATGTCTGAGCCCCTAGCACTCAAAATCTGCTTTACTCCCTCCTTCCAACCTTTCCTGAGATGACCCCTAACCCTCCTTCCAGCCACTACACACTTATACACCCTCCTAGTCATCCTGTATTGCTCTGAGCTTTTTAAATGTCCAAACCACCTAACAATTCCTCCTCAGCCCTTTGAATAATACTTTTGGTAAACCTCGCACCTTATAATCTCCAAGCTCCTAATTCTCTGCATAATATTTACATCACGCATTGTACTCAAACACATCTCCACTGTCTCTAGCCTCTTCTTCATTGCAATATTTAAAACACATGCTTCACACCATATAGGATTGTTGATATCACTATACTCTGGCATATTTTCCTTTTTGCCTTCATGGATAAAGTTCTTTGCCTCCACAGATGCCTTAATGTACCACCCACCTCTTTCATATACCTCCTCTTTTATTTAATTTCCTTGTGCAATTTTCATCCCTCTTTATTCTTTTTGACAGTGTGTGGTACATGACAGTGAGACATACATACACAAATGCATGCACACAGACAGACATGTACTATCCTTGTTTTATATTCCCAACTTTTCTACCTTTTTATTTCCCCACTACCACTCTAATTCAATCACTTTCTTTCCGACTTCATTTTCTTCAACTTATTTAAATTTCTTGAATACTGTATAATTATACATTTTATATTTTATATCTAATATATACAACCACCCAGGGAGGTACTACCATCCTGTCAAGTGTGTGTAAAACAAACCTGTACACAAATAACCTGCACATAGAAGAGAGGAGCTTACGACGACATTTCGGTCCGACTTGGACCATTTACAAAGCCACACTAACCAGAAGTGGAGCAGGATGGCTATATATAGGCAGGAGGGAGGAGGAGGAGGAGGAGGAGGAGGAGGAGGGAGGAGGAGGAGGAGGAGAGGAGGGGAGGAGGAGGAGGAGGAGGAGGCGGGGCGGAGGCGGAGGCGGAGGCGGAGGCGGCGGCGGCGGCGGCGGCAGCAGCAGTAGTAGTAGTAGTAGTGGGGAACTAAGGAGGAGGAGCCAGTCAAATATAAAGAAAGGGAGCACTGCAAGGGAGCTAGGTGCCCACAGAGGGAAGCAAGTGCACAGAGGAGGGGGGAAGGGGAAGTGATGAAATAAATAATGAAGGAACAGAAACACGCAACAGAAGAAAGACAAAAAAGACAAAAAAAGGAAAGAGGAAAGGGGAAGAGGGAGAAGAAGAAGAAGAAAAAAAAAATGAGGAATCAGGTTAAGTCATGGGTGTTCTGAAGTTTGGAGCATTTTACAATGTAGTGGGAGAGGAAGGCATCTACAGAGACGAAGCCAGGGCTAAGATTCATACAAGGAAAGTTGTGTATTAGAGAGGATTCAACAAGACGGCGACTGTTAAAGTTGGAAGACAGTTTTTAGCAGAAGACCAGTCTATAGGATGGCTGTGATCTCTGACGAACAGAAAGAGGATCAAGTATTAAGTGTCAGCAAGCCTAACACTTTTTTGTGCTCCCTAAGTCTGTCAGAAAGAGATCGACCAGTTTCTTCTCTCCCGAAGAATAGAAGAGGACAGGAGGAGCAAGAAATAGAGTAGAAACCAGGAACATCTGTAGAGGGAGAGATTTATGAACAAGATTGTGCAAGAGTGTTAGTCTGGGCCGAAATAAGCTTGATGTCTATGGTACGGAGAGAATTGTTGAGATTAGAAGACCGTAAATGTAGGTAAGGCAGAGGGACAGAATAGTTTCCCTAGGAGTAGGAGGAATTTGGGAGAGGAAGAAATTACTTTGCTCGTGAGAAGGCAGAGTCTATGAAATGGGAAGGGTATCCAAGACGGGAAAAAACGAATTATGAGAGTTGGAAATTTCTGCTGGAAGGAACTGAGATTACAGATGCGGAGGGTCATGGAGAAAGAGGGAGAAAGGAAACACATTTCTTTGACAGAGGAAGCATGTAGGAAAAGTGTGAATGTACATGCCACAGTGCATAGGTTTTCGTGGTAAAGTTAAAACTGGAAAAGGAAAAACCTGTATCTGAGCGGTGGACCTTGGACATCAAGGAAAGGAAGGACAAGAATTAGATTCCCATTCATCAGCTTTAAACTTAAGGAAGGTGCAAGAGTTAATAAGACTTCAAGAAAAGGTTGGAAAGAGATTGGAGTCATGAGGCCACAGAGCAAGATGTCATCCCACATAGCGGAGCCAGAGTGAAGGTAGCACATCGATGGTAGGAAGAAGAACAGTCTCTATCGTATCCATGTAAAAAGATTAGAAGGACAGGAGAGAGAGGAGTAGCCCACAGCGACACCGAAGGTTTGAGATAATATTTTCCCTTGGAAGGAAATGAATTAGAGTCCAACACAGAGGCCGATAAGATCAAGAAATGACTTCAAATAGGTATAGGGAGATGTAGAAACCCTTCAAGGGTCTTTCCTCTCTAAGGAAATCAACAGACATCATCAAGATGGACATTGGTGAAGAGGGGACTCAAACGTCAATACTAAGCATCTTACAGGGTTGGGAGAAGAGCGAACAAGTTCAATGAGGCTTGAGATGACGGAAGGTGGGCAGGAGAAAAAGTACCAAGAAAGGGAGTGAGGGTTTTTGGCCACCAAGAAGCAAGGAATAAGGATCAGAACCTCTAGAGATATGATAGGACGAAGAGGAATATCAGGGTTTGTGAGGTTTTTGGGAAGGCCACAGAAAATAGGGAAGAGAGGTTAATGTGACTTTGTAAATGGTCAAGTCGACCCCGAAATGTCAATCGTAAGCTCCCTCTTCTATGTGCGGGTTATTTGGTATCGTTCTCAGTCACTGTACTGTGCCTTTTTTTTGTTATTTTAACAGAAACCGTAATTGTTTTGCATGATGGTAAGGATTTGCTGTTGTCCCTTTTCTCTATCTCATTAAACATGCGGGATTCCAGTAATACCTTGCTACTTCTACTTACACTGTAGGTCACAATATACATTCATGTTCACGCATACATATTCCACAACCCATCTGGGTCTTCTATTTTCTAACAGTTTTTATTTGTTCTTATTTCGTCTTATCTTCCCATGAGGAAGTGGAAAAGAATTTTTAAGAGGTGAACTGAAATGCTGGAGCAAGGGCTAGTAACCTATCTCCAGTATAAATTGTTTAAATTTAAAAGAAAGTTTCGTTTTTCTTTTAAGTGAGGCCCACCCTTGCCTCGGTGGAAACGGCTGGTTTGTTGATTTTTTTTTTTAATATAAACCTTTGTTGTATGTTTATCTTATTTGGGCACAGCCTTGCATTAACTAATGACGTGAGTCACCAAACTAAAGCAGACATTATGAGAGCATTGTATTCTAACTTAACTCTTAATTTCTTATTTTTTTTTTTAACTAAGAACATTAAAACATTTTTTCATATTAATTCAAATAACAAAATCTAGGAGTAATGTAATAATTACATATTGCAATGTATTCCTCAAGGTTCCATTATCATATATACATCAAAATACCAGAAATGATACTATTAATAACTAAAAAGCATATTACTTACCGTTCGTGTGTTTCCTCTAAAAAAAAATAATGAAAGCAAAACAAAATTTAATCATTAATATTATATAAGCAAAATTAGTAAACTCTAGACAAATTACAATTTTTGCAACCTATGGGACCAAAATGAACAAACTAGCAAAAAAAAAAAAAAAAAATGTGAGGAACCAAACCTCTCCCTTCTCCAGAATTGGAAGTATAATGGTTGAATGATTTGGAGGAATCTTTCCTTTCCCTCCGAAATGATGCATGTCAGAGTGTCCAGTGCAAGAGCTGTTTGAGAGCATTGGTGGTGTGGAGATTGCTCGTGGAGCTGATGGAGTTAAAATTGGTGCTGAGCTTCCTGGTGTTCCGCTGCTTATTAGGGGTAGCGTCAAGAAGCCTGGTGAAATTCATAGATCCCTTGGTGCACTCTGGAGTGTCCCTCTCTCCTTCTATGAAAATATAAGGATATATAATACAAATGAACTGCAAACAAATCATACTTTGGAGTTTTCCTAGTCCAGTGTTTGTATGTTCTTGATCAATTCAATCTCAGAATTTAGACAATTATTTAATTATAAGTTTTTAAAAAAGGTAAAAAAATAAGAAGATAGATCAAGGCAGTCAAGTGAGCATCCTTGGAGTCTCAGCTCAGAGCATAAGCCTCCCATATATGCCACATACTGGAAGTGGTGTCAAAAAGATGTGAAAAATACAGAAAGCTTGTGCTGTACATGAGACATCACAAGAGAGAGTGATGTCAACACCTGAACTTTTGTAAGAAAAATAACCAGCCCTGAGGAGTTGGACAAGAATTTCGTTAATGAAATTTTGAAACATGTAGCTGTATACCTGTAATGCATCCCTCCAACCTCATTTATTTTGTATATGCCAATCTGTTGCACTAAATGTAACTTTGTAAAAATAACTTTCATATTTGTTTTATCTAATATTACATGTGATTATTCTCATTAATATCTAAAATGAGAGATAAATCAGCTTTATAATATTTTATATACAATGTTAAAAAAAAAAAAATTCATTTTCATCTTTCCCCATTATTCATTAGATGTATATACTATTTTATATGATTATTTTGGTTGAGGAAATAGATTGTTCCACCATGGGTGACGACCTATTTATGTTTGTGTGGCCTCACCTCTGTACTACTCCGCCTGATGCTAGCTGGCGACAATGTGAGTGGTGTGGGGTTAGGCAGTACAACAACCTGTCTCGGACTTGAGAATGCCTTCCTTCCTGCACATTTTACTTTGATTAAGAAACTATCTGGAGTATAGTATATTCTCTTAGTCTCCGTGAAAGTGCTAGTATACTTGTGACACTTTCACTTAGATTCTACTCTTGTGTTTAAGATACTTCAATTACTCTGGTCAAAATGTGTAAGTGTTTTAAAACTTTGAATCACACCAGAACAGACTCTAACTTTATCAATTCTATGTATAAAGAAACCTTTTCAGCCAGAAATAAAGAGTCATTGTAACGTATATGATATAAGCTCTGTCAAAAGTGTTTGTAACTAAATTGGAAAAGTAAATGAGGTACCATTAAAATACCGTAAGACCATAAAAGTCAATATATGTAATATTAAAAGAGATATTTTATGAAGTTTTTCGTGATCTTCTTTATACTAAATTCATCTGCAAAAAAGACTGAATGTATATCATGTATATCTTTTTTGGGCAACCCTGCCTCGTGGTTAGATGGCTAACTTGTTAATAAAAAAATGATATAATGTTCCTTATTACGATTTCCCCATGAGTATACTTCATAGTTAAGATCCCCTAGATTGCATGCCATAAATGCTTTTACAAATCCTTTGGAATATCGCTATACCATCTCTTGTATCATCAATGTATTTTCTGTAATCATACAACATAATAAAATTATACCTATTTGTGAAATTATTAAAAAAAATGGGGTGGTAGTGTAATGGAATATTCAAATGGCTTCAGAGATAAAATTAAACATTTTTTTTACCTCAAAGCCTTATTAACCTACTTTTCCAAGCTATGGTCCATTACAATTTGCAGTAAGGGTGGAACCCTTTCTATATAAAATAATTTTGGATTGTTTATTTTTTATATATGCTAAATACAAAGTGTTTTATTTCTTCATTTTTTTTACAGCTGAGTACCATAGTTTGAAATACTGCCTTGTGGACATCATATGTTTCTGTGGCCCCGCTGGAAGACCTGATTTAAGTCAGCTTGAGATTTGCTGTGTTACTGGATTCCACTTTCGAAAATACAGAAGACCCTCGCAAACGTATTAATCTTTTCCTGAAATTTCATCGTTAGCTAAATTTAAATTTTTCCCTTTTCCCAAGAAAAATGGAAAAAAAATTAAATCTGTGCAAGACCCCAAAAGTATGAAAAAAAAAAATTTTACCACATGAAATTTTAAATTTTTAAACCCTAAACGGTAAAAACGTTATTTACTTTTTTCTAAACTTTTGAAGTATGAAAAAAAAAAGTAGATCTTTTTGTTTTTTTTACATTTTAAAATGTGCAAAAAAATTTTTGATCTACTTTTTTTTTTGTTTATTTGAAAATATGTAAAAAAGCATAGATCTACTTTTTGTAGCACTAACATGGTGAACGTAGATCTGCTTGGATCGTTTACGGGTTAATACACAAACTGACATTTACCTTTTTTGGAAGATCGGGTTTGATGATTGATGGGATGGGAGGAGGGGGTGTGTGGAAGTTGTTAATGTTTAGAAGGGGAATCCCTTCCATTAGGACTTGAGGTATCAAGTCCTTTTCCGGGGTTACTTCCCTTCTTTTAAGGGCCACTAGGCCCAGCTTGAGAGTCACTGGACCTCTGTGCACAACAAATCTGTCTATAGAGGTCTGTACCTCCCGTTCCCTTTAAGATTTGCCTAAAATGGGCCACAACACTGTCATTGTAATAGGTCACCAGCATGGCTTGCAATAGCGTGTTAAGGTGATTTTCATCCATAAAGGTTTGCAGTTCAACCCACTTTGCACACATTTCCTTAATCTTTGAAGTAGGCACAATGGATTCACAACTGCATAGGCATCTCGGGGTTTAGCCTAAAAAACCCTTCAAAATCTTTCTTAATTTCCATGCAAATTCTCACCCTTTTTATCCAGGGTTGGCACTAGAAGCTTTCTTGGGGCCCATGGTGATTTATTCTGCGGGTTTACAATCACTAAAAACCTGTGATAATATGAAATATTCTGATTTGTATGCGTGGATGCGACCGCACTGGCTGGCTTGTAAACACTGGCACCCACACGGGACAACTGAGGCACGCTCAGGCCACACATGGACGCGTCTTGAACGAACCCGGTTGGGTGAGTTTTTTAGCGTTAGCCGAGGCAAATTTTTGCGTTAAAATGTACGTTAGTGGACTTAAGTTAGCTGATGCCATCGTTAGCTGAAGGTCCACTGTACAAGCTGACTCCACTTTACAGATTTAGTAGTGCAGTGGTTTTCAATTATACTCATTCTTCACTTATTCAGACTTCCTGCAATAAATCTATTCCCTACTCACTAACAGTTAAGGACAAAAATATTTAAGTAAAAAGTGTACTGTACATGAAATTTTATATACTGGCTCTATTGACCACTTAACCCTTTGAGGGTTTCGGACGTACTGTACGTCTTACGCGCAGGTGTTTTTGACGTAACTAGTACACATAATTCTAGCGCCGTCAAATCTCGCGGGAAAAGGTGGTAGGCCTCCATATGAAAGAATGGGTCTATGGGGTTTCAGTGTGCACGGTATAAAAACACTCCTGCAGCACACAGTGCAAAATGAAAAAAAAAAAATTTTGACCGCTTTTTTAGAATAAAACAGCCACTTTGCATATATTTTCGTTGGTATTTATTGTTGTATTCTAGTTTTCTTGATCTCATTTTAAGAATGGAAGGCATATCACAAAAATTTGAGATGATTTTGACTGGTTTTACAATGAAAAGTACCTTGAAATTGAGCTCAAAGTAGCAGAATGTTCGATTTTTACCAAAGTTCAAAAGTAAACAAATCATCCCAAAGCGTCCAATAAACGTCAACTGGTGAGTCTAATATTCTTTTGCAAGTGCGCCAATATGATTTATACCATTTTTTCCCACTAATGCAGCAGTCTGCATAACAGTAAATCTTCTGTTTTTTGTGAGAATAAAAATTAAAAGTGGAAAGCAGAAAAATTTGTAAGAGGGGCCTTGAGACGGGGACTAATGAACAGAGGAAATGTCATTTTAGTGCCAGGGAATGTTTTTTTTGTTTGTTCTGGACCCTATTCGGAAATTGGCATTTTTTGATATTTGTGTGAAATTGGCAAAATTGCTAAATTCTGACCACTGTATTGGATAGTTGAAAAGGTTAAAGGGGTTGGTTTCTTGCACTTATTCAATAGAAAAAATATAGTTCTAGCGAAATATTCATGTTTTTTGTCGACTAGTACAGTGGAATTGGCCGAAAATGGGGCTCAAAGTGGGCAAAATCGCCGATGCGTAAACATCGCCAAGACCGCAAACTTCGCAAGAGCATAATTCCGTAAGTTTTCCATCAAATCTCATAATTTTGGTGTCATTATGATCGGGAAAAGATTCTCTATCTTTTCATAAGATTTTTTTTTTTTTTTTTTAAATTTGGCCGACCCTGAGAACGAGTTTCTGAGAGGGCCAGTCGACCCTCAAAGGGTTAATATATGATAGTGTAAACATGTTATCAGGCTTTTATATGCATTTGAAAATTAAAAAAAGGCTGTTTCACTTTACAGTGATTTTTAATGTACAGCAGCAGCCCAGAACCTAACCTGTTGTATAAGCGGGGCCTGCCTGTATTAATACCATCTGCAATGTATGTTAATATTGCTATTATTTATATCTATACCAATATCTGTTATGAAAATGAGAACAAGAATTGGAACAAGTGCTGTGCCCTGCCCTGCAGATTGGATGTCTTCATGGTGGTGACATCTAAATTTAGTTTCTTGGGTATAATTTCTTAAAAAATTGAAGATTCATCTGCCCACTTTTCCAAGCATCATACACAGATTAACTCTTTCAGGGTCCATGCTGTAGAGCTACGGCTTTGAGTTGAGGGTCCAAATCGTAGATCTACGCCATGAGCTCAGCTCATTCTGATAAGCTGTGAGCGGTAAATTTGGGCCTAGATATGAGAGAATACATCTATGTGGTATGTGTGCTCCACATATAACAAATCCTGCAGCACACAGTGCATAATGAGAGAAAAAACTGAGACTGTAATTTTCGATTAAAACGGCAACTTTGCAGTGTTTTTTCGTGTGTTTTTTATAGGTGCATTTGCGATTTCTTGGTCTCAGTTGATAGAATGAAAGATATATTACAGAAATAGAGATGATTTTGATTAGTTTTAATAATGGAAATGGCTTGAAACTAAGCTCAAAGTAGAGGAAATGTTAAATTTTTGCCGATGTTCAAGAGTAAACAAATGACCTCACACGTCTAATACACACCAGCTGGTGGGTCTAATACACATTCCCAAATGTGGTGATATTATTTATGCAATTATTACAATATTGCATAACAGTAAATCTTCTATTTTTTGGTTTGAATAAAAATTCATTATGTGAATAATAAATCAAAATGGAATTCATTAGTAAAGCCTGAAAACGTAACTAATGAACAGAAGAAATGTTAGTTTAGTGCCAGGAATGCCTGCATTGTTTATTCTGGACCCTATTTTGAAACTGGAATATTTTGAACTTTGTGTTAAAGTGGCCAAATTACCATTTTCTGATCACTTTATTTTGTAGTTGAAACAGTTGATGTGGTGATTTCTTGTGCTCAATCAATAAAACAGAAGTAATACTAGTGAAATAGCTAAGAATTTGGTTGACTGCAATAATGTAATTGGCCTAAAATGGGAGTCAAAGTCAGTAAAATCGCCGATGCATAAATATCCCAGACACAGCAAAATTCGCGAGAGCATATTTTCCATCAAATTTTGTACTTTTTGTTTTATTACCTTCAGAAAAAGATTCTCTACCATTTCATAAGAAAAAATAATTTTTTTTTTTTTTTTGAAAATTCTTGGACTCGGGTGCACATTTTGAAATTTGGCCTCTGGACCCTGAAAGGGTTAAGAAATAGGTGTTATCAAGCTCTGAAGGTCAGGAATCAGTAAAAACAGGCTGATAAGAATTAAGAGGTGTAACCAGGATTTATGACTTGTTCTCTCCAAACACAACTAGATTAGCACAGCTTAACGAGTACCTGCTATCAGACAGACAAAGCATACGATTCAAACTATAATCTATTGCGAACAGTAGACCAAAATGCATCAGCTTCCCTTAAAGTACTTCTATAGGAGTAGTATCAATTGAACTCTTCCTCTTATTGTGCACACAAAGCATTTTCTGTAATACTTCAGTAACAGACAAAAGCAAATAGCCATAAATGACACCTAGTATCCTACCAGTATTCTGTCTCCCCAAGGTAACATTCTGGGCCTTTTTTTTTTTCCTCATCTATATCAATGCCCTGCCTAATGCAGTCCAACATTTGAAACCTGTGCTCTTCACTGAAGTTACAACCTTCACATTATTAGGGCCAGACACCCTGACAATAAGCACCATAGTTAATGATGAAGTAAACATAGTCTAAACCTGGATGATTATCATTAAACTCACTTTTAATATAAAAAAAAATTCTCTATAAGGGGGGGAAACAAATCATGTCCCTAATTATTATTGGGATTTTAATAAAACCAAAATAGAAAAAAAAGGTCGGGGGAAAAGCCCTAATTTCTAATTATAAACAAAAAATTTTTAAATTTAAACGGGAGGGGGGGGAAAGGGAAGGTTGGGTGTGTGGGGGGTTTTGACACCCCAGGGGGGCCTGTGGGGAGTGTGTTAGATAGGAGAAATTTGGGGGAAAAGGGGTTTTGGGGACCTGATAAACTTTTGGGAGTGTAAGCAAGGTAACATTTTGTGAAGAGATTCGGGGAAAACCCAGCTACCCCAATTTTTGAGCCCAGGGGGGTACAAAAATTACAGTACCGCACTCTAAAAAAGGGGGTTTTAAAAATTATTTTGCTGTCTGGTGAGACACAAACTGCCCTATATTGTGCCCCTTTTGGAAAGGACAGCGATGAAAAAAGATGGTGAAAGTGTTTTTTTTTGGGGTCCCCCTTTCCTCATGGGAGAAAAAAAAAAAAAAAAAAAAAAAAGAAATTTTTTTTTTAGTAAAAATTTTTGTATGTATTCTTCCCGGGTTTTGGGCCCTTATTTTTAAAAGTATAGGTTAAAAAACTGAGCTTTACATTTTCATTCCCAGAATTTTTCCCATCTTAAAGGAAACTCCTGAAAAACATAAGGGGACATTTAAACAGAAAAATTTAATGACTGATAAAAAGGATTATAAAAACTAATTAAGCATAGTTCTAGAAATCTTTAACCACCACCAAAGTTAATAAATTAAATATGGTACAAGATTTTTCAAAGATCTGTAGGAAATTTCGGGAAAATCCTGTAAAAAAAACCCAAACAAAAAGTTAAAAATTTAGAGAGTTTTGATTAGAGTGAAAGAATGATTGAGAGGCTCATAAATTTTTGTGAGTCAGTAAAAATAAATTCAAAAAAATTTCAGATATGAGATCTAAAGTCAGAATACCATGGCGAAAACAATTCACAAAACCCAAACCATCAAAAAATCTGACACAAATTGGGCCCGGGAGGATGCGGGATTAGTGATTTTCCCGGGTTACAGACGGGTTAGGTTAGAAAAAACCCCCTTTTGGGGGGAAACCCGCAAAATATGGGGGTCTAAAGCATGTGATTTTTTTGCCTTTAAACCTACTTTTGCTGCGCACCCTAGTTTTCCCCGTTCTTTATTTCTGACCAATAAACAAACCCTTCCCTGAGTCGCTTCAGCAAAGGTGGTGCTGCCCGGTTTCCCCCTTCCCTTTGGTTGAAAAACCAAGTTTAAAACACTTCGGCTTGGCATCCCCGGGAGAGAAAATTTTTTTTCATCTAGTGAGATCAAAAAAACCCTTAATTTTACCCCTTCCCAATGTGGGGTAAGTACTGATTGTTATGCTAGTGGTAAATGAAAAAGTTTGGCATTTTTTTGTTTAAATAAAATTTTAAAAAAGCCATGTGAAGCTTTAATTGAGTGTACCATGCAAATAAAAATAGTGCAGCGGGAAAAACCTCAAAAAATTTTGTTGTGCCCTTTTGGGGGGCAGTTTTCAATTTCAGTAAATAAATTTTTAAATAAAATATTTTTTCTATTGTTTTATATAAATTTTTTGAAATTCCCCTGGATCATACAAAACGTTTTTATTGTCCTTCCAATAAATTTGAAAAATTTTGTTTTTTTGGTGAGCCCCCCAAACCCCAAAAAGCAAAATGTCTTGTTTTGGGGGGAAAGTGACTCGAACTGGAGGTAAATGACCCATTTTTGTTTTGTTTGAAAGTGGTGTTTAATTACTTCCCACTGGATGCAGGTGAAAAGGATGATGAGGAAAAAAAAGGAAAAAGTATAAAGAAAAAAAAAGGGTTTTTAGGATCGAGGGTTGCCTGTTGAACAAGAAAAAATTAACCACATCGTCATTTCATTGTTTCCCATATGAAAAGGGAAATTATGCAAAAAGAAGGAAAAAAATTTTGCTTCATCCCCTTCCATTCTAGCAATTTGACTGTTTTTTCCCTCGGGGAATTCAGGATAGGGAAAATTTAAAAAATTTTACCCCTTTGCAATTTGTCAATGTAAAATTTTGGTTTTTTTTATTTTTTTCTAATCCCAAAAAATTTTTGGAAATACAATTTTCCTTTTGTTTTTTATATTGTCTGTTTGTATAAAAAATTAAAAAAAATATTATTTGCTTTTTTATTAACCTTTGAAAGTTTGCAAAAACCCCCAAAATTTATACTCCCTTAACCCTTTCGGGGCCAAGGCCAAAATCTGAAGTCACGCCCCATTGCCAAAAAATTTTGAAAAAAAAAAAAAAAATTTTTTTAAAAAAAATTAAAGAGCAATTTTTTGTGAAGGTAAAAAAACAAAAAAAAATAGAATCGGATCATTTACTTAAATTTACAGTGCGAGAGGTTTGTAGAAAATGAGGGTGGGGGGCAACATCGACGTTTCCCACCTAGGGTATTATATTTTTTGTTGTTTTAGTTGTTTTTTTTTTTCTTTTCCTTTTTTTTTCTATTCCTACTAATTTTTGGGGGCTGAGAGCCCAATCCCTGTATAAAAATTGATATATATAAAAACTCATGTAGAACACATAACCGCCTAAAGTTTTTAAATCAAATTATTTTTTACCACTTTTTGTTTATTACAAAAAAACAGCAAAACTTATTTTTAAAATTTATTTAATTTTCAAATCATATATTTACATATTTAAAATCACGGACGGGTTTTTAGAAGGGCGGGAGCTTGTGGAACCCCTTAAACAAGGCCCATGCACAGGGGCCCCTTAAAATTCCTCCCAAAAAAACCGAGTGTCGGGCTCTTTGTTGGGGTCGTTTTTTTTTGTGCACAGACAATGCATCTCTTTGGAAATTTCTTTTAAAATTTTAAAGGGAAGCTGAAATTATGAAATGATCCCCTTCTACCCTCAAACGCTTGGGTATATTGTGATAAATTTTCCGAGGACCATTTGTATTGCGGTGTTTTTTACCTGGTAAAATTTTGGACCCCCGCAAAAACGATCACCCCCGAATGCGCCCAAATTTTATGTAAGTGTTTTATGTAAGTGCGTTTGCCCTGGAAAATTTTTGGGGGGGTCTGAAATGGACAAATCTACTTCACAATTTTTCCCTTTTGGGAAAAATTCGGTCAGTACTGGCACCTTAAAATACTTCTGGAGTGAAAAAAAAAATCGTTAACCGGGGGGGCCCCTGTACTTCATTATGGTTGGCTGCAACAGAAAACAAAATTTACCCCTACGGGGGTTTTGTTTTCCAAACTTTTTTTGGTACCATATAAGCATTCACATTTTAAATTCCAAGAGAGGAAGAAAAGTTTCATGTCCCCCTTGTAACTCTTCCGGGAAAACAGTCAACAAAACCAAACTGATGTCAACTTGTCAACCCCAAACGCATGTTTTGTGTAAAAAAATTTAAATGTCACTGGTTTTGAATATTCATTATCACTCGAAAACTTTGCCACTTTTTCTTGCATTTCATTTTCGGGGAATGGGTTTTAACAAAGGAAAATCTCGTTTGTCATGCCCACCGTAAAGCCCTGATGTCATTGGCGTAAACACCCGGGAAGTCCTCAACCCCGAACACCTGGTTTAGCTGGGCAAATGTTTTTGATTAGAAAAAGCACGTGGCCCCAAAACATCTGTCTTTTTCACTGCATGAAAAACATGAGTAATGGGGGTTGTGTAAACCCGTTATCGGTATATTTAAGTTGGCCCTTTCCAAGATAAGGTGCCCCCAAGTTTCTAAATACCTCCCTATAACCCCAATTTAAAATTTAGTATCTTTTAATGTTTTACTTCCCCTGTATACAGCAAAATCCCAAAACCAGGGCCCCTTTTCAAAAATCACAGGGGTCAAAAAAATTTTTACCAAAGCGGGTTCCCCTTGGGTCGGTATATACTCTTGAATGGGCAGTCTAACCTTTTTTTTTAAAAAATCAAAGACTCGTCAAATTTTCAAAAATTCTTGAATGGATTTAAAAATATTCCTGAACTTTTGTTTTAGAAACATGAAAAACTTTCAATCTTGCATAACCCGTCACTTCCCGTCGGGGTTTGGGTTTTTTCAGAGAAATGAACAAAGTAACAAAAGATAAACCTGTTCAATGGGATTATTTTCTGAAGGATGGGGGACAAATTAAACCCATCGTGGACCCGTAGCCCTTTTTTATTAAGTTATGCCGGGGAGGCATAAGCATTATTGTTGCAAAAAGCAAAAATTTCCCGCCCAAAAAAATCGTCTCTTTCCACCCTTTTAGTCCCTTTACTGGGTGTTTAAAATCCCTATTTTCCCGGGGTAACCCGAAAATAAATTATTTCTTTCCCTGGGCAATAATTTCCATCAAAAGGGTGGTCAAAGAAAATTCAAAGGGAAATTTCCCGTTTTATTGGGCCCTGGTTTTTCCCAAAGGGGGCAGGTAGGTTTGAAATCCACTTTGAAGTCCCTCAAAGTGGTGAGGGCTGGGGAAAAAAATTGGGGGTTTTGCGCCAATCCCAGTACTTTTTTCTGGTGGGAATGGACATCATAGGCTGGTTTTTCCGGGGGGTTGTGGGGGCCCGGGGGGTAAAGCTCCGCTTTGTCCTTGAACTACAGCCCGCAGCGTGGGGGCCCCGCGTGGACAGCAGTACGCATGGCGGTGCCACTAAAACCACCAGCCCCACAAAAACCATCCACTGATGGGCTGGGCCCATCCATCCAAGTGTAAACCACATCATCCCCCACTATCCCCTAAACCCAAAAGGTGTAGGGCCCCGGGATTTTACTCCGGGGTGTAAATCCGTCCCCTGGGCACACATAGGGACAATTCCCAGCGCATGCGGTGGGGGAACATACCCACGCTTCACTGGTGAATTGTTTCCCCACTAAACACTAAATCGAAGATCGTCAGCCAATAAAATCACAAAACCCCCTAGAATTTATCGTCATTACTGAAGTCAGGGGGCCAGGCCAGGGGAAAAAATTTAGTTTTTTCTTACGTTTAGGGAAAACCCCCCCCGGATCCAGTGCCCCCCACCGAGCAGAAGGTCAGGATTTGTCGGGGTTTTTCCGCACTATTATCGATATCCTGGTCAAAATTTTTTCCGGGCACAAATTTTCAAAACCGTAGAAAATTTGTCTTCATTTCCCCCTTTCCCTCATGTCAGAACTATCAGACGGGGAAAAGGAGAGGGCCCAAATTTTTCCGGGGGGTGAAGCTGAAATTCGACTAGGCATGGGAACAAAGGGGGACTGAGCCGCTTCCACAAAGCTATGCAGGCCCCCTAGATTTTTTTTTATGGCCGGACACCCACGGGGCAGACCCATTCTCTCCTTGTAGGCCTATGAGGGCTTCGCGCTAAAAATTTTTACGGGGGCTAGAATTTTGGGGTAATCTACGGGTTTTGGGCCCCTCACCGAAACCCGGGCCCTTTATCTTTCGGGCGGAAAACCCGAAGGGTTTTAAAAGGGCAGCCCCCTAATAAATTTTGGGGTTTTAAATGACTTTGCAATTGCTTGGGAAAATAACCCTTTTAAATTTCCCTTTATATGGGCTCAATTTACCTTATTGAGGTTTCTCTACCCCCTTAGGGTTCAGTTTTAATTTCTAAATTTATGGCCATTTGCCCCTGAAGGGGGTTTAAACCCCAAAAGCGATATTTACAGAGCGATTTTACCCACTTAAGCCCCATTTTTTTCTCATTCCACTGTTTCCCGTTTTTCAAAATATTTCGCTAGTATTCTTTTTGTTCTGTGAATAGTACAAGGAACCTCCCATTTACCTATTTCAACTACCCAATAAAGGGGTCAGACATTTTTTTAAATTTTGGGCCAAATTTTACACGATTTCAAAGACCCGTTTCAAAATTTGGGTCCAGAATAAACAATACAGACATTTCCCGGGACTAAAAAAATGTTTTTTTCTGTTTTGTTGTCAGTCCCCCAGACCCCCCATTTTTGCTTTCCTTTTTTTATTTTTATTCGCAAAAAAAGATAGATTTACTGTTATGTAACTACGCATTATTGTAATAAAAAGTAAAAAAATAAAAACAAACCCTTTTTACTGCGTTTTTAGGGGCCCCCCAGTTGGACAAGCGTTGGGAAAAATCCAACATTTTTTGCTACTCTGTGGTCAAATTTCCCCGGTTTTTTTCCCTCATGAATCAGGGCAAAACCTATTATTTCTGTTAAAATATCTTCCAACTATCAAAAGAGATCAAAAAAGAGAAAAACAACCATTAAAACCAACAAAAAAAACACCACAAAGTCGCTGTTTTAAAACCCCAAAAAAAAAACGAAAAAGCAGGTTTTTTTTTCATTATGCACTCGGCCCGCAAATTTTTTTTTTATAGTGCAAAACTTACCACACAGACCCATTCCCCTCATATGAGGCCCCAAATTTTCCGGGCACGCTTATCTGAGTGAGCTGAGCTCATGGGGACTGGGCAGGCTCCAAAGCCACCTTATCTTTTATGGACAAAAAAAATGGTTTTATGTGTTTTAAAAACAACAAGAAGCATTTTTTTTATTCTTGGAAAACCCTATAAGGCTAAAAAATGAGCAGGGTTTTAATAAAAAGGGGAAGAAATTGGAATAAATTTTTGCAGCAAATAGCGGCAATTTTGGGGTACGACCCCCGAAATTTGAAAATTTTCCCGCCCAAAATTTGTGCCGGGGTTATGATGGAACTGAATTACTGACCGCCCGGGTTAGGAGGCAGGGCCTGTACAGGAATATTTATTAAAGACCCCAAAGGAAAAATCCAAATCCCAAAAAAACCACTCAATTCCGGTTTCCCAAAAAAAATTTGCTTTCCCGATTTAAGATTAAGGTGCTGACATTTAGTAATAGTTAAAAGACCCATTTATTATGCAACTTAAACCCAGTACCAGATTATGAAATTTCTTGTTGCTTCGTTTGTCAAATGTTATCTTCAGAACTTTTCAATTATTTCACCATTTTGAGAGTACACTAGAACATAAAGCTTTGTAAGTTATGGGAATGTTCATGTTTACCTGTGAAGAAGAATCAGCATTGGACATTCCTTCATCATCTGCAAACTCATCACTATCATCATGTTGGCCACCAGAATCATCACTGTGCAAGGAATCAGCATCCTCATACAGTGGATCTCCAAGTCGGTAACCTGCGAAATGAAAAGTCGTTTGGAGAAAACACTAGCAGTACTTAAACAGTATATCATTATGAGTTCAGGTACAAAGCTACAGAACTCAATATCGAACTTCTTGGTCCAGAAGGTGTAAACGTGCCTTTACCGAATGAGAAGTTTTCCCAGGGATTATGTAAATTAGATAGTCCATTCAGACTCAAAAATAACTTATAAATACACTTACAAATAACTTACATAATTGGCGTGTTGGGTCGGCTAGTCGATTTGAGGTGCAAGATTTTGTAGAACATGTGAACTTAATCCAACCTGCTTGAGCTCTTATTGGTAATAGACAAATTTTTTAAACTCGTACTTCCATTTCTCAAGTCTTATCTAAATAAATTTATGAGTTAGTCAGAATAACCACTGGATATTTATAAAATTTTTTAGAAAATGTTAGTACATCCGGACCACCATGGTGTAGAATTTTGAAAGCTAATCGCTACAGAATATATCTGTGTGTAATGTTCTTGCAACAGTAAGACTATTGTCAAAGTCATCTTTCGGGTCGCAAATGTAGGAAGATCTCATAGATTTCGGTCATAAAATATGATAAGGTATACCAACCCACCTATGCTTTAATTCAAAATAAACTAAATACTGATAAAATGCTGCCTTTTCTATGATAAGCTATAGAAAGAAATTAAAGCTGACATGACTCAAGCACCCTAGTAACTTTCACAAGTGCATACAGGATTACTTAGTGATAAAATTTAGAAACTAATGGTAAGGAAGTGGGTGTTGGAGTGAGCACTGGTGATGAGTGAGTTTCCCCAAGGATCAGTGCTTGGAACCCTGCTGTTCCTGATATATGTACTACCTATAAATAACCTGTCAGAGAAAGCCAAATCTTAACCATCACTATTTGCCAATGATGTAAAATCAGCAAGGATAAATGGAGAAGACAGGGAGAAACTTCTAAATTTTCTGTCTGCAAACATGGTCAAGAATGTGACTACTTGTAAGTTTTGTTTGTTCCATACTGTACTGGTACACAGGTTACTCAAACATAATCCAAATTAGTATATAACTGGATCAAATCACAATGCTGTGGCCTGGTCTGCTTCACTTGATCAAGCATAGAGAAACTATTACACAAATAGCCCATACATAGAAGAATAAACTTATGATAACATTTCGGTCTGACTTGAACCATTAACTAGTCACAGAAATGCATTCCAGTCATGGTACTGTGCCTTTTTATTCTTTAAGGAAACTATTTTTATTTTAATCTGGAGTAAAGCAATAAATCCCGAGGGGTCACATAGCACCTGGATAATAGGAGGAATTCAGGTTCAACTGAAGAGGATAGGACCATTTCCTTGGATCAAGAGCCCCTTACTTACATTAGGGGACCTTTCTTGAAAGTAAAGAAACCAAGATTAAATCCAAAAGTCTGAGACAAGATTGGTAATGGAACCAAGATGGATGAACTACGACCAGACTTAAGAGATGAGAGAGAGTAGGACGAGATAATATGATCATAACATAAAATACTCAAAAGACCCAAGTAAGTGGAAATAGGCAGGTTGCAATGTGAAAAGGAGGAGTCGGGGAATAAGTGTATAAAAGTGACTGGAGTAATTGCTAAAACCAGTAAATGTGAGTTACAAGGTAGAAGCCAGGAACTATGAATCGGCACTGCAAACACAACTAGAATTGTCTTCATCTGAATGGAGGTCCTTCAGAGTAAAAATATAATTTCTATATCCTTCTTCATTAAAGAAGTTGTTCAACATGGCAAAATACATGATTGCATATTAGGAAATCAGGAATTTCAAATGCATTCAACCTTTGGGAAGTGGTGTAATTACCTATTAGTAATTACAGCAATAATTTTAAATTTATTATACAATTTTTACTTTAAGGTTACAAATGGTTCTATCACACTTTGTGAAGAAATATATTTTTACTGACTTTTCTCCACTTTTTTCTTAGTTTACAATTATGACCACTTGCTCTCCTTGTAGATAAAGTAAAATATCCTCTTTACTTTGTTATCATCCTTATATGGCCTTTAATTTATACTTATCTCATTTTCTTTTTGTTTTAACTGCTTTACAATACATGTTTTTTGGTGAAGAACACTGCCGCTCAACAGGGTCGAACATTTATTGTAAACACATTTTAAGCACGTCCACAATCATATACTATGTGACAACTTCTTTTGAAATTTGCCAAAATACTGTAGGCATTTCTCAGTTTGCATTTATATGACTTTCCAGTCATCATCTGCTGTCTTTAATTACTTTCAAATCCCATTTTCTGTCTACTGGGCACTAATCAGGTATCCTGCAGAAGGTCAAGGATGAGAGGGATGTGTAGAAAATAACCACAAAGGAAGTAAAGCTGCAGTGCACTTGAAAAACGGAAAAGTAGCAGTATGGATAAGGTGGTAAATAAAATAGCATGTGCAGCAGAAACAGTATGTGATGACTCATGATAGGAATTTTGGGCACCCAGCAAAATAAAACAATGCAGTATTTGAAAACTAGCCAAGGATCGGTATTATCCCATTAAAAAAAAAGTGCATGTATGATTTATTAAGGCATACATTCTGTATTCTTAACACAGTTGGAAATACAGTGTGTGTTAAAATACAGACATACTTGGAAGAATTATATAAAGAGTATCCTGTAGGTAAGGAGCAGGATATTTACAGTCGAATATTTAAATATTGTATTAATACAATGTGTGCCACACCTTACAACAATTTAAAAAAAAAAAAAAAATATTGTAAGCTGCTTTTTTAGATTTCAAGGAAGCATAAGACAAGGCAAAAGAAGTTGAGCTTCTGGGAGTTTCTAAGTACTATGATGTAAGAGTTAGCACTGATGAGTAAATAATTTGTAATTAAAACTGCATTCTAAAAATGATGAATAATGCATTGCACAAGAGGTCTCCCAACTCGCAAAAACTTTACACACATCCACACTTACAAACAAGGAACTTAGCAACCAGTTTAGATTTTTACAACTGTTAAGCCACAGTACAAGCATGCATGAAATAACCATTCTTTGTACAGTATTGTTTTCCACACAAACATTGTAGTGTAGGGTCACATCAACATTTTTGTATCAGTACTCTGAGCTTCAGCACCCTCCATAAAGGCGCTGAAGCATAAAGAAAAGGACTGTTCTACTAACTTGAACATGACATATAAGGTTACAGTTGAAACTCAGTAAGATCTCTCCTGATTTCTGTGAACATGCCATATTTTTCATCTTGTATATTATCACTGGTAATAGGAAAATCAGTCCAAATGTGAAAATAATCCCACAGGCATTTCTCATAATCAATATTTAAAAATAACATTAGTCAGATGACTGAATGAGTATGAATGCTAGGAAATGAATCATAGTATTGAACAAGTGAATTATGGTGATTTTTAATGCTAAATTAATCAACACAAAATGCCATTAACTTTAAGAAATGTAATCTGAAGATAGAGAAATTATAGTTTTATTCCACAATATTATATAATAATTACATGAAATATAACATACCATGCAGTTTTGTAAAACAGATATATTCTAACCTGTAAGTTTTGCTTGTTCCATAATGTACTGGTAAACAGGCTGCTCATAAACATAGTCCAAATTGGAATATAAATGAGTCAAATCATGATGCTGTGGACTATTCTCCTGCTTCCCTGTGTTGCACATACTGCTGGGACTTGGCTGTTTTGTGTTGCTACTACCACCATTATTAGGACTCAACTGCTTACTATTATTTGGGCTTGTTTGTTTAGCAGTACTGCTGCTGCCTGAGCTAGAATTATGATTCTGACTATTGTTGCTCCCTGTGTGGACCAGATGTTGAGAACTACTACTACTCTGTAAAGTGTCACTGCGGTCACTATCAGTGGTGGCAGCGGTAGCATTGGTTGTGTTTGTGCTGGCAACTATGGCTCCACGATGCTTACTGCAATGATGATGACGACGATGGTTGCAGCGACGCCCATCACGATCACTGCCACTTTTGGCAGAAGAGGTTTTATTGGAACTATCAACCACAGGAACCTTTGATTCTTTGTCAACCATTGTTTGGTGAGAGTCAGTTCGTCGAGAATTACTATCCACAGATCCCCTACTTCCTGTTGTTCCAGAGACCAGCCCTGAGTCCACTTGAGAATGAGGAGAGCTGTCTGCTGATCCACGTCCATAGTTAGATCTTGTGTCTTTATCAGTTAAGGTAGATGCTCCACTGTCTTGACCTCGAGGAGAGTCAAAGTTGAAGGGTAAAAACTCATGTTTTGGACTAGGAGGACTTGGACTAGAATCAGATGTAATAAGTCTGGTGTGTGCACTGTTGCTAGATCGTATGTCCATTTTCAACC
Organism: Cherax quadricarinatus; assembly: GCF_026875155.1. Taxonomy (NCBI): domain Eukaryota; kingdom Metazoa; phylum Arthropoda; class Malacostraca; order Decapoda; family Parastacidae; genus Cherax; species Cherax quadricarinatus. The sequence continues at coordinate 28,749,563 of NC_069468.1, forward strand.
TTGATTTTCCAGATTCAAGAGAGCGTTGTTTACGATGCATCATTGGTGTGGCAAGGCTTTCTAAGCCAGAGCTATCAGATTTTTGGCGATAATTAAGGTAACCATGGGAACCCAGAGAGTCAGGACTTCCAGCCACTACGTCCAGACCTTTTTGGCGCCGTCGAGGTTGTGGTGTTGATTCAACTGATCGCATAGCACCAATTAAAAACCGCTCGTGCATTCCATCTTCATCATGGCAGCGTGGCCTAGACATAAAACTATAACTGCGAGACAGAGCCATTTCTCTTGGTCGGTCTAGGTTGAGTTCTGAACGCTTTGGATAATTAGAAACATCAAAGCTGCGTTGCTTAGCTATTTGTAAGTGTGAAAAGTCGTGATGGGGAATAACCTTATATTTAGTAGAAGATGGATCACGTGTATCAATATTAGCACGACGCTGAGAAGAAGGAGTTGTTGGTGCACCCTGCTGTGGATGTGTAGGAGATGAATGGGACGAGACAGAGTCAGGAGAACGAGGAGAAACTTGATCTTTTTCTTTACTTCGTCTATCTCCAACACGAATACAAGCTGAGCCACCACGTTTTGAATCTCTCGAACCTGGTCCACCACGGGGTGACTCCAACAGTCGATACCCAGAACTCTCCAGGGATGTACGGCTTTGAGACATCGAGCTGTCACTTGATCTCCCAGATTCCTGTAAATATCATGAAAAAATTTATTATAATGACAAAACTAGTTCCTCAGAAAATTATACAAACTGTACATGTGTGTACAAAAATGGAAAATAGCACATATGAACTGCCTTTGCAAAAACAGTCATCATGAGGAACTTATTTTAAATATTGCTCCTTTATTTGGTGAAAGATGATGTTTAAATTTATAGAAATACTGCATTTTTTACATTTACTGTATACATACATATGGCATAATATACAAATTTATATAGGATATGAAAAAATTACAGTTCACCATTATCCATATGTGTAACACTTATAATCTTTATTAATACAGTTGAACCTCTTATCCAAAATGTTTTTATCAGCTCAGTTCTTCTGAGTTTTTCATGTGCCAAAAACACTTGTGATCAGCCTTTACTGTTTAATTACAGTATCACATAAAATATGCAGAAAAATTAAGACTTGGGGTATTTACTAGTCACTAGTTAGCCAAACAATTAAGTGCCAAGTTAAGAAGGGCACACTAGGGGTTACTGCAATACCATCCATTTGGAGTGCCTCCAGAATTTAAAGCATGGCCAATTTTAAGTGGTCGGTGTATTATACATAATATTCTTTGCCATAATTTTGTAGCATGTAGCCTAGCCCACAAATTTGCATGGTTCCTAATTCAGAGGATTAGATATTATAATTTTTACTGATAGGCAATCCACAATTGTCTTTTATTAGCAAGTTTTTTGAAGTGCCTAGTTTTTGATGGCTTGGCACATGACCCTTAGACTGAAAGGTAACACCAGGATTGTATTGAAAATGTGCTCAATTTCCCATACCCAAATTTCTATTCTTCACTGACATTTTTTATTGTAAAATTTGTTGGTTACGGCAAGCACTCGTGAATTTCTTGAAAGAACAGGCCCCCAAGAATAACAAAATCCCCAATTATTATTATTATTATTCAGATTAGACAGTATTGAGAGAAGTATGGTCTTTGAAACACGGAATTAGCCCAAATTGAAACAAAATATATTTGTAACCATAATTTGTATTTGTTCTAGGTAGTAGGCTGGTAGACAGCAACCACCCACGGAGGTACTACCGTCCTGCCAAGTGAGTGTAAAACGAAAGCCTGTAATTGTTTTACATGATGGTAGGATTGCTGGTGTCCATTTTTCTGTCCCATGAACATGCAAGGTTTCAGGTACGTCTTGCTACTTCTACTTACACTTAGGTCACACTACACATACATGTACAAGCATATACACCTACCATCTGACTTACGACCTGCTCGACTTACGACCACTCGACTTACAACCGTGTTTTTTATGCCAGATTTCTGGGAAATAAACAACTATTTGTGTTGTACACAGTGTTTATCCTAAACCTTACAGTATAAAATACAGTACTAACAACATAAAAAGTAAAGCAAAACATGAAATACCAAAATAAAACAATAAAATAAAGTCATTTCAAAAATGTTTTGTTGATATTCAGCAGTAAAGTTCGACTTACGACCATTTCGACTTACAACCAGTTTCTCGGAACCGAACTCGGTCGTAAGTCGGATGGTAGGTGTATATACATACATACCCCTCTGGGTTTTCTTCTATTTTCTTTATAGTTCTTGTTCTTAGTTTATTTCCTCTTATCTCCATGGGGAAGTGGAACAGAATTCTTCCTTTGTAAGCCATGCGTGTTGTAAGAGGCAACTAAAATGCCGGGAGCAAGGGGCTAGTAACCCCTTCTCCTGTATATATTACTAAATGTAAAAGGAGAAACTTTCGTTTTTCCTTTTGGGCCACCCCGCCTCAGTGGGATACGGCCGGTGTGTTGAAAGAAAGAAAAGAATTTGTATTTGTAGATTCCAGATTTATGGGACCTTTAGAAACTTATTAACCTTTGAATTTCTAGTCCATATGTATATTCCTGGCAGTAAGTAACCTTCCCTTGAGGCCTATACCAATAAAAAAATCAAAGTATTGTACTGTACTAAAAAATTATAATAATGCACCAGAAGCTTAATTATGCTGTTTAACTAAAGTGTATTTTATTATGTTTAATTCTGAATAATTAAAAATATTTATACATTTCATTTTTGTATGGTTACTATTCCCTATCAAGACAGGACGTCCATTTCATTTATACACTAACGTTTTTACATTGTGTAGCTTTGAAGAGTAACTTTAATAGTTGTGCTCTATTCTGGCAAAAATGTTCATAGAAAGAGACAGCATATGATAAAATGCCTTCAAAATATGTTGTGGAATCTGCTGAGCTTGTTCCATGAACACATTCTCCAACAAACACTATCTTAACCCGTAAACGGTCCAAGCAGATCTACGTTCACATGTGTAGTGCTCCAAAAGTAGATCTACGTTTTTTGACATATTTTCAAATATAACAAAAAAAAAAAAAGTAAATTGAAGTTTTTTTTACACATTTTCAAATTTAAAAAAAAAAAAAAAGATCTACTTTTTTTTTACATACTTTCAAATGTTGAAAAAACTTATATATACGTTTGGACCATTTATGGGTTAAACCACAACTCATACTTGCACATGAGCTGGCTAAGTGACAGTTGCACCTCCTACAGGCCATTAGGCTTACTGTAATGCTGCTCTGTTGTGTTTTTATCAAGGAAAGTATTTGTTTGACAATAGGTGTAGATGAGTGGAATGGGTGGGGAAGAACTGGACCTGCCTAGCAAAGTCAGGAGAATTGCCACAGTACTCCTTTATTATTATTTTTATGTTATTTACATGAAAGTACTGGTTTAGCAATAGAGTATAAATGTGGGTGTAAAAAGGATCCACCTGCATGAACAATAAGCCTACTGCAGTACTCTTCTATTCTAAGGTTCTTCAGATTAGGGATTACAGTTACGGATTTTAACCCCCTCAAAAAAATTACTACTCCATACTTTAATAATAAAAAAATGTGCTTTAAGACCTCTTCCTATACTTGTGTACATATTACATTACTATACTTGTGTACATATTACATTACAATTCAACATTCAATTAAAATACTGATGAATTTCAATGATAGCTTCTCAAGAATTTCTAAGAAAGCCAATGAAACTTACGAACAGGTCTAACAGTATGCAAAACAATGATTTTTTTTTTTTCTGAAAGTATACCCCTTAATTTAAATTTGATAGCAACTTGTAGATGAGATAATATAGTTGGTGTCTTTGGTAAGAAATAATTTGTAGAAACATACAAGTTTTTTTCTTAAAGGGTTTTTAGTTAACATAATTTTGCTTGTGCTTTAAAGAGGGGTTTGGGATATTGGCTGTTTGGAGTGACATCTAAAATGTCGTATCTGAGTGCCTCTGCAAAGACAGTGATTATGTATGAATGATGAAATTTTTTTCTTTCTTTTTGGGTCACCCTGCCTCGGTGGGGAGTGGCTGACGTGTTGAAAAAAAAAAAAAATTGGATACAAGAGGTTCTACTGTAGTGCTAAATGAAATGTACTTTTTAATGCAAAAACATGCCTCTTTAACAGAATTGCTATCTGAAAATCTATACAGTAATATGAAGTAAACAGTTGCTGAAAAAAGTATGCACCGGACAGTGGAGGAATGGGCAACACGTGTATTGTGCATAATGTGATGATACTACCTGTGACTCTGTACAGTATTACAGAGAAACACACATCACTAGAAAACACACAGACACAGTTTAAAGAGTAGATATGATTGGGCACTGGTGGCCAAGAATCAGTAGTACCTGTCAATAGGAGTTAAGAGGCAGAGCTAGGAGTGATGACTTGACCTTTGCAAGTGCAGCTAGGTAAGTACAACTAGATAAAAAGAAATATAAATAATGCTACCTGTGAAACAATAGACAACAATGTTAGAGAGACCATCTAGTGATTCTGCCAGCTAGTTACTCTGGCAGACTGTTTGCTCTGCAAAAATGTTAATTAAACAAACAGAAGCAACCATCCAGTGGCAGCACCATGGAAGGGGGGCTTGGAGGAAGTTAGGGCCCCCACAAAATTCCCTCAGTTTTCTCCCATTAAAAGTAGTATTAATAAGGCTGCTTCAAAACAAGTCTCCTAACCCTCCCCCTCCCAACCAGTTATGCCAAAGCCCCCTGTCCCCAGTATAGAAATTCTATGCTGCCCCCTGCAACCATTCTAGTTGCATGCTTTCTAACATTAGTTTTTGCAGAACAAAAATTCAACCAGATTCCGTAATTAGCAGACTCAATAGATGATCTTTCTGCAACACACACATAACACTCCTGTACTTGTGACATTGTACAGTATTGTAGAGAAACATCCAACACTAGACACACAGATGGCTAATTAATATAATGAAAGGCATACCAGTAACCAAAGCAAAAGATGTGAACAGTGACACAATTTCTTGAAAATGAGGCTATGGGAATTTAAGTAAACCTTAAGGATAAATAAAAAGTATGAGCATAATAGTTTTCTGTGGGAGGGGATGGGAAGGGTTTTGCAATAGTGGTGCTGCATAATACTCATTTTCTTCTGCTATCTCATACTATATTCATGGAGCTTGGGATTAACACTATATTAGCACAGTACAGCCTCTCCTCACTTAACGACAGAGTTCTGCTCCTAAGACCATGTTGGTAAATGAATTCATCACTAAGTGAGGAGAGGCTGTACATGTGAACATTTTGGTGCTTAGTGCTATTTTAAATTTTTCAAAGTAATAATACATAAAAAAATTGATTCATGAATTCAGAAAGAACAAAATGTGTTTTGGAAGGATAGGAATGTCTCACTGTGTTATCCAGCTAGAAAACTATGGCAACAACTTGATACAAATATCAAGCCTGACCAAAACAAATTAGGAAAAGAAGTACGAGTGTAAAATATGGGACAAAATATATATTTATCTCAAATAAAATTGTTCACTAGCACAGTGTGAAAAAAGTATGCAAATACTATATAGTAAACCTTTGAGTTAACAAAAATTAAATACGGAAACAACTAGTTTTGCCATGATTGTTATATAACAGACAATTCCAAAACCCATATATTTTGTTTGTTACTGAATCAATTGATCAAGTAATTTTTTTTTTTTCATATTTCCAAGGTCCATTAAATAGGGATGTTCTAAGCCACAAAGTCAGAGAGTGCTTGGGTAATGAAGGGTAAATATACTCCATTTGAGGAAAGGAAGGATAGCTCCAAATTCCTTGAATATTGAACCCTTCACCAGCATCAAAGTACAGTACCTGCCATGAACGGTTTGGTACATAAGCTTCCTTAACTGGAAATTTTTACCAGACTATTGATTAATTAGTAGACAAAGCATCAAAAACACATAATTACAAACAGGTAATTAGTGTGTATGTTACCTTACTGGGCAGGATATAAAAAAACTAGCGAGAGGGAGATTACAATATTTTGTTGATCTTTTCCCGTGGGATCAGTTCTCAAGTAGGCATTGTTAATTTTTTCTTGACACAAGTGAGGTCAAAGGTCGTGTAACTGGGGAAAAATTCTTTATTACACTCAACAACTTTACACCTTTGACTACCTACTGCTTCTAAGCACAGCCCAAGTCCCTAGTTAGCAGAATCAATATAGTACAGTATATCTTCACATAAGCTACAAAGAAAGACTGAAAGCACTGACAAAGCTATGATGTCTGATAGCAAAAAAAAGAGGACACAATAATTATAAAATAAAAGATGGAAAAAAAATAGATGAGTTTTTAACACCATCAAAGGAAGAACAAGTGGTCATAACTGTAAACTGAAAGAAAAGTGGTGTCAAAAAACACTAAAAAGCATTTTTTCATAAACAGTAGTAAATTACTGTTATGGAATAAAAGAGGTAGTAAATACCACAACAACTGGAATATTTAAGAAATTACATGACAAACTAATCTACGAAGATAGGATACCACAAACTTTGTAAGCACTTACATGTCCCAATGTAAGAAATAAATCTGTGCATCTAATCCCAGCTTCTAGAGACTTCATGTAGATGTTGGCAAAGACAGCACCATGTCATGGCCTTGGGGGTAAACTATTAGTCCTGTCGCTGCCAAGCTCTACATGGAGTTCCAAGAGGCAGAAAGATTCTCCAGCATCATCTCTTCATCCATCACTTTGGTATGACATGTGGATGATGTCCTTATAATCACACACACATGCTTAAACTCTGAATAAGTAAAAAACTGCCTTAGCACAGCTGGACCTTCAATCTGCTTCACACTTGAAGAACAAGGAAAAACTCTTCCATTTTTTTTATGCTGTTCTAGCTGGATAAGCTGAACAACTCACCTACCAACAAAAACAGTCTAATGCACTTCTCATATCATGATACAAAAACTAAACGAGGAGCTTTACTTGGGTTCTTTACAAGAGCCTACAAATCTTCAGCTTCAAAACACTTAGAAGAATGCTGCATCATTAGTAATATCTTCACCACAGTATACTATCCTTCATGCTTCATTTGGGTTGTCAGACAAAGGGTGAGAGAATACTTGCAGTAACCAAAGAAGATAACTGTGACAAATGGCTCACCCTTTACCCACAAAAAACACTGCAGATGTGAATGTCTGATAGTAAAGAAAAGTGGAACAAATGTTGTAATCATCACCTCTAAAACTAGAGTATTAGAAACTTCACCAGAGCATTACACAACAGCCAAAACCATATTACTGCTTGAATATACACTGTTCCCTGTTTTGGTTCTGACTACAGTAAACTCTCAATTTAACAAAGTAATATGGGGGAGCAGGTGGCCAGTAATGGCAATTGTACCATCTAGAATGAATGCTTTGCTATGATTATATCAATAATTGAGAATTATATAAAATATGGACTTTGTTCTGTACCTCCAAATCCCATTAAATCAAAGGTTGGCTGTACACTGTTAAAACTTCATATTGTTTAAAAAAAAAAAAAAAAACAGAATTTATGGACACCAATATACTTGTAGGAATGGGAATAACAAAGCATGGCATAATGCCAAACTTGTCATCAAACAAAAGGACAGGGCCTGATGTACAGAAACTGCTTTAATTAGGACACAAAACAACTGAACAGAAGCACAGTACTTTTAGTTTAGCTAGACCACTCGTTTACATCATACTACAGGGACATTCTTGGCAATAGGTTGAGAAAAACATGATGGTAGTTCAGCACTGTCCAATATACTGTACTTTGCTTAGTACTCTAATGATTTGTACTAACTCACCTCTTACTTCAATCCCAGGAGTATATATTTGTGTGTGTACATTTGAATCTTCTGTATAGCTTGATAAAGAGCTTAACAGATCAAAACGTCTCAATTTAGTGACTACGATATCAGGCCAAACTGCTCCTGAGATACTACATATCTAAGATGAACTGTATGAGTTGATGGTAAAAGCAACATAAGATGAACAGTGAAAGTCAACAAGCATAAGGCTGATGAAACAGCATGAACTTTTAAGAGATGATGGAGAAAGCAACTTACAAAATTGAGGAACAGAGAGAAAAGCAGCACGAGGGCAACAAAAGAGCAGCAAAATGAAAGTACATCCCAAATATGGTGAAGATCCTCTGTCAAATTCTCTTCAGTAATTGGTGCAAATAATGTATATCGATGCAGAGAAATAGGTATAAAAATTAAAGAAAACAGAGATATAGTAGAGTACTGGGTACTGTATTAAAAATACATGCCAACCAGGTCACAAACTATATGAAACTGCCTCTTCACCAACATAAAACATCCTAAAGGCTATATAGTATAATCTGTAAAAAAGAAAGAAAAATAAGTAACATGACAAGGCCTCAAGTACGTTATTGTATACAGAATCTGAAAATACATAATTTTCTAGTATACGTCCAAAATGCCTTGAAAATGATGCAGGAGCAAAATTTTACAAGGACATCATCGTGTACACCTGAAACAGTGTTTCATATGGGAGTACTGTGTGGTATTCACCAAGGCAGTGCAATATAGCACTTGACCCCTGCACTCTCGTATTCTCAGTTTTCTTATGTGGTGGGCAATACACAGAATGTTTGGCTGGCTCTGAAAATATAAATAAACATGTACTTTACTCAGCTCCACCTGAAAGTTCTATCATTATTTGTATGTACTATATTCATCAATATCTGCAAATTTTGCTTTCTCAAATTCACTGTTAGTACAAAGAGGCAAATAGTCTCACTGAAGCAAATCCACACTTTTTCCACTGCAATATTGTATAACCTATACATCTGTGAATTTGTTTTGTACAAGCTTCTTAAGGAATGCTTTTTTTTCCTAAGGAAGTTGATATAGGAAAGGACAGGAAGCCCAGTTTCAATTCTCCATGGGACTCGAGCGTTTTTTTTTTACTTAAGACTTATGGGATATTTATTAAAAAAACAAGGAGTAATGCTACACAAATTACAAATGTATGGAATAGGTGGTAAGCTGTAATGAGTTGTTGTGAAGAGTGTCATGTAGGTTCAGATGTGCAGTATAGAAGGCATGTAAGTGTGATACTGCTAAGGTTACTTAATATGTTTATAAATAAGGGAGCATGACATATGGTGCAAAATACCCCTCAACGAAAACCAGGGGTGTAATAAGTACAAAATATGGATAACTTGATATTTTAAGCAGTCTCCTTTCAGATGTAAGGAAAATTACCAACAGAACTGTGCAGGAGTATGACATTGCTCCAAGTCATTGCTAAACAGCCTAATCAAATTGTGTTGCAAGCTTCAACAGACTAAGTTACTGACCATGAGATCTGGTCTGAAACCATGTAGCTAGACTCTTATATAATGTGAGAGTTCTCACAAATACTGCTTACAGATATTATTAGGCTTACAGATAATAGATCTATTGGGAGATTTTGAAGAAAAGCTACTGCACAGTTGAGCCTCCAAATTCATGAGTTACGTTCCAAGAAGTCTTAAGAGCTTAGAATTTTCAAGTGATAAATTCTTTTGTCTATAGCAGACTGTCGATTAAGATACGATCTTTCAGAACATTCTTGATATAAGACGATTTAAGAACTGCAGCAATTTTTTGATCATGATGTCGTGATGTTTATTTATGATGGTGTAACTACAGGGGAAAATAGATGAAAGCCCATACAAAAAGGCTAGTAACAAATAATTTCACTAGCTACACATTGCTGTGCCATTAAGTCATTCACTTACCCTAGCTGTATTTAAATGAATGTTGAATGCATTAGTGATTAATATTAAAGTCTGGAAAGTACAGTAAATGAAAAAGTGATGGGATAATCTTGTGGCACCACCATGATAAATGTTTGAGGTTCACAAAGCCACCAGGGTATACACCATTTATATATGAAGTCTTTATCACACAGGAAGTCTCAGGAAAACTAACAAATTTTATTAAATTAGTTGTTGCCTGCATACCAATGCAGTGTTTTCATATTCTCTGTATCATCATGGCTAAAATGTGATGATACTGGTAATGAAGATAATGTTTATATAGAAATTGAGGACTCCAAGATTTATATATCCTTTGCTTCTTTAAATTTGAATAATCAATGTTACAAGGAGAGGAAAATAAATATTGCCAACCAAGTGTATACTGTATATACTGCCCATCAATTCAATTGGTAAACTTTTATTTTGCGAAAATAAATGACTTGCCTATTCCGGGTTGAGAGGGTCAGCACCTGTGTTTATATATCCTTTATGCTTTGCATAATTAAGGTTAAAAATGAAAGAAACCTGGATGTAATGTGTACCTACTTTAAAGTACATTTGTGCATCGGTTTAGTTGGTACACTCGTATTTTGTGATAAACGAACTAGGGTGTGCGAGAGGTTGTTCTGGTGGTTGTTAAAGGCCACCATGGCATGAGCCTCCAACCACCCATTATTTTATTTCCATTGTAATGAATTTATCAGTACATATTAGTTTAACGAGCATACCAGGAAAAGTGTACGGTAGGGTTATTATTGAAAGAATTAGAGGTAAGACAGAATGTAGGATTGCAGATGAGCAAGGAGGTTTTAGAGTGGGTGGGGGATGTGTAGATCAAGTGTTTACATTGAAGTATATATGTGAACAGTATTTAGATAAAGGTAGGAAAGTTTTTATTGCATTTATGGATTTAGAAAAAGCATATGATAGAGTGGATAGGGGAGCAATGTGGCAGATGTTGCAAGTATATGGAATAGGTGGTAGTTACTAAATGCTGTAAATAGTTTTTATGAGGATAGTGAGGCTCAGGTTAGGGTGTGTAGAAGAGAGGGAGACTACTTCCCGGTAAAAGTAGGTCTTAGACAGGGATGTGTAATGTCACCATGGCTGTTTAATATATTTATACATGGGGTTGTAAAAGTAAATGTACGGTGTTCAGGAGAGGGGTGGGATTAAATTACGGGTAATCAAATACAAAATGGGAATTGACACAGTTACTTTTTGCTGATGATACTGTGCTTATGGGAGTTTCTAAAGAAAAATTGCCAAGGTTAGTGGACGAGTTTGGGAATGTGTGTAAAGGTATAAAGTTGAAAGTGAACATAGAAAAGAGTAAGGTGATGAGGGTGTCAAATGATTTAGATAAAGAAAAATTGGATATCAAATTGGGGAGGAGGAGTATGGAAGAAGTGAATGTTTTCAGATATACGGGGGTTGCCGTGTCGGCGGATGGATTTATGAAGGATGAGGTTAATTATAGAACTGATGAGGGAAAAAAGGCGAGTGGTGTGTTAAGGTATATGTGGAGACAAAAAACGTTATCTATGGAGGCAAAGAAGGGAATGTATGAAAGTATAGTAGTACCAACACTCTTATATGGGTGTGAAGCTTGGGTTGTAAATGCTGCAGCGAGGAGGAGGTTGGAGGCAGTGGAGATGTCCTGTCTAAGGGCAATTTGTGGTGTAAATATTATGCAGAAAATTCGGAGTGTGGAAATTAGGAGAAGGTGTGGAGTTAATAAAAGTATTAGTCAGAGGGCTGAAGAGGGGCTGTTGAGGTGGTTTGGTCATTTAGAGAGAATGGATCAAAGTAGAATGACATGGAGAGCGTATAAATCTGTAGGGAAAGGAAGGTGGGGTAGGGGTCGTCCTCGAAAAGGTTAGAAGGAAGGGGTAAAGGAGGTTTTGAGGGCGAGGGGCTTGGACTTCCAGCAAGCGTGTGTGAGCGTGTTCGATAGGAGCGAATGGAGACGAATGGTATTTGGGACCTGACGAGCTGTTGGAGTGTGAGCAGGGTAATATTTAGTGAAGGGATTCAGGATTTTCTTTCTTTTTTGGGTCACCCTGCCTCGGTGGGAGACAGCCGACTCGTTGAAAAAAAAAAAAATTCAGGGAAACCGGTTATTTTTATATAGCCGGACTCGAGTCCTGGAAATGGGAAGTACAATGCCTGCACTCTAAAGGAGGGGTTCAGGATATTGGCAGTTTGGAGGGATATGTTATGTATCTTTATACGTATATGCTTCTAAGCTGTTGTGTTCTGGGGACCTCTGCAAAAAATGATTATGTGTGAGGTGAAAGTGTTGAATGATGATGAAAGTATCTTCTTTTTGGGGATTTTCTGTCTTTTTGGGTCACCCTGCCTCAGTGGGAGACGGCCGACTTGTTGAAAAAAAAAAAAAATAGTTTTACAAAAGCACTGTAAAACAGGAGTAAGGAAACATGCCCAGCATTTCCACTTGTGTTGGGATCAAATAACTATCACTGTGTGAGGCAAGATCATTGCCAACCATTGTTTATAAGTGTTAATTTTTTTTAATTTTTTGTATGGCAAAACTTTCTACAGATGTCTTTTTTAAGTGTACCTGGAGCAATGCTTCCTGGCATTCTGAGTACAGAATGTGAAGATGATGACAGGTAACTAAGTTCTCTCTGGAAAATAAAGGATAAGACAAGAAGTGTGTGCTACAACTACTGAAAACTTTACTGTTTATTTTTCTCTATAAATATATAGTAGACACCATGAGCATATCTGTATACTTGTGTTAACACAAATATGTGATTATATGAATAGTCACACAGTAATATATGTCGTAATGTAAAAAAAAAAAAAGATTATGAAGTACATATTTTGACACATCCCTTACTCTCATCACAGAACATTATGAATTTATCACTACACAGATCACACTAATTTCATTCAGGTACAGTATACATATTTCATTCAGAAAAGCCTTCTCATCTGAAAATAAACTTTATAGAAAATAAATAAAAGTGGTTCACAATATAAAATCTTTGTTCACCAGCAACTGTTTCTGTTCATAAGTACCAAATTATGGAACCTAAAGGTGTAAAAATGACAATATCTATCATTAATTATGTTTCTTTGGTTATGATACACTTTTCTAACACCTGTAACACATTTAAAAACAGACTAGTATACTGTATATAAAAAAATAATCTGAGCATGTATATTGCTACTGACAAAATATACTGGTCTGTTTTCTAAACTATCCTTTTGTTATTGTGAATATCCAACTTGGATTAATACACGAAAAACTTAGCTGCTAAGAGTACATTGAATCTAACCTGTCTGTATGGGCGAGAATAGGAGAGTGACGATCCTTGTGAAGACTGAGAGCTTCGCCGCACCCTTCTTCCACCACCTGCATCTCCATTTGCATCACTGTGGTGGTGATGATGGTGTGAACATGAACCAGTATGTCGATGGTGGTGGTGGTGGTGGTGATTACTGCCCCCACTACTGCCTCCTACTCCACCTGCTGTGCTAGTGATGGGGGCACTGTGGGCAGAGGCTCTTCGAGAAGGTCGTGGAGAGGGCACTGGCGATGTCTGTGTTGTAGAGCTGATCACCCTCTTGGATAAGGACTGTGGTAAAGAGAGACCCTCCGGTCCACCTTCTTTCTTCTGCAATGATCCCAGGCCAGAGGAGCGTGAGTGAGACACCCCACCAGACCACCGCTGCTGTCCCCGTGAGGGTCCACTTTCAACCCCATGTTCCCGAGTTCCACTCCCACTTCCTGGCTGAGATCTTCGAGAGCTATTTCCAAGCCCAGGTACTAACCCTCTTGTCCCACTACCTATCCCTGGTAGAGATCCCCTTGAACCTCGCCTCCCAAAAAAAGAACTGTGACATCTCTGAAGTGACCCTGGACTTGGAACCATGCTGAGAGATGATCGGGAAGATGATAATGAACTACTGGGAGATACTTTAGGTGAAGAGGTTGAACCACTGTTAGAAGGTATTCGGAAAGTCTGTAGCGGATTATTTTTGGGAGATTCTTGCCCGGTGGGAAGTGGACCATTCTTGCTGGGAGTTGTGCAGTGGTGCTGGAGACCGAGAGAGGGATGGGAAGCCACAGCCGCAGGAAGGGTCAGGGGAAGCTGCTGGTTAGGACCCATCACCAACACAACCAACAATCGCCACCCAGGAGAGCCAAAGTCAGTAACACAACATAAAAATACAAAATTACAAGCTAAACAAAAAAGAAAGCATACTAGGAAAAATAAAAAGCCACAATTAGCAATATAACACTAAAATTACAGAAAAGAGTCAACATAAAAGAACTAAAGAAAATTCCCATAAGCGCATACAAATTATAAATAATAATAAATATTTAGTGTAAAAGAAAAAGTTAATTGTGCAGTACTAAAGCTTGTAGTTTTCATAATTATTATTTTAGTAAAATCTGTTAAAACTTTGTCACCACTGTGTATCATAATTGACTGTTATCTACTTAAGTTGTTCTGTAATTTTATTGTAAATAACAAAAATATGACGGTAAGCCTTCTTAGCTCTAGAGGAAATATATGTACAGCATCTTTGCTTCTCCAGTACTACAGTATCACATATGGGATCTCAAAAAGACTGTACAGTAATTACACTACTGGTATGCTTTTTTTTTTTTTTTTTTTTTTTTTTTTAGAATTCTGAGTTATGTACAATAGCTCAACTATTGTTCTTCATTCATGAAGGTTTCATCATAAATAAACAAACAGATTAATAAATAAATGTTTATGTAAGAAAGAAATTTGTCTTGCAATGAAAAGAAGGTCAGGATAATTAATATTTCTTATAATTTATGCCTTTGACTCACCTCATGTTTTAGGAATGAAAAGAGGGACAAATCATTCAAGTTACTGATGAAGCTTTCCTTTTCCTAAGATAATTTTCCCAGTGTGTAAGCATGAATAAAGTAAGAGGTGTTACATTGCAAGTGATTATTGTTATCATATCAGAAATGAGTTACAGATTATAATGTGGTACTTCAGCGTAAGTGGGCAAGACTTGCAGGTTTTAGGACATTTATAAAAGATAGGGAATATAATCAATGTCTTGGTGAAAAATCAATCACCATCATCAGAATACATTTCTGAAACATGACACAGTATCACAGTTCACAATATAAGAAAATGATATATGTATACAACAAACAATATACAACATACGACAATAATTAAGCTAACCAAGATGGAAGGTTTTATACAAATGTCCTATTTGATATATGGTAGTTACTATCTGAGGAGTTACAATAATGTACAAACCATAATAAGTCATTAGAAATACTAAAAATCAAGAACAAAACATGAGAAAAACTTAAATTTAAGGAGACTCACCTAGGTGGGACTATCATCAGCCCTTATTCAGGCATGGACAACAAAGGATGAGGAAAAATACTAGACTCGAGTCTAATTTTCTCTTATTCTTTGCTGTCCATGTCTGAGTAATGGCTGAAAATAGTCCTCCCTCAGTGAGTCTCCTTAAATTTCAGTGTTTCTCACATTTTATTATTGCTTATTTGTACAGTATTTCAAATAACTTACACTTTGTACATTATTGTACCTCTCCTCAGATAGTTACCATCTTATTTCATATAGGACATTTGTAGACCTCCTATCCTGGTTAGTGTAATTAATGTTGCATCTTCAATACTGTATACTGCATTTTATATATTGTGTATTGTTATATCATGTTCCAGAAATGAATCACGATGGTGGAAATTGATTTTTTCACCAAAACATTGATTATATTCCATTACTTTGATAAAGGTCCCAAAAAACTACAAGTCTTTCCCACCTACTCTGAAATGTAATTCTTCAAACTCAATCATCTTTAAATACACTGTAGTAGTTATAGAAACAGAATGCAGTTAACATGAGCTTCACATCTCAATGTTAATTTAGCACAATTAATCAGCAAATGTTTGAACTCGATTAGAAAATTTCATTCTTAGGTACATACGTGGTGAATAAGGAAACTAACTCAAATGATTTTTCAAGTACTGCTATGCTCTAAGTAAAGGAAGCCATATTGAACAGCATTCTGATAAAAGAGGTTCCAGTATATGACCACCAATACTGTACAACAGGCAATATCAAATTACAATTCTGTCCTCTTTAAAGTCCCTTGAACCGTACTCATTTGAATAGGCAAAAAAATTATGCAGTATAATTTACACGAGGAAAAATTCTAGAGGGATTGATCCCAAATCCAAACACTGAAAGCAAGAGGCTTGGAAGACAATGCAAAATACTTCCAATGAAAAGCAGGGTGTAATTAGTGCTGTGATTGGAAATACTAGTTTAAACTTAAATATAAGACAACTCATTGAGCAAAATGGAGCTAAAACTCAACATCCTTCATGCATATGGGAAATTCCCAGACCCTGAACTTCCTTCAAGAGGAATTTTTTTGGGGTTATCCTACATAGTTTACACACACGTTAAAATATGTATGATAACTGTACTTAAGTGTACCTCTACCTAAATAAAACTTACTAAGCATTACTAAAAATATTTCCAAAACAGTGGGCATTCTCAAAAATTTGCTACTATGAACCCCAAACATCCTTGCTCATTTTGTGATACTCTTTAATCTATCCATACCCCGTGTATTGTTTCAACCATTGCATTGCGACTTATTTATTTTTTTTATACTGATAGTGTATTAAATGTATAATAGTCACTGGAAGCATACTGGCCTTCTCCATTTTCTTTGGATATACTGCCATGTCTATTTTCTCTTGAAGGAATAGATAGTATATACATGCTGCATCAAAAGCCAGCTTCCCACAGGCTTTATTAAATAAGTTTATTTTGTAACTGCTTTATAGGATCTGGGTATATAACATATTTGTTTGGCATTTTAGGAATGTAACCTGATTTTTCCCACATTCTCCAATTTGCTTAATGCATATTTTGCATAATACGCCATTTTCAGGAGCACAACTGCTGTGTTATTCAAGTGTCTATTGCACATTAATTTTGGATGAGCATCACGTCTGAGTCAATCAACACTTAGTATTAAGTCACGTTACGTGCCAGCTGAATGTAAACAAAAGAGGTACCAGTATTGATGGCAGGGTTAAGGCTGGGTTATGTTAAGTTAGGTTAAGTTTTTACCATTTGCATTACAAAATAATATCTCTTCTGTAAAACAAACTTAATCAAACACAATTCAGACTACAGCAGCTCCTGCAATTGCTATTACTGGATGGCCTGTAATAGCAATTGTGGTGGATAGAGAACAGATTGTTTTGCCACAACTGTAACAATAATAGACAACTGTGACCAAATGACTTTGTCTATTGTTTCCAAATCTACTGATCCAGAGGATTCTGTGCCACATTTCTGAAGTCCATTAAATGGAGGGTTTACTATGTAGTTAATAGCTGTAATCCATCAAGTAGCAGTTGATACTATTATCATTTACTGTACAGTATTTTGGGTTCCTCTCAATTTCATTGATGACCCTCCCCCCCTCCCTCTCTCGAACTCTTTCATAGATCTGCTCTTGGACTCCATATGGCGCATTCAATTTGATTTCAATGTTTTCCATGCTGGAATCAGTATTCTTTTCATTCTTAACCCTTAAACGGTCCAAACGTATATATACGTTCACTCGTGTAGCGCCCCAAATTTTTTGAGAGAAAAAAAACTTTTTTTTTTCTAAAGGAAAAAAGAGCATATGGTACCCTGGCATCCCCAATTATTTTAATATGGCACACAGTGAGTGCGCACATCCATTCTCTCATGTCTAGGTGACTCTGGCTTATCGTGGCAATGTTGAATGAATGACAAAGAAGACGTATATATACGTTTGGGGCGCTACGCGCGTGAACGTATATATACGTTTGGACCGTTTAAGGGTTAAGAAAATAGATAAAATCTGAGAAGCTCTTCACTTTGTCCTTCCCTATGCTTCTAATTTACTGAATCTTGCCAATTCCCAGAATGCAACTCTGGTTATTAATTCGTATTTTTTTAAACTAATCCACCTAAGTGGTCTGATATGTATTTTTCCTGTCAGTCACCTGACACTATAGGCATTTCCTGCTTCCCCTTTCCTTTTACCACAAGTTAACCGAACTCAAAAGAAAAGCTGAAGTTCCTGATACTAACAAAATCTTTCTTATTTTGGAGTGTGACCATTCCAAAAACTGGTTTTCTTCAAAAATTATCTATTCCTCTTCAAGACTTCAAAGACACTGTTTGGATGAATTGACTCTTGATATACAATACCCTAAACATGAATCTTGGACCCAGTTTTTTCCTTTATACTTTGTTTCTTCCAATGCTTTCTCAAGTCCTTTAATTACATTGGTTAACTGCTGATTTGGAATCTGGTGACAAGTGAACAGCAAACACATATCAACTGTGCAATGTACATACTTGATATTCTAATAAACAATGCTTAAAAAATGTCATTTTTAAAATCCTAGGAATGTTTATATAACGAACAATGTGCATATCTGCCAATTATGCATTGTGCTTGATTTTTCAATAAACATTGCCTGAATAAATAATTTTACTTTAATTAAAGATTCAGATGTTTTGGATCAATTCTGATTTCAGATTTGGAATCAGTGTACTTATTTAATAAAGGACATAATTTACTCCAGTAGTAGACAGAGTATCTTTGTTAGTTTTCCAGTTTTATCAGGACATGTGACTTCACCTGGATTACTGCAACTCAAACTCAAGACAGTTTCAACTTTATTTATGTATTTCATGTTTCTCCATACTCTGAACTTAGTAATGGTCAAGATAACAAAAACATTACTCAGCTCTATTTTTCACTTCTATGCTGGTCATGATTTGTTGGTTTTATTATTATGACTTTTATTTGTACTTTATATATTTACAGAAGGTTGTGGCCTGTAATTTTTCCCCTCTTATAACCCACCTGAATTCAGCCAACCCTGTGATTAATACACAGTATCAGATATTAATAGAAATCCTGCAGGTCTTCCTTGCTTTATGTGAATTTGCTTAACTGTATGCAAATTCATTTATACAAGATGACACCATTACTACCTATTATATGAAATAAGATACTGTCATTTTTCAAAATGAATCTTCTTTCTGCTGTTTCAGGAAGTGAAAGACCACACTAAATAAGACAATGCTCTGACCTAAGGTTACCCAACTTTAGAGGGAAAGGAACAAAATACTATAATACCAAGCATCTAAAAAAAATAAATACATGGAAAACAAAAACATTAAGATATAACAAAAGTTAAATACAGCAGAAAAGCATATGCAACAGAGGACCAGGCAAATGAAAACCCTAAAAGAAACAAGTGATACATGACCAATTCATGCAAATGGTACATACAAAATAGATCATTGAAACAGAAATCTAAAACATCCCTTATTACTATGCTCTGTATTGTACTGGACAAAACAAGGACTCAACAGTACCAGACAAAACTATTACACACACTAAGCCAAGCATTAAACACACGACATTTTAAGAGGATACGAAAGAATTAAGAATATGTTCTAGAACTATCAAAAGATAGTACATGAGGCTACAGCTATAATCTAAGGAAGGAGAGATGCTGAAGGGATACACGAAAAGTATTAGGTAACAAAGTAGTATAATCAATAGGTTACTAGAAGGAAGTAAGTAAATGACCTGATCCCACTCATGTCAATGTTAACTTGCTATCCACCTGCATAATAGCATACAATTCAATTTAAGATACACTTTCTATCCCAGCAGCTAAATGTTAATGCTGAGGACACCTTTATATTTGATATACCTTTGGTGGGTTTCGAGACTTTTCTAACTCGAACAGCCCAGCCCTAGGCCAGGCTTATCTGGCGCTTGCATACTCAACCAGACTGTTGATGCTGGAGGCCTGCAAACCCACATATCCATCATAGCCTGGTTGATCTGGTACCTGGTGAAGATATTTGTCTAGTTTCTTCTTAAAGACGTCTACACTTGCCCCAGCAGTTTCTGATATTTTCTGGTAAGATCTTAACGCTTTCAGGGTCGCCAGGCCCTCTCCCAGACTTGTTCTCAGGGTTGCCAAATTTAAATTATTTTTTCTTATGAAAAGATAGAGAATCTTTTCCCAATCATAATGACACCAAAAGTATGAAATTTGATGGAAAACTTACGGAATTATGCTCTCGCGAAGTTAGCGGTCTCGACGATGTTTACGCATCGGAGTTTTTGCCCACTTTGAGCCCTATTTTCGACCAATTCCAGTGTACTAGTCGACAAAAATCATAACTATTTCGCTTGAACTCCATTTTTTTCTATCGAATGAGTACAAGAAACCGCCCATTTACTGATTTCAACTATCCGATACAGTGAAATATTAACACATATGCAGTATAATGTGATCCTTTATTGACTACGTTTCGCCCACACAGTGGGCTTTTTCAAGTCACAAACAGATCTTGACTTGAAAAAGCCCACTGTGTGGGCGAAACGTAGTCAATAAAGGATCACATTATACTGCATATGTGTTTATATTTCATTGTGTCGGTATTTTATACCATTTATTTCCTATCCAATACAGTGGTCAGAATTTAGTAATTTTGCCAATTTCACACAAATTTCAAAAGATGCCAATTTCCAAATAGGGTCCAGAATAAACAAGAAAGACATTCCTGGCACTAAGATAACATTTCCTCTGTTCATTAGTCACGTCCCCACGCCCCTCTTACATTCTTTTGCTTTCCACTTTGAATTTTTATTCTCACAAAAAATAGAAGATTTACTGTTATGCAGACTACTGCATTAGTGTAGAAATGGTATAAATAATATCGGCGCACTTGTGAAAGAATATTAGAATCACCAGTTGACGTATATTGGACGCTTAGCATGATTTGTTTACTTTTGAACTTTGGTAAAAATCGAACATTTCTGCTACTTTGAGCTCAATTTCAAGGTACTTTTCATTGTAAAACCAGTCAAAATCATCTCAATTTCTGTAATATGTCTTCCATTCTATAAAATGAGACCAGGAAAACTAGAATACAACAATAAATACCATACGAAAATACAGTGCAAAGTCGCTGTTTTAATCCAAAAACACGGTAAGTTTTTTTTTTTTTCTCATTACACACTGTGTGCTGCAGGATTTTGTTTATACTGTGCACACTGACCACAGACCCATTCTTTCATATGTAGGCCTACCAGCTTTCTCACTAGATTTGAGGGCGCTAGAATTTAGGCGTACCAGTACGTCAAAAACCCTGGTGCACAAGTCGTACTAGTACGGCCGAAACCCTGAAAGGGTTAAAAAGTCTAGGATCACAGATGTTGATGCAGTGTTCTCTTATTGAGTCTCTGCCTTTCACTAGGTTTATTCCACACATTCTCCAATATCTCTTGATCCAGTATGTTATGGGAGTGTGCAGATGTGGGACCAGGCTCCCAAGCACCTTCCACATATCTATTATCATGTATCTCTCATGTAACTATAACCCATTTCTCACATCCTACTTTCATTCTCATCTGCACAACTCTTGAATTAAAGCACTCATTTCCCATCATTTAACACAGTAGTTCATTCATTAGTGTTACCACAGTCTTTAGCTTCTACTTTTTCAGATACAACTGACCTCTTACCAATCAAATTCTCATGACCTTTTTTGTTTTACTCTGAAGATATCTCATTTCCTTTCATTCATAACACCTACAATTCTTTTGTCTTATATCTGTATATATATTTATTTTTATTTAATTAACACACTGGCCATTTCCCACCAAGGTAGGGTAGCCCAAAAAAGAAAAACTTTCACCATCATTAACTTCATCACTGTCTTGCCAGAGATGCACTTACACTACAATTATAAAACTGCAACACTAACACCCCTCCTTCAGAGTGCAAGCACTGTACTTCCCATCCCCAGGACTCAAGACCAGCCTGCCGGTTTCCCTGAATCCTTTCATAAATATTGCCCTGCTCACACTCCAACAGTACGCCAAGTCCTAAAAATGATTTGTCTCCATTTGATCCTTTCTAACATGCTCACGCATGCTTGCTGGAAGTCCAAGCCCCTTGCGCACAAAACCTCCTTTACACTCTCCCTCCAACCTTTCCTAGGCCAACCTCTACCCAGTCTTCCCTCCACTACAGATTTATACACTCTCGAAGTCATTCTATTTCCTTCCACCCTCTCTACATGTCTGAACCCCCTTGACAACCCCTCCTCAGCCCTCTAGATAATAGTTTTGGTAATCCCATATCTCCTCCTAATTTCCAAACTACAAATTCTCTGCATTATGTTCACACCACAAACTGCCCTCAGACACAACATCTCCACTGCCTCCAGCCTTCATGTTGCAACATTCACCACCCATGTTTTGCACCCATATAAGAGATTTGTATAATTATACTCTCATACATTCCCCTCTTTGCTTCCATGGACAGAGTTCTTTGTCTCCATAGACTCCTCAGTGCACCACTCGCCTTTTTGTCCTCGTCAATTCTATGATTCACTCATCTTTCATAGACCCATCTGCTGACACGTCCACTCTTAAATACATTCACCTCCTCCATACTCTCTCCCTCCAATCTGATATCCAATCTTTCATTACCTAATTTTTTTGTTATCCTCATCACCTTACTTTTTCCTGTATTCACTTTTAATTTTCTTCTTTTACATACCCTACCAAACTCAATGACCAACCTCAGCAACTTCTCTTCAAAATCTCCCAAAAGCATAGTGTCATCAGCAAACAGCAACTGCAGGGGTAATGGGTGGCAAGAGGGAGAGGGATGATTATTAGGTTATGGAGTGCAACGGGGCAGTGGATAGTGCAGGGGTAGAGGGTAGCTAGAGATTAAGGTAGAAAGGACTGAGGAGTGTGCTCAAGGCATCATCATCAGAGTTTGTGTAGTAAATCAGTTGCTGTCAAAAAGTCAATGAGAGAGTCTGGATTAAAGGAGGGTCCATCAGCAAGAAGGGAAGGTAAAGAAAGGGCAGCAGGGCGGAGACAACTTCGGAGGTAAATTCTGAGTGCTCGTTGATAGAGTGGGCAGTCCAACAAAATGTGGCTAACAAATATTGGAACTTGACAATTCTCACAGAGAGGAACAGGGCGCCTCTCCATTAGATACCCATGAATAAGACAAGTGTGGCTGATGCGAAGACGGGAGAGAGTAGTCTCCCAATTTCAAAACTGATGACAAGAAGATGGCCAGAAACCTATACTCGGTTTAATATAATTAAGTTTGTTATGGAGTAGATCAGACCAACGTTGTTGCCGATGGGTGCAAAGGTGGGTAGCAATTACAGGAAAATAGTCCATGAATGGAACACCTCTATATGCTAGAGATGCGGTGTAACCAAAGTTGGATACAAAGAACTAGGGGGATGAGGTGTATCAAATTTCCATATAGCCTGTAAAGCACTAAGGGAGTCTGAAACGACCACAAATGGTGACACAGGCACAGATGCAATACAGATAAGTGCTACAAGAATGGCATACAAATCAGCCATAAAAATGCTAGCTGAGGATAAATGCCCTCGCACGACACTGTCCAGAAACACTGCTGCGAATCCGACGCATCAGTGTACCATCAGTGTACACTGCGATGGCATGAGAATGAGAGCGGAAGTAGTCAAGAAAAAGAGCGGGAAGCCACCATAGGTAGTTGGGCTTTCGTGCATTGCAGTGGGAGAGAACAGACACAAACAGCTGAAACTTCCCAAGGGGGTAGGGAAAAGTGAGATGCTATATGAACATAGAAAGGTGGTAGCTGAAGAGAAGAGTGAATGTAAATGGAGACAAAAGGGACAGAGTAAACAAGGGCGACGAACAAATACAGAACGTCTACTAACATCAGTGACTGTCCTATATAAAGAAGAATTGTAGAGGTCATGAGATCTAACATAGAGAAGGCAATGAGCATCACTGCCATTGGATAAGGATGGAATATTTGCTTCTACATAGAGGCTCTCAACGGGATGAATGAAAGGCACCAAGGCACAGACGGAGACCTTGGTGATGAATGGGATCTAACTTAGAGTTATGGGAGAGGCCACAGAATAGATTTGGTCACCATCTAGCCTGGACAAGACTAGGGTGGAATGCAAACGGAGGAGAGTGCAATGATCTGCTCCCCATGAACGATGTGTGAGAACCTTAAGGAGATTTAACCGATCATGGCAAGTTGTCTTTAACGAAGAAATGTGAGGTCTCCACGTCAGCCGGTGATCAAAGAGCAGGCCCAGAAACTTGACCGTATCACATGCCAAAATACGTAAACCGTTTAAGTACAAGGGAGTATCTGGAATAAGTGGATGTCTAATGAAGGTAATGAATTGGGTTTTTATACTAGAAAATTTAAAAGCCATGAGAAGTGGTCCAATGGGAGACTCGGTCTATCACAACCTGAAGGGAGGCTGCTACTAGTCGATAGTCAGCGCCCGAGTAAGCTATAACGAAGTCATCAACATGAAGTGTCAACCAAATATGAGATGGAAGAATGGAAGGTAGGTCATTTATAGCTAAGAGAAAAAGAATAGTGCCGAGGACACAACCTTGTGGGACTCCCTCGGCTTGTACAAAGTCCAAGGAAAGTGAGGCGCCAATATGGACTCGAAAATGTCTATCGGACAAGAAAGCAGTGGTGAAGTTTGGTAGATTACCGCGAAGACCTAAGGAGTGGGATGGGCTAGAATGTTATACCTCCAAGTGGTGTCATATGCCTTCTTTAGATCAAAAAAGACCGCTAGGACAGAGTGGTTGTTAGTAAAGGCATTTCGAATATACGTACATATCTAAGTGGAGCAAGGGGTCTACAGTAGAGCGGCCTTTGCAAAAGCCATATTGGTGAGGGAAAAGGCTATTGTGTGTCTCTTAGAACCACATAAGACGTCTATTCACCAATCGTTCCATCACCTTCCAGGCCACACTGGTCAGGGCAATGGGACGATAGCGAGAGGTGTCAAGCCCCGAGGTGCCTGGTTTGAAAAACGGTAGTACAACAGCCAATTTCCAGTGTTGAAGGGGTACCCCTCGCTCCCAAATTAGATTGAAAAGAGGTAAAAGAACGGAAGGGCCATAGAATGGAGATGCTGTAGCATCTCGATGTGGATATCATCAGGTCCTGGTGCTGGTGGCCGGCAAATTGAAATCATGGACTCTAATTCTAGAAGAGTAAAAGGTATATTATATGGCTCCAATCCATCGGAGGAGAAATCTAAGGGCAATTGCTCTTTGGTAGGTTTAGATGCAAGAAATGAGGGACAGATGAAGCCCTCGGGAGATACGGACAAGATACTTCCCAATATCTGTGGCAACTTCTAAGGGTTCTGTGACATCCACTCCAGCAACCTGCAAAACGGGAGCTGGGTCTGGAGTGTACTTACCACACAATTTTCACACGTTTTTTTCAAATCATGCACACAGGGGAAGACAAGGCAATGGTGGACACGCAGTCTTGCCAACAAGCACATTTATCATCATGGATGACATGGCAAGCAACTGCCTTTGCCCACTTAAAATCCAACAGATGCTCCATGGTATGGTTATATCGATAACGGCCCAACGCAGCAC
Organism: Cherax quadricarinatus; assembly: GCF_026875155.1. Classification (NCBI taxonomy): domain Eukaryota; kingdom Metazoa; phylum Arthropoda; class Malacostraca; order Decapoda; family Parastacidae; genus Cherax; species Cherax quadricarinatus. The sequence goes on from NC_069468.1 coordinate 28,774,953, forward strand.
ATTTTTAACGCACCGCACGGGCGCATGTAGGAGACCGCCAAGGTACACATGTCTGAGAATGCCTACCTGAGGTCTGAGGGATAAAATGCATCACCGCAGTTAGGACTAAGGTCAAAAATTAGTGTGCCAGTTCATCAATAGACGATGAAAGAGGGTCCTCACAACAAGTGGTACGATGGGAGTATAAGTCCCAATCTGCTCAAGCAAATTGCCAACGAGGGCTACGAAACGGTCAGGTATATGGAGAAGAAGTAAGAAGGATAGGAAAGTGATCACTATCATGTAAATCTGGAAGAACAGACCATGTGAATTCAAGTGCAATGGGCGAGGACCGTCGAGGCTGGAGATCTTCGGGCTACCCAAGCACACAGGATACGAGGGAGTTTACCTTAAAGGCAGAGCTGAGAGACAGCCATAGTGTAAGTGAGGCCCTCACACTCCTTAAGATAACGGATCTCTCGTTCATTACGATAAACCTGGCAATGGCGTGAAAAGGAAGGATGAGGTTCCCTGCAACTGAGACAAGAAGGGGGAAGACTACAAGATGTATTGGAATGATCTGCTGCACTGCAGACCAGGCATTCTGCCACATATCTGCAGTGTTTAGCGGGGTGTCCAAAATGCCAGCAATTATGACACTGTTGGGGAGTGGGAACTACTTGACAGACCTCTAGGCAATGTTCTGCAATATAGACAGAGGACAGAAGTTCACAGCATTCAAAGGTTAAATGAGCGGTGTTACTAGGAAAGTGCCTCTGCCCATGAACAGGCAAGATGTATGTATCGACCTTAAGAATAGGGAGGTTCTGAATGACTAATTGTTCTAAAATATCCTCGTCACAAGACAAAAAAATCACTCTGTACAATGGGACATGGTAAGACCACAGTACCACTGAAAGAATTAAGAGTAGCATGCTTACAAACGGTGACTGGTATGTTATCTATGGAAGCGATGCAGGAAAGAGCATGAGCTTGCTCTGAATTCTGTACTGTTATAACAAGTGCACCACTTTGAAGAGCATGGAAGGATATATTTTGGCCGTGTCGTAAAAGTGTTTTACCAATTCCATGATTAGAGATATAATCAGATCGAGACGTCGTCTGTAAAGAAAATAATTCTGTCCATTGCTTACTTGTTAGCCAGGTACACATAGTGTCCCGTAGGTCGTTTCTGAACAATCATCGACGAACTGTCGTCAGTAGGTTGTCTTGGAGTCTTGAACGTTTAGGAGTAGAACTGCGGGCGGCCTAGCCCAAGGGAGGCGGGCGACTCAAAAACTGTTGCACCGTATTCGAGGAAGCAGGACAAATTGTGAAAGGCATGCGAGAAGCAGCGGCATAAACAGAAATGGGTGACACCGCAGCACCTGAAGCAGGTGACAGAGCGTCACCGGCAGAAGGTACAGGGGTATGAGAAGAGATGAGAGAATGGACCAATAACGAAGCTGGGTCAGAACAGGGTGTGGGATCAGAAAGGGGTCTGGGAGGAGGAAGGGTTTCACTGAGCGAAGACTCCATAATAAAGGTGCTTCTTCTGTGATATCTCCTTTCTTGTTATTTTAAGAAAGAAGAAAGAAGTAAAGAAAAACAAGAGGGACAGTGGAGGGACAGTCGCTAGGAGGCATGGAGAGGTCAAAAGCTCCTCCCCTCATCTGAGAGGGCCCCGAGCCCACTGGTAGTGAAGATGCAGTGTGGAACCCGTGCCATACCCTACCCTTCACGCCAGTAAACCAGCGCTCTGGGATATCAGCCTCACATCTACCAAGCTACCTCAGCGGACAAAAGAAAGGGTGGTTGGAAACCCGCCACAAAACATATCCCATTGGCCGCCACCTCCCAGAACCAACAGGCAGCTTCCAGAGATGCACCCATTACCCGAAGGGCACCTCACCCACTTTCTGGACATCCAGGAAGGGAGCAGGGCACTTTCAGACAATTCAGATTCCATGGCAAACCACATCAACCCCGAGTGACCTCACGGAGTAGGACTAACCCTGGCACGCCACCCCCTACCTAGAAACTGTAGTGCCAGAGGGTAGGACCCCAGAGGCTACGGACAGGAAGGATTGGGGGTAATTAGGTTCGGTCGGAGGAAGAAAACCAAAAGGTCCAACTCAGACCGATAGCCTCTTTACCACTAAAAGGAGCCTCCCTTTAAAAGGAGTAGGTACCAAGCCTTTGTATTTGGCATTTTAGTTGCACTTTACAATATTCATGGCCATATTGTAATTGTAACATGTCATATATTACACAAGACATATTACAGGCTGTATACTTTGTAATGGCATACAGAATTTTTATATTTTAAAATGTCTGATATTCTGATAAAGTATTCTTTATCCATTACTACTGTATCTGAGTAAAAAAAAAAAAAATTTAGATCAACTTGTGATCAAATAGCTTCCACTGTATTGTAGCTACGTAATTTCCGAGTCTCTTATGGTAAATCTTAATAGAAAATATTTCCAGTTTTCCTAGGTAGTAGGTTGGTAAACAGCAACCGCCCAGGGAGGTACTACCGTCCTGCCAAGTGAGTGTACAACGAAAACCTGTAATTGTTTTATATGACGGTAGTATTGCTGGTGTCTTTTGTCTGTCTCATAAACATGCAAGATTTCAGGTATGTCTTGTTACTTCTACTTGCACTTAGGTCACACTACACATACATGTACAAGCATATATATACACACACCCCTCTAGGTATTCTTCTATTTTCTTTCTAGTTCTTGTTCTTGTTTATTTCCTCTTATCTCCATGGGGAAGTGGAACAGAATTCTTCCTCCGTAAGCCATGCGTGTTGTAAGAGGCGACTAAAATGCTGGGAGCAAGAGGCTAGTAACCCTTTCTCCCATTTAAATTACTAAATTCGTTTTTCTTTTTGGGCCACCCTGCCTTGGTGGGATACGGCCGGTGTGTTGAAAGAAGAAAGATTTCCAGTTTTATGAAAAGAAAAGACTACTATCATTTAAGATTGTTTCCCCTCACTATTAAAACAAAACTTCAAACAACTCCCACTGGTGTCAAAATACAATCTTGCATTATGTGCCAACTCATGGTAAAGAACTAAATCTGCTTAACAAAATGAACAATATGCCCTTAAAGAATTTTGATACATAGCTACAAAGAAGGACAATCCATGAAGTAATCATACATGTATCAACATTTTCTCCTTTATATAATCTCTGGGAGAAAGTGTTGCTTATGTACATTCCAAGAGCTGAGTACAGCATTATAAAGGGGCTCTAATGGGTAATGAAAGTAGCACTTATTTTAAATCTGCATCAACATTAATGTTGAAAATATCCACACAAAGCACATAAGAGGCCTTGAGACAAAAGTTGATGAACCTGTCAGTAAGTGAAAAGTGCACAGTGAGCAAATACTGCATTTTCTATACAGAAATGTTTATCAGTCTTTAAAATGAGACTACTTTATTCAAAATTGTATGTTTGGTTACCAAGATATTGTTGCAAATGTCTGTAGGCGATCTTCTCAAAAGTGACATTTAGCAAGTTCATCATTTTTCTACTCAGCACCTCATGTTGTAAAATAAATTTACATATTAAACATTATGTGTATACCCCTGACTTCATTATCTGCTCACCTTATATTAATTATGATTTATGCAATTATGTATTATGAATATATAAGACCTCATTAAGAAATTTAAAGCTCTAAAGTATCTTTTTACTACAAACATTGTTTACATTTGTAAATAACATTATTAAAACTGTTGCCTTAAATTCATTCAACAGGACTCCAATACAACGTACATCAGTTCATCTTCACTCAGCATATGCTACGTACATAAATTTATGTAAACATTATGCATGTAACGATTATTATACTTAACATTTAATTCCTGACATAATGATGGAAGCAATATGTAGAGACAGCCAAAACTATAAAACTCTAAATCTCTAAATGATCAATTGTTATTGTTCTTCAGTTTATACACATTAATAGTTTAATATCAACCTTAACAGAAGTACAAGTGGACCCCGCATGTTACACGATATTTTTTCACTCGTAAATATGGACTTCAGGTGCCATGTACTGACCGATTTTATTCCATAAGGAATATGTGAAGTGATAGTTCATTTCAGGACCCCAAACATACACGTACAAACGCAACTTACATAAATACACTTAGATAATTGGTTCGCAGTTCGAGTAAATTCGTTTATGCGGGGGTCCACTGTACAGTATATATTCTTATATTTTCACACAATTTTAAATGTGATTTCTACAATAATTAACAAAAAACTTAGAGATCAAGCTCTGTACCACTAAACATGAAGAGACAGAATATAAAGATATTTGCAGCCTTTCTACACTAGTTAGTAAAGCAAGCAGTAAAGCAAAGCATGTTAAAAATAAGCACTCAAAATCAACATAAGAATTGGAACACATCATGGAGAGGAAAAGCACACTGAATAAACTCAACATAGGTTGTGTGGTGGGCAACCAGAAGTTCTATTATTACAGTGGAACCTCGTATGCCAAACTTAATTCGTTCCAGATGTCGATTCGACAACCAAAATGGACGACAACCAAAGCAATTTTTCCCATGGAGAATAATGTAAATAGAATTAATCAGTTCCAGACCCCAAATGACAATATAATTTGTTAAAAATGTACTAGCTACTACATAAAACTGTAAAATTATTCTTTTTTATTAACACATCAGCCGATTCCCACCAAGGCAGGGTGGCCTGAAAAAGAAAAACTTTCATCATCATTCCCTCCATCACTGTCTTGCCAGAGGGGTGCTTTACACTACAGTTTATAAAACGGCAACATTAACACCCCTCCTTCAGAGTGCAGACACTGTACTTCCCATCTCTAGGACTCAAGACCAGCCTGTTGGTTTCCCTGCAGCACATCAAGTATTAAAAATCATTTGTCTCCATTCACTCCTATCAAATATGCTCATGCATGCTTGCTGGAAGTCCAAGCCCCTTGCACACAAAACCTCCTTTACCCCCTCCCTCCAACCTTTCCTAGGACGACCCCTACTCTGCCTTCCTTCTACTACAGATTTATACACTCTCGAAGTCATTCTGTTTCATTCCATTTTTTTTTTTTATTCGCCGGTATTCTCCCGGCCCGGGTCTTTTCCAAACTACGAATTCTCTGCATTATATTCACACCACACATTGCCCTCAGACGTGACATCTCCACTGCCTCCAGCCTTCTCCTCGCTGCAACATTCATCACCCATGCTTCACACCCATATAAGAGCATTGGTAAAACCATACTCTCATACATTCCCCTTTTTGCTTCCAAGGACAAAGCTCTTTGTCTCCACAGACTCCTAAGTGCACCGCTCACCCTTTTCCCCTCGTCAATTCTATGATTCATCTCATCTTTCGTAGACCCACCTGTTGATACGTCCACTCCCAAGTATCTGAATACATTCACCTCCTCCATACTCTCCCCCTCCAATCTTTTGTCACCTACTCTTTTTGTTATCCTCATAACCTTACTCTTTCCTATATTCACTTTTAATTTTCTTCTTTTACATACCCTACCAAATTCATCCATCAACCTCTGCAGCTTCTTTTCAGAATCTCCCAAAAGCACAGTGTCATCAGCAAAAAGCAACTGTGACAACTCCCACTTTGTGTTTTATTTTTTATCTTTTAACTCCACACCTCTTGCCAAGACCCTTGCATTCGCTTCTCTTACAACCTCATCTATAAATATATTGAACAACCATGGTGACAACACACATCCTTGTCTAAGGCCTACTTTTACAGGGAAATAATCTCCCTCTTTCCTACATACTCTAACCTGAGCCTCACTATCCTCGTAAAAAGTTTTCACTGCTTGCAGTAACCTACCTTCTATACCATACACCTGCAACATTGCCCCCCTATCCACCCTGTCATATGCCTTTTCCAGATCCATAAATGCCACAAAAACCTCTTTAGCTTTATCTAAATACTGTTCACCTATATGTTTCACTGTAAACACTTGGTCTACACACCCCCTATCTTTCCTAAAGCCTCCTTGTTCATCTGTTATCCTACTCTCTGTCTTACTCTTAATTCTTTCAATAATAACACTACCATACACTTTACCAGGTATACTCAACAGACTTTTTTTTTTTTTTATCACACTGGCCGATTCCCACCAAGGCAGGGTGGCCCAAAAAAAAAAAACTTTCACCATCATTCACTCCATCACTGTCTTGCCAGAAGGGTGTTTTTTACACTACAGTTTTTAAACTGCAACATTAACACCCCTCCTTCAGAGTGCAGGCACTGTACTTCCCATCTCCAGGACTCAAGTCCGGCCTGCCGGTTTCCTGAACCCCTTCATAAATGTTTTACTTTGCTCACACTCCAACCCGCACGTCAAGGGATTAAAAACCCTTTGTCTCCATTCAACTCCTATCAAAACCCCGCTCACGCATTGCCTGCTGGAAGTCCAAGCCCTCGCACACAAAAAACCTACTTTACCCCCTCCCCAACCTTTCCCCAGGCCGACCCCTACCCCGCCTTCCTTCCACTACAGACTGGGTACACTCTTGAAGTCACTCTGTTTTCGCTCCATTCTCTCTACATGTCCGAACCACCTCAACAACCCTTCTTCAAGCCCTCTGGACAACAGTTTTGGTAATCCCGCACTCCTCCTAACTTCCAATACGAATTCTCCTGCATTATATTCACACCACACATTGCCCTCAGACATGACATCTCCATTGCCTCCAGCCTTCTCCTCGCTGCAACTTTTCATCACCCATGCTTCACACCCATATAAGAGCGTTGGTAAAACTATACTCTCATACATTCCCCTCTTTGCCCCCCAAAGGACAAAGTTCTTTGTCTCCACAGACTCCTAAGTGCACCGCTCTCCCCTTTTCCTCATAAATTTTCTATGATTCACCTCATCTTTCATAGACCCATCCGCTGACACGCCCACTCCCAAATATCTGAATACTTTCACCTCCTCCATACTCTCTCCCTCCAATCTGATATAATCTTTCATCACCTAATCTTTTTGTTATCCACATAACCTTACTCTTTCCTGTATTCCCCTTTTAATTTTCTTCTTTTGCACACCCTACCAAAATTCATCCACCAATCTCTGCAACTTCTCTTCAGAATCTCCCAAGAGCACAGTGTCATCAGCAAGAGCACTGTGACAACTCCCACTTTTGTGTGATTCTTTATCTTTTAACCCCCACACCTCTTGTCAAGACCCTCGCATTTACTTCTCTTACAACCCCATCTATAAATATATTAAACAACTAGGTGACATCACACATCCTTGTCTAAGGCCTACTTTTACTGGGAATAATTTCCCTCTTTCCTACATATTTAAAACTTGAGCCTCACTATCCTCATAAAAACTCTTCACTGCTTTCAGTAACCTACCTCCTACACCATACACCTGCACATCTGCACATTGCCTCCCTATCCACCCTGTCATACGCCTTTTCCAAGTCCATAAAGCCACAAAGACCTCTGTAGCCTTATTAAATACTGTTCACTTATATGTTTCACTGTAAACACCTGGTCCACACACCCCCTACCTTTCCTAAAGCCTCCTTGTTCATCTGCTATCCTATTCTCAGTCTTACTCTTAATTCTTTCAATAATAACTCTACCATACACTTTACCAGGTATACTCAACAGACTTATCCCCCTATAATTTTTGCACTCTCTTTTTTCCCCTTTGCGTTTATACTAAGGCACTATGCACGCCCTCTGCCAATCCCAAGATACCTTACCCTCTTCCATACATTTATTAAATAACAGCACCAACCACTCCAAAACTATATCCTCGCCTGCTTTTAACATATCTATCTTTATCCCATCAATCCCGGCTGCCTTACCCCTTTTCATTCTACCCACTGCCTCACGAACTTCCCCCACACTCATAACTGGCTCTTCCTTACTCCTACAAGATGTTATTCCTCCTTGCCCTAGACACAAAATCACAGCTTCCCTATCTTCATCAACATTTAATTCTTCAAAATATTCCTTCCATCTTCCTGATACCTCTAACTCTCCATTTAATAACTCTACTCTGTTTTTAACTGACAAATCCATTTGTTCCGTAGGCTTCCGCAACTGTAAAATTGAATACTAAAAGAAACTAACTGAAATACTGTCCAGTAAATAAAAATTTTACTGCCTCTTACCTGTCAGAGGAGAGCTAATGGCATACTGGAAGCAGGAGGTGGAGGAGAGGAGTGGGTATGTTACTGCTTGGAAGGAGAGTCACCTTCTATTAATGACAAGCACTGTATTTCTGGTGTTTGTTTCTCTTCTTTGTCTCTTTCACCATTAACACCTTGTTCTGGCCCACTGGTTCTTTGTCTCACTAAAAACCTGTCCAGTGAGGTTTGTTTCAAGCTCTGTTTTAACACTTGTCTAACTTGAGATATTACACTGTCACTGTACATGTTAGAGAGATGGCCACTGCTTTGTCTGGATGGTATTCTTCAGCAAACTCCTGCACTTCATGCCATATAGTACACATTTCCTTGACAAGTGTAATGGGATCATCATCCCTTCCCTCTTCCTCTGATGACAGCTCTTCTGCTGCAATCTGCTGCTGCTCCTCCTTCTGAAGGTCTACAAGTTCTTGTGTGGTGAGTTCAGTTTTATGCTCCTCCACCCACTCCACCACATGATCTTCAGTTAACCTCTAGGCCCAAGGTCTTCCCCAGACAATATCCTCTACTGGCTCAGACTCATCTTTCAAAGCCTTCAAAATCCCTGGCTGCCAAAAAGTCAGGTCACAATTTCTTCCATGCTGACTGCATGGTCATGGAAGACAAATTTTCTCAGGCTCTGTCTATAAGTCTAAGGCGCCTAGGTGAGGATATTGAAATAGTCTTACTTTGGACCCATGACGGATTATCTTACAATATTTTGCAGTTTTGGTTCTCCAAAACTGCAAAATAACAAAAAAAAAAAAAAATTCACAAGATGCACAACAAAAGCTCAAGAGAGGTTTACAACACACGAGTTACTGAGCATGTGACCCGAGCCATTTGTGTTGTTGGTCAACAGCCAAGAGAATGTACAAAAATCAGGATATTTTTTCTCAAATTTCTCGTTCGAAAACAGATTGGTTAGACAATGTAGTCGATAACCGAGGTTCCACTGTACTGTATTAACTTTTATCTATAATGTTTTCGTTTATCAAATGTTAACTACTAAATTTATTATTTATAGATTAATACTAATTCAAATGAGGTACTCCATATAACTGTTATGAATTTCCCTTTTAATTCTTTAATGAAGATACATCGTTCAACCTAGGGAAGGTAACTATGCAATGAGGGCTATCTGATAGTCTCCTCAGGTCTCATGATACATGGGCAAGAAAGTAACCGTTCATTAAACACCGTATTCATAACAAACAGCAAAACAATTTTTCAAGCCTTTCATATCCTATCTCTAAAATCCACTTGTATAGCCCCACTTCATAAAGGTGGCAGCAAAACAATCATAAAACTATGGATAAACAGTAATCATATGACACTTTGGCCAAATTTCTGAAAATATAAAAGACACAAAATAAAAATTTTACACGCTTCAGGACAATATGGATTTAGAGAAAGATACTTCCGACTTTCATAGCTGTTAGACCACTATGACATTGTTTTGGACACACTGCAAGACAAGTAAAATGCCTACAATATTTTCCATCACTTTTAAAAGAATAAATGTTGATGATAGTTATCCGTATTCACGGGCATTGAGTTCTGGCTCCTGTTGTTTACAGTTTACCTGTTCAAGATTTGGGAGATAACCACTCCTGTCACTCAGACTGGGACTAGACCTCTCAACTGATGGCTTCATCAGTAAAACTACTGCTACTTGTGGCACACAATTCAATGTTGGCTTAGCTGATCAGGAATGGTTTCTAGGAATCTGTCAAATTCTCTGTTAAAAATAATTTGGGGATTGTTAATGATTTCCCCTTATATTTAATGAATGCTGAAAAGCACACAGGACACTTTAAGCTTATTGAGCTGTCTGTAACCAGCTGTGGGCAGTGAAAGTTTTCTGCACATTTTGCAGATCTCCAATTTTATCAGCCTTAAATATTCCAGCATAGAGAGCACAGATAACATAAACAATATCATTGGCATGGTATATCTTGCTCTAAAAATTTTGTAATTCAGCAGCTGTGATAGTAACATTATTAAGATCCTTCAAATAAAGAGCGAGTCTGACATAATAATCCATTAGGTTCTTGAAAAATCCTCTTCTATCAAGTGGCTTGACTGCATTTTATGCTCTGCTAAAATATTAATTTCTTTGGCTTTCCTACAGTGAACTGATTTTTTTTCCTAATGGAACATTCTAGTTTTCTGTGGGCAAGAGGAAGACTTGGTTTACTTTCAGCTTGGAGATTTGCTGCATCCTCAATGACTGCCATTCATAAAAATTTTTATAGTGTCTGCAACAGTTAATTCAGCACTATGATTTTTTTGTCTGTCAGAATTGAGAATAAAAAAAAATTAAGAGGATTAGGGAGGGTACATAAAAAACACTAATTGCAGTAATGTTCTTTACCGGTGCAATGTTTCAACCACATGTGGGTTTGTTGCATAGCATATAGGTAAAAAAAAAAAAAAACCCACTTGTATGTGGAAATTTTATACAAATAAAGGACCTAACTGCAATTAATGTCTTTCACCACTTGTTGGCACTGCACCTTCAGTTTGCACTGGGAGAGTAATGCATCTTAAGGAACAGAGCTTGTTTTTATTTTGTTGACTATTGCACTTTTGGTCAGATTTGTTACCCATTGTTTTGCACTCATTCTGTGTGCCATGATTATAACGACATTGCTTATGATGCCATGATTATGATGACACTGCTTAGCTTGCACTGCATCTAAAACCATATCACAGTGATGCAGCATCCTACTCTAAATCCATGAATTTGCATGCAAACACTATTGCACACAAGTTAAATATACTGTAGATTTGAAATTTACATTAATCTATTAAGAAAAATATATTAATACAATATAACCTAGAAGTGCATTGAATTTTCAATTATTATGAGTTCACAGGTCTTTTCCATACAGCTCAAGTTCACTTCATATACAGTATTTATATAATAATTTTGTGATATAATTTCTAATGTAAAAACTGATATGCCTGATTTTTACCATTTTACTTTTACTTTTTAATTTTTTTTACAGATGAACATGTCCAATTTAATCATAATAGGTACACAGTGTTTAGTATCTACTAAGACCGTTAATATACTATGGCAAATTACCCAATTTTCTGAAGTGAAATGTTATCTTTACCTTTATCTGGCAACTAAATAAACAGTGTGGAAAGAATATCATTAAAGTGAACAAATTAAACAGTATACAGACCAATTAAAATATATACCACACAATTATGATGCAACAGCATATTCTTTTATTTATAAGTGTTCAAACAATGAAAACTCAATGACAATTTTCAGGATAGATTAAAACTAGATCTAAGCTATGTACACTTTTCCCTGACAAAATGTTGGCTAAAAGTACAATACTTCTAAGTAAATCAGTAAAGAATTTATGCTCATTCTTGTTAGTAACTTCAACACAAAAATAAGAAAATGAGATAAAACAAAGCAAGTGTGCATAATCTAATGACAGTAAAGTATGTACTTGAAAATACAATACTGCCAGAACATTACCTTCAAACCTGATTAAGAAGGATAGAATATAAAGATGACCATAAACAGGCAACAAGATTATGGAAAAAATTATCCACGTACTGTAGTAGCAATGCATTAATGTGTATAGCAGCAGGATGGTTGTGTGAGAAAAGTTCTGTTATTAACTTTAAAATGAATATGAGCAAATTATGAAATAGCATTATGATGCACAGACAAGACCATACAGTGTACCCAGGAATACCAATCTGAGAATATGATTAACTATAAAGATATACATATACATATATACTAATAACAAAGGAAGCAGAAGAGTGATGCAAGAAGTACAACATTATTTAGGCCATTAGACTAAAAGCAATTAAGAGTGTTCAGCCAAGAAAACAAGGAAAAAGTTTACTCAGATTATAAGGCATAAAAAAAAAGTCATTCAGAGCAGTCTACCAGGCAGACAGGCCCAACTCCACAGCTTAAGAACAAAAAAAAAGCTTGATTCCATCAAATACAATAAGTGGATGATTGTGTTAGATGCGAGATGATTAGAGAGGAGAAGAAGAAAGGAAAATATTCTACCCACCGGTCCTGGCTTGGAAGGTGTCTGTGTGCCAATTGACTCCCGCACCACCTTGTGTCCCTCCTCGTCCTCCGCCACTTCCGTGTTTTGCTTGATTTGCTGCAAAATGAGTCCTGGTAATTCCTCAACCACAATGAGAATATAAATATATTTTTTTTTTTCAACAAGTCGGCAGTCTCCCACCGAGGCAGGGTGACCCAAAAAAGAAAGAAAATCCCCAAAAAGAAAATACTTTCATCATCATTCAACACTTTCACCACACTCGCACATTATCACTGTTTTTGCAGAGGTGCTCAGAATACAACAGTTTAGAAGCATACACATATAAAGATACACAACATATCCCTCCAAACTGCCAATATCCCAAACCTCTCCTTTAAAGTGCAGGCATTGTAATTCCCATTTCCAGGACTCAAGTCCGACTATATGAAAATAACCGGTTTCCCTGCATCCCTTCACTAAATATTACCCTGCTCACACTCCAACAGATCGTCAGGTCCCAAGTACCATTCGTCTCCATTCACTCCTATCTAACACACTCACGCACGCTTGCTGGAAGTCCAAGCCCCTTGCCCACAAAACCTCCTTTACCCCCTCTCTCCAACCCTTTCGAGGACGACCCCTACCCCGCCTTCCTTTCCCTATAGATTTATATGCTTTCCATGTCATTCTACTTTGATCCATTCTCTCTAAATGACCAAACCACCTCAACAACCCCTCTTCTGCCCTCTGACTAATACTTTTATTAACTCCACACCTTTTCCTAATTTCCACACTCCGAATTTTCTGCATAATATTTACATAATATATGCTCAGCAAAACACTGGCACAGCAAAAAACATTTTAAAGTGCATTATAAGTCAACATGGTATTTGTTAATAGAATAAAAAAATTATTAAATTATTAAATGTCTGAGTACCTGAGAGTTACCTAAAGATTATTTCAGAAACCAATGCCCCAGCAGCCTGGTCCCAGACCAGGCCTCTTGGATGATGGTCTGATCAACCAGGATGCTGATGACAGGCACATGGAGACCAACACAGATACCACAGACCAGCTGATCAGGAACTGACTTGAGGAACTTATCAAGTTCTCTTTTGAAGACAGCTAGAGGACACTTAGTGATTCCCTTATTTATGAAGAGGAGGGGACACTGAAACATCTTGGTCCTCCTCACACTTATTGTACTCACTATACCCCTGCTTTTCAGTGGAAGCACTTTGCACTGTTTGCCGAGCCTTTTTCTTTCATAGGGAGATCCATATTTCTGTGTGCATATTTGAGACCTATTCCTTCTACATTCCCAGCAATGCTGAGCATTTCTCCATGAGATACCCATGAGCAAGATATGTATGTCTACTACATAAGCAGGAGTATAGTCTTCCAAATATGACAGCGATGATAAGCTAAACAGAAACCTAAACAAGGTCTGACAGAATGCAATTTATCATGGACCAACTCAGACCACCATTACTGCCAGTGGTTGCAAAGTTGTCAAGAGATAACTGCAAAATAGTCTGAGAATGGAATATGCTTATATGTAATGGGAAGGTCATGAATGGCTGACCACACAGCAGTCTGCCTGCTCATTTCCCCAAACATCTACATGTCCACAGACCAGGACGAAAATGTTTGTTTGCTAGAAATGTGGTGCAACCAAAGTTGTATACAAAGAAAATTCATATGGGCTATAAGTTCTTTGTGCATTCTTCACATCTGAACTGAGAGTTAGCATCCCTTAATTTTTATAAAGCCTTTTGGGCTTTAAATTAGGTTTTGGGTTGTACTTGTAAGATGTATTAATCTTTCATTACATACTGCATACAGTATTTAAAAATATGGTGACTGCATCCTAAATGTTAAACTTTCATGGGCCTTGTAATTAGAAATGCAAAGTCTTGATGTAGAAGGCCAATGAGGGGGGGGGGCTAATTCATCGCCCTAATGTCTTTATCTTAACTATCTTTGTGTGGATTCTAACTCCTTTTCTTTCCAAGGTACAGTACATTCAAACTTTTGAGGTTGCTTTATTCAATGCATATGAAATATTTTAAAATTAATCTACTTACCACTATTAATATATCCTCACTATATACTAGATGCCACTGGCTATATTATCTTGGTCTCTTTCAACTTTCTTTTCTACTTTTTGCTCTTAGCTATTTACAGTGTTAAGTTTAAAGCTGAAATGAAATATAACTTCTCTCTGATGCTTATGACCATCAGTGTTACTTTTTTTTTTCCGTCTATGACAGTGTCATGTATATTTGTTGTTTTTGCCATACACTATCTGTTACGAATGGTGTCCTAGTTTCTTGCTTCCTTTGTGCCCTGTGCATTTGTGATTCTCATTTTTTTTTATTACAGTAATATTTCTTTTCTAATATCTCATCCTCTCAATTTGGATATCCTTTTAATTTCACTAACAAGTCAGGTGTTTACACAATTTCCTGTTCTTCGTGCCATCTCCATTACAGGGCAGAAATGACACTTTTTCCAACATACTTAAAAAACACACAAGTGTCTCCTTTCCTAACACTAACAATGCTCTTTCTTATTATGTTAAAGACCATGGTCATCCCCTTAGCTGATGCTCTGCCAAAATTATCTACTGGCTCTTTTAGCCTTACAGACTCCCTGTTAAACTAGCCCTTGTACACAATATCCCTAATATGAATCCTGTCCCCTGCCTTGGTGGGAGATGGCTGATGTGTTAATAAAAAAAAAATAATCATTAACCAAATTGGTTTGAGACCATGCCACAGGGATTGGACTGGAAATCATCACAACTCTAATTATGGTATTTATGTTTAAAAATGCTCTAACAAGTTTCAAGACTTTATATGATTTTTTTTTCAATGACCAGACCATATCTCACCAAGGCAGGGTGGCCCAAAAAGAAAAACTAAAGTTTCTCTTACTTAATATGATAAAGGGGTTAAATAATTGTAACTAAATAAAACATTATTACTTAAATTTATTACTTAAATTTTAAGGAAATTTTAAGAAATGCCCACAGCTCTGGCTGTGGGCATTTCTTTCATATGTCAATATATAGTGTTATTATTGAGTTGTAGGTCTAACCTGCAGCTTGGCTAGTGGGATAATGTCACAGTTCTGCGGTCGGTGCCACACTGTCTTCTGTGATGTGGCATTGTAGTAATAAAACCGTGAAGTGTTGATGTCGAATAGTTCCCACCACTGGTTGTCATCGAACTTCTTCCTGTTGAGGGAAAACAACACTTAGTTTGGTAATCAATGCACTAACTGACAGGTGATGGCAATTTTTTTCCCTATGATTCTTTTCATCTAAACAGTACTCTGATGTTATGGTTATAAAAAAAAAATATGACTGGTTTTGTTGTCATTCATGGTTTTGTCACTGCACATGTTTTCCATTATTTTTAGAAAGATATAGTGGTCCCTTGAGTTACAATATTAATCTGTTCTAGATGTCCTGTATCTCCAAAATATCATAACTCAAACCCCAAAATACATGGTTTTATGGTAATTCGTTCCAAGACTCTAGAACACATCCAACCCTACCCTTGGATACTTTTTGTCATTTAAACATGCTGGGGCTTTCCAAGTCATAAACAAGCATAGACAGCAGCTTGAAATACATATCCCCCCCCACACACACACATACACACTCACACACACAGTTAATGAGATGATGGAATATGTAGCAACAAAATGCAAGGAGGCTGAGGAGAGGTTTGTACCCAAGGGTAACAGGAATAATGAAAAAGCCAGGATGAGCCCATGGTTTACCCAAAGGTGCAGGGAGGCAAAAACCAAGTGTGCTAGGGAATGGAAGAAATATAGAAGGCAAAGGACCCTGGAGAATAAGGAGAGCAGTCGTAGAGCCAGAAACGAATATGCACAGATAAGAAGGGAGGCCCAAAGACAATATGAAAATGACATAGCAGCGAAAGCCAAATCTGACCCGAAACTGTTGTACAGCCACATCAGGAGGAAAACAACAGTCAAGGACCAGGTAATCAGGCTAAGGAAGGAAGGAGGAGAGACAACAAGAAATGACCGTGAAGTATGTGAGGAACTCAACAAGAGATTCAAAGAAGTGTTCACAGAGGAGACAGAAGGGGCTCCAGAAAGACGGAGGGTGGGGCACACCACCATGTGCTGGACACAGTGCACACAACCGAGGAAGAAGTGAAGAGGCTTCTGAGTGAGCTAGATACCTCAAAGGCAATGGGGCCAGATAACATCTCCCCATGGGTATTGAGAGAGGGAGCAGAGGCACTATGTGTACCCCTAACAACAATATTCAATACATCTATCGAAACAGGGAGATTGCCTGAGGCATGGAAGACAGCAAATGTAGTCCCAATGTTTAAAAAAGGAGACAGACATGAAGCATTACACTACAGACTAGTGTCACTGACATGTATAGTATGCAAAATCATGGAGAAGATTATCAGGAGAAGAGTGGTGGAACACCTAGAAAGGAACGATCTCATCAACAGCAGCCAACATGGTTTCAGGGACGGGAAATCCTGTGTCACAAACCTACTGGAGTTCTATGACATGGTGACAGCAGTAAGACAAGAAAGAGAGAGAGGAGTGGGTGGATTGCATATTCTTGGACTGCAAGAAGGCATTTGACACAGTTCCACACAAGAGATTGGTGCAAAAACTGGAGGACCAAGCAGGGATAACAGGGAAGGCACTACAATGGATCAGGGAATACTTGTCAGGAAGACAGCAGCGAGTCATGGTACGTGGCGAGGAGTCAGAGTGGGCACCTGTGACCAGCTGGGTCCCACAGGGGTCAGTCCTAGGACCAGTGCTGTTTCTGGTATTTGTGAACGACATGACGGAAGGAATAGACTCTGAGGTGTCCCTGTTTGCAGATGACGTGAAGCTGATGAGAAGAATTCACTCGATCGAAGACCAGGCAGAACTACAAAGGGATCTGGACAGGCTGCAGACCTGGTCCAGCAATTGGCTCCTGGAGTTCAATCCCACCAAGTGCAAAGTCATGAAGATTGGGGAAGGGCAAAGATGACCGCAGACGGAGTACAGTCTAGGGGGCCAGAGACTACAAACCTCACTCAAGGAAAAAGATCTTGGGGTGAGTATAACACCAGGCACATCTCCTGAAGCGCACATCAACAAAATAACTGCTGCAGCATATGGGCGCCTAGCAAACCTCAGAACAGCATTCCGACATCTTAATAAGGAGTCATTCAGGACCCTGTACACCGTGTACGTTAGGCCCATATTGGAGTATGCGGCACCAGTTTGGAACCCACACCTAGCCAAGCACATAAAGAAACTAGAGAAAGTGCAAAGGTTTGCAACAAGACTAGTCCCAGAGCTAAGAGGTATGTCCTACGAGGAGAGGTTAAGGGAAATCAACCTGACGACACTGGAGGACAGGAGAGATAGGGGGGACATGATAACGACATACAAAATACTGAGAGGAATTGACAAGGTGGACAAAGACAGGATGTTCCAGAGATTGGACACAGTAACAAGGGGACACAGTTGGAAGTTGAAGACGCAGATGAATCACAGGGATGTTAGGAAGTATTTCTTCAACCACAGAGTAGTCAGTAAGTGGAATAGTTTGGGAAGCGATGTAGTGGAGGCAGGATCCATACATAGCTTTAAGCAGAGGTATGATAAAGCTCACGGCTCAGGGAGAGTGACCTAGTAGCGATCAGTGAAGAGGCAGGGCCAGGAGCTCTGACTCGACCCCCGCAACCTCAACTAGGTGAGTACACACACACACACACACACACACACACACACACACACACACTCTCTCGAGTCACAGGGATGTTAGGAAGTATTTTTTCACTTATATTGTTGTCAGGAAGTGGAACAATCTGGAGAGAAATGTAGTGGAGGCAGGATCCACACACAGCTTTGAGAAGAGGTACAATAAAGGCTTTTGGAGCAGGGAGAGAGTGGACCTAGTAGCGACCAGTGAAGAGGCAGGGTCAGGAGCTGCAAATCAACCCCTGAAACCACAAATAGGCGAGTACATACACATACACACACACACACCCCAAAGCTCTTGTTCATGGATGTATTAATACATGTACCACTCATGAAGACCGGTATTCCAAATTGGAGGAGAATGAAATTAGTCCAGTAGCTTACATGGTCATGTATGTGTTTGCATCAGGGGTGACATGTCCAGTAGTACTGGGAACCTAATGTGTGAAGCATTGATAACTGAGTGGACTAAGGTACAGTGGAACCTCAAATTTCGAACGCATTGCTTATCGAACTCTTCGAAAATCGACCGCTTTTTTCGAACCAACTTTATCGAACTTAACCCCTATTTTCAAACCGCCGGGTACCGGACCTGTCTGCCAGCCCGCTCTGTCCACATCCCCGCGCAGGTGCCATGAGCCAGTATGGTTTTGTTGATGCTTGAGTGAACACTAACCTGCGCTCTCATTCAAACATTTTACGATTGATTCATTGTGTTTAGTGCTTGTGGGACTGTGAAATAAGCTACCATGGGCCCAAAGAAACTTGCTAGTGGTACCCCTGTGGTAAAGAAAGTGAAAAACGCCACAGATGTGAAGAAGGAAATAATACGGAAGTATGAGAGTGGTGTGAAAGTTGTCGAGCTTGCCAGGATGTATGGGAAAAACAAGTCGACCATCGCTTCTATCCTGGCAAAGAAAGAACAAATCAAGACAGAAAAGGGAAGTAACCCCAGAGAGGGCTTTGATACCTAAAGTCCTTATGGAGAGGGATTCCCCTTCCAAACACTAACCCCAACTCCCTCTCTCCTTCTCCCTATCTTCCAGATGCCATCACCAATCTTCAATAAAAGTAAGTAAAAATGTTATTTTATATGTTTATTTAAATTTATTAATACATAATTGTACACCATATTTGTTGTGTGTATGTAAAACTATAATTAATCTCTGTAAAATGTATTTTTTTTGTGAATATTTTTGGGTGTTTGGAACAGATTAATTGTATTTCCATTATTTCTTATGGGAAATATTGCTTCGCTTTTCAAACTTTTCAAATTTAGAACCAGCTCCTGGAACAGATTAAGTTGGAAATTTGAGGTTCCACTGTACCTTGGAATTTTTGTGGGCTTTGCGGGAGATGTGTTAAAATATCAGGGGTTCCATTCCTGGCCAGTCACAGTGCTGTGTTATATGGTATGACCTACATTATTTTTTATTATTTATTAACACACTGGCCGATACCCACCAAGGCAGGGTGGCCCGAAAAAGAAAAACTTTCACCATCATTCACTCCATCACTGTCTTGCCAGAGGGGTGCTTTACACTACAGTTTTTAAACTGCAACATTAACACCCCTCCTTCAGAGTGCAGGGCACTGTACTTCCCATCTCCAGGACTCAAGTCCGGCCTGCCAGTTTCCCTGAACCCCTTCATAAATGTTACTTTGCTTACACTCCAACAGCACGTCAAGTATTAAAAACCATTTGTCTCCATTCACTCCTATCAAACACGCTCACACATGCCTGCTGGAAGTCCAAGCCCCTCGCACACAAAACCTCCTTTACCCCCTCCCTCCAACCTTTCCTAGGCCAACCCCTACCCCGCCTTCCTTCCACTACAGACTGATACACTCTTGAAGTCATTATGTATATTCATTCATTCTGGGTAGTAGGTTGGTAGACAGCAACTGCCCAGGGAGGTACTACTGTTCTGCCAGGTGAGTGTAAAATGAAAGCCTGTAATTGTTTTACATGATGGTAGGATTGCTGGTGTCCTTTTTTCTGTCTCATAAACATGCAAGATTTCAGGTATGTTTGGCTACTTCTACTTACACTTAGGTCATGCTACACATACATGTACAAGCATATATATACACACCCCTCTGGGTTTTCTTCTACAGTGGAACCTCAAAAATCGAACTTAATCCGTTCCAGGAGCTAGTTCTAAATTCGAAAAGTCTGAAATTCGAAGCAATATTTCCCATAAGAAATAATGGAAATACAATTAATCCGATCCAGAAACCCAAAAATATTCACACAAAAAATACATTTTATAGAGATTAATTACAGTTTTACATACAACAAATACAGTGGACCCCCGGTATTCGATATTAATCCGTTCCTGATAGCTCATCGAATACCAATAATATCGAAAACCGAATCAATTTTCCCCATAAGAAATAATGGAAATCAAATTAATCCTTGCAAGACACCCAAAAGTATGAAAAAAAAATTTTTACTACATGAAATATTAAGTTTAATGCAATAGAATAATTACAATAACAATAAAATAATTGACACTTAACTTTAATGAAGATCTGGTGATGATTGATGGGATGGGAGGAGGGGAGAGGTGTTAGTGTTTAGAAGGGGAATCCCCTTCCATTAGGACTTGAGGTAGCAAGTCCTTTTCCGGGGTTACTTCCCTTCTTCTTTTAATGCCACTAGGACCAGCTTGAGAGTCACTGGACTTCTGTCGCACAACATAACTGGCAGCCTCACCATGCCTAATCACACTATGTATGCCACTACGATTCTTATATCTTTCAAACCAACCTTTGCTGGCCTTAAATTCACTCACATCACCACCAGTTGCAGGCAATTTCTTTATCAAATCATCATGCAACTGCCTAGCCTTTTCACAAATGATCGCTTGAGAGATGCTATCTCCTGCTATCTGTTTTTCATTTATCCACGCCAATAACAATCTCTCAACATTTTCTAACACTTGCGGTCGCTGTTTCGTAATCACAGTTGCACCTTTTGCAAGAACAGCTTCCTTGATTGCCGTTTTCCTGGTCACTATAGTAGAGATGGTTGATTGGGGTTTATTATACAACCTAACCAGCTCCGACACACACACTCCACTTTCATACTTTGCAATTACACGTATCTCTTTCTTCATTTCATAAGTCATTAGCGACTTTTTTCTCGAATGGTTGGCACTAGAAGCTTTCTTCGGGCCCATGGTGACTTATTTTGCAGAAACAAGCACCAAACACAGTGATAATATGGAATGTACCGAATGTATCCTTAGAAGTGCACACACTGGCTGGCTTGTAAACACTGGCACACACGGTGCAGTTCAGGCCACACGTGGACACGTCTCGTACGAATTGTATCGAATACCGGGTTTTCAATCGAATACCGAGGAAAATTTTTTGCGATATAATGCATCGAATACCGGATTTATCGAATACCGATGCCATCGAATACCGGGGGTCCACTGTACTACAGTTTTTAATTATGTATAGTAATACATATAAAATAACATTTTTACTTACCTTTATTAAAGATTGGTGATGGCATCTGGAAGATAGGGAGGAGGAGAGAGGGAGTTGGGGTTAGTGTTTGGAAGGAGAATCCCCCTCCATGAGGACTTCAGGTAAAGCCATCTCTGGGGTTACTTCCCTTCTCTGTCTTTTAATGCCACTAGGACCAGCATGAGAGTCACTGGACCCCTGTCTCACAAAATAACTGTCCACAGTCCTCTGTTTCTGGCACCTCTTTAACATTTCCCTAAAATGGGACATGGTTCTGTCACTGAACTTGTTGCAAAGATGGCTTGTTTCAGCTTGCTCAGGGTGGTACTTCTGCACAAACATTTGGACATCATTCCACTTGGCACAAATCTCCTTAATCTTTGAAGAAGGCACCTCATCCACTCCCTATGTTAACACCTTTCGCAACATCAGCTTCCTTGATTTGTTCTTTCTTTGACAGGATGGAACCGATGGTCGACTTGTTTTTCCCATACATCCTGGCAAGCTCAACAAGTCTCACACCACTCTCATACTTCTGTATTATTTCCTTCTTCACATCTATGGTGTTTCTCACTTTCTTTACCACACCACTCTCATACTTCTGTATTATTTCCTTCTTCACATCTATGGTGTTTCTCACTTTCTTTACCACAGGGGTGCCACTAGCAAGTTTCTTTGGGCCCATGACAGCTTATTTCACAGTCCCACAAGCACTAAACACAACGAAATAATCGTAAAATGCGTGAATGAGAGCACAGGTTAGTGTTCACTCAAGCATAAACAAAGCTAGACTGCTCATGGCGCCTGCGCGGGGACGTGGACAGAGCGGGCGGCAGACAGGTCTCGTACCCGGTGGTCCGAAAATAGGGGCGCATTCGATAATAGGGACACAGTTTGTCCGAAAAATGGTCCTATTTTCGAAACGTTCGATATGTGATACGTTCAATTTTTGAGGTTCCACTGTATTTTCTTTCTAGTTCTTTTTCTTGTATATTTCCTCTTATCTCCGTGGGAAGTGGAACAGAATTCTTCCTCTGTAATCCATGCGTGTTTTAAGAGGCGACTAAAATGCTGGGAGCAAGAGGCTAGTAACCCCTTCTCCTGTATAAATTACTAAATTTAAAAAGAGAAACTTTCATTTTTCTTTTTGGGCCACCCTGCCTTGGTGGGATACGGCCGGTTTGTTGAAAGAAAAGATATATACATTACATATATACATACACATACAGTAAAACTCTGGTTTTCATCCGGTCCAAATATCATACAATTCGGATTTCAACCACTTTTTTCAGCGAATTTTACTCTGGGTTTTGTACATTGACTCGGAAATCGTCCACATCAGACGCTTCTGCCTGTCATGTCTGAGTGGAATGTGTGGTGTGAATATAATGCAGAGAATCCATAGTTTGGAGATTAGGAGGAGGTGTGGGATTACCAAAACTATTATCCAGAGGGTTGAGGAGGGGTAATTGAGATGGTTTGGACATGTAGAGAGGAAGAAATAAATAGAATGACTTCGAGTGTATAAATCTGTAGTGGAGGGGAGGCAGGGTAGGGGTCAAGCTAGGAAAAGTTGGAGGGAGGGGGCCAAAGGAGGTTTTGTGTGCGAGGGGCTTGGATTTGCTTAAGTGTGCATGAGCGTGTTAGGAGCAAATGGAGACAAATGGTGTTTAGGACATGACGTGCTGTTGGAGTGTAAGCAAGGTAACATTTATGAAGGGATTCAGGGAGACTGGCAGGCCAGACTTGATTCCTGGAGATGGGAAGTACAGTGCCAGCACTCTGAAGGAGGGGTGTTAATGGTGCAGTTTTATAACTGTAGTGTAAGCATGCCTCTGGCAAGACAGTGATGGAGTGAATAATGAAAGTTTTTCATTTCTGGGCCACCCTGCCTTGGTTGGAAACAGCCAATGTGTTAATAATAAAAAATAAAAAATATATATACGTAATTTTATTATTTTTTTATTATTAACACAGCCGTTTCCCACCAAGGAAGAGTGGCCCAAAAAAGAAAAACTTTCATCATTTACTCCATCACTGTCTTGCCAGAGGCATGCTTACATTACAGTTATAAAACTGCAACATTAACACCCCTCCTTCAGAGTGCCAGCACTGTACTTCCCATTTCCAGGAATCAAGTCCAGCCTGCTGGTTTCCCTGAATCCCTTCATAAATGTTAACTTGCTTACACTCCAACAGCACGTCAAGTCCTAAAAACCATTTGTCTCCATTCGCTCCTATCTAATACGCTCACACATGCTTGCAGAAGTCCAAACCCCTTGCACACAAAACCTCCTTTACCCCCTCCCTCCAACCTTTCACAGGCCAACCCCTACCCTGCCTTCCCTCAACTTCAGATTGGTACACTCTCAATGTCATTCTGTTTTATTCCATCATCTCTACATATCCAAACTATCTCAACAACCCCTCCTCAGCCCTATGGATAAGTTTTGGTAATCCCGCACCTCCTCCTAATCTCCAAATTACAGATTCTCTGTATTATATTCACACCACACATTGCCCTCAGATGTGACATCTCCACTGCCTCCAGCCTTCGCCTTGTTGCAACATTCACCACCTATGCCTCACACCCATACAAGAGCACTGGTATAACTATACTCTCATACATTCCTCTCTTTGCTTTCATGGATAAAGTTCTTTGTCTCCACAGACTCCTTAGTGCACCACTCGTCTTTTATCCCTCGTCATTTCTATGATTCATCTCTTTCACAGACCCATCTGCTGACATGTCCACTCCCAAATATCTGAATACATTCACCTCCTCCATATATATATATATAGACTGATATGTGATAATATATATATTGAAAGAGCTTGAGGGGCAACTCCAAATTTGTACACTGCCATGACATACTCTAGTGAAAGATATGGGAGAAAGTGTAGGATAAACCCAATGAAGGGAAGGGGTACCATGGACACTATAAGAGAACACTGTATCAACATCCATGGTTCCAGACTTTTCAACATCTACCAGATATCAGAAACACTGCTATATCAAATGTAGAAGTCTTGAAGAGGGAACTAAACAATTTCCTCCACTAAGTGCTGGATCAGCTAGACTGTGGGCTAACAGGTTGCCAGCAACAACAACCTGGTTGGCCAGACAAGCCTGGCCCAGACTGTCGAAATTCTTCAAAGGTAAAGGTCAGATGAACCCCTTGCCTAAACCCTAGCAAAGCCAAATACCTCCATGTGAGTCAGCACCATGCTTTCCCAGGCTAGAAGTGGCTGACGTATGGTGCCAGTACCCAATCAATATCCCTTATGCATGAAGAGTTTTGAAGTCTTGGTCCCTTTACATTTACAGAGTTATCTCTTAGTGTATTCAGTGCACCCCTGGTTTGAACTGGAGGTATTTTACACCTGCCAAGCTTCCTGATTTTGTAGGAGTAATTTCAGTGTAAAGATTTAGACCAATTAATCCAAGGAGAACTATTTAAAGGACTTCATGTGTTTCCAATAATTTAGGAGTTTATCTGTAACGCAGATAGCTCTGAGTGATCTATGAGATCAAAACGTTCCTAAAATCATGCAACTTCTTGCTTTTCTTAGCTGAGGCATCAAAAAAGATACTTAAGTTATGAATTGTTTTTCCTGGAGTGACATTTTCATTTTGTGAAGTTTACCTGTTGATTCTGGGGACCATTGCTTCTGCTCTGACCTCACATACTTGGCATGGTTTTTCAGGCTGTTGGTACTTATTGCATACCTTTCAGTGAATTATTATTATTATTATAATCAAGGGGGAAGCGCTAAACCCGGAGGATTATACAGCGCCTGGGGGGGATGTGGAAGGCATTCAGGCTTAATTCGGGGAACTGGAGCACAGATCCAATTCCCTAACTCAAGAGCCCCTCACCAACATCAAGGAACCTTCCTTGAGGGGACCTTTCAGTGAAGAAACTGCAACCTCCCTGACCAGAAACTGCCTAAAGGAAATTGTAAAAAAGGTCACTCCAACTTTTATATACTGTACCAATGCAAGTTAAAGTTCATCCCATTCTATTTTGAGTTTCCATTTAATCTTGAATAAATCTTCCCTTTGTTATGGGTGAGAAAAGACTACATCTATTAGAATCTTGAGATATATATTGTAGTAAAATAAGCTTAGTTAATTCATTGTTTGATTTAACATTGAAAGGTTTGATACACTTAATACAAATCAATAGTTAAGAGTACGAGATATGTATGAAAGGAGGGCGGAGTAATAAAAAATCTCCACTACCACCCCCTCCCACTATATGTACAGAATTCCTCCTACAAGGAATCCTGTATATGCCTGTTGTACACAATTTATTCTCAAAGTACACAGCTTATTCTGGGGAGGATTGGACGAGTGAGTCGAGGATAACCTTGCAGTCGGTTTTCCCATGTTAGCGAGAAAAGATCACCCACCAATACACCTAGCGTGAATTCAGGGAGGCAACATGTTCATGTATGTTACAGTCTGGTTCCGGAGGGGCTATGTATTATTAGGTACATTATGGATTGATCTTGTGGATTAACATGTAACGATCTCACAGAACAATCCAGCTTGTGAAAACCCGGTGAAGAACTTGCTTACCACTGGTTATCTGAACTGTCATGCCATCGTTTCCCATTAACTGCTGGACAATGAGAGTGAGGCCATTCAGCTTCTGAATTCTGGAGTGGTGGCATATGGAGAATTAAGAGAAAGGTGTGGTGTTCCAGTGAACACTAACTGAAGGGTCCTCACATTCGACCAACCAGACCTTTCCCAGTACGTATGTAAATTTTTTGGTGGAGACCAAGATGTAAAGTCGAATGTTCCTCCCCAGTAGTATAATGCTTTATGTACGAAAAATATCCTTTATTCACATAAATGGGGTATATCATTTATTCCCATAAATGGGGTATCTAAACACTTGTGAAATAGGTTACTACACCCAGAAAGTACTAATTCTAATTTTTCTTTTCATAATATAGCTGAACATCAAAATGGTATACAATACCGACAGGTTGGTAGGTAAGACACATAGGCAACAGTTAGGCAACTTTATTCCGAAACGTTTCGCCTACACAGTAGGCTTCTTCAGTCGAATACAGGAAGTAGGCAGGAACAGTAGAGATGTGAAGACGATGTAATCAGTCCATCACCCTTGAAGTCATAGAATTTGAGGTCAGTCCCTCAGCCTCGAGAAGTTCAGTTCCATAGTCAGGAACTATCTGAAGATCAAGCGACAGTGCCGAGACTTAAATACTATCGGAAGGAGAGGTAGTAGTAGTGAGAATGTAGCCACTGAGAGGTCAGGTCCCTCTCAGATCCAACAGTTCTCACTTGAAAGGGTTGTCCAACTTCAAGGGTGATGGACTGATTACATTGTCTTCATATCTCTACTGTTCCTGCCTACTTTCTGTATTCGACTGAAGAAGCCTACTGTGTAGGCGAAACGTTTCGGAATAAAGTTGCCTAACTGTTGCCTATGTGTCTTACCTACCATAATATAGCTGGAACATATTTCAAATAACACTATTGTCACGAGACAAAAAAAAAAGTGATAACACATATAACTAGAAAAATTAAACAAAAGTAAATTTCTGTATCTGTTCCACCTCTGATATCTCTCCTGCCTGAACAGGGCCGTCAATGCTAAACAATATTCTAAATAAGCGAGTACAAGTGATCTGATTTGTGTCAGCATTGATGCTATTTCCCCTCTTTCAAATATGTTAAGAACAGTAATGGTTATCACTATGACCATAATTTTTAAAGGGGTGGACCGGTAAGCCAGCAGAAGGCCTCGGTCAGATGACCAAAAGCTCCAATGGCGGGGCATCATCCGACTATGACCCACGTCAGGAAACACTTGCCCTGTTTCCTAATGAACCTTACCTAACCTAACCCTCTTTCAAAATTTCAGTCTATGAAACTTGCTTGCCAAGATCTTCACTGAATCCTTGGCTCGTGAACCGCTCGTCTCGATACCCTTATGTCCGCAAATTCCATCATAATACAGTGGACCCCCGCATAACGATCACCTCCGAATGCGACCAATTATGTAAGTGTATTTATGTAAGTGTGTTTGTACGTATATGTTTGGGGGTCTGAAATGGACTAATCTACTTCACAATATTCCTTATGGGAACAAATTCGGTCAGTACTGGCACCTGAACATACTTCTGGAGTGAAAAAATATCGTTAACCGGGGGTCCACTGTATATGAAGCTGGCCTTGCCTCTTCAGACTTCCCACTAAGTTCCAAGCAACTTGGCGAGAGATTATGAATTCGTGCATGAGCATACCGACCTCGAACTGATCTGCCTCGAGTCTCACACACCTCCCTTATAAGAACATAAGAAAGGAGGAACACTGCAGCAGGCCTGTTGGCCCATACTAGGCAGGTCCTTTACAATTCATCCCACTAACAAAACATTTGACCAACCCAATTTTCAATGCTACCCAAGAAATAAGCTCTGATGTGCAAGTCCCACTCAAATCCAACCCCTCCCACTCATGTACTTATCCAACCTAAATTTGAAACTACCCAAAGTCCTAGCCTCAATAACCCAACTAGGTAGGCTGTTCCACTCATCAACTACCCTATTTCCAAACCAATACTTTCCTGTGTCCTTTCTAAATCTAAACTTATCTAATTTAAATCCATTACTGCGGGTTCTCTCTTGGGGAGATATCCTCAAGACCTTATTAATATCCCCTTTATTAATACATATCTTCCACTTATACACTTCGATCAGGTCTCCCCTCATTCTTCGTCTAACAAGTGAATGTAACTTAAGTCTTCAATCTTTCTTCATAAGTAAGATTTCTAATGCTATGCATTAATTTAGTCATCCTACGCTGAATGTTTTCTAACGAATTTATGTCCATTCTGTAATATGGAGACCAGAATTGAGCTGCATAATCTAGGTGAGGCCTTACTAATGATGTATATTATTATAATCAAGGGGAAAGCGCTAAACCCAGAGGATTATACAGCGCCTGGGGGGGGGGATGTGGAAGGCATTCAGGCTTAATTTGGGAAACGAGCACAGATCCAATTCCCTAAATCAAGAGCCCCTCACCAACATCAAGGAACCTTCCTTGAGGGGTAATGATGTATAAAGCTGCAGTATGACCTCTGGACTTCTGTTGCTTACACTTCTTGATATAAATCCCAGTAATCTATTTTCCTTTTCTACGCTTGGGATTGTTGCTTTGGGTTTTAAAGGTGCTGCTCACCATAACCCCCCAAAATCCTTTTTCGTAATAAAAAATAAAACTAAGAAAGGAGGGAAAACTGCAGCAGGCCTTTTTGGCCCCCTACTAGGGAGGTCCTTTTGAATTCATCCCCCAACAAACATTTTTACCAACCCAATTTTTTAATGTACCCAAGAAATAAGCCTGATGTCAATCCCCTTTTAAAACCAACCCTTTTCCCACCATGTATTTATCCAAACCTAAAATTTAAACTACACAAAGTCCTGCCTCAAAAACCCCAAATAGGTAATGTTCCCCTCATCAACTACCCATTTCCAAACCCAAAACTTTCCATGTCCTTTCAAATCTAAACTTATCTAATTTAAATCCATTTCTGCGGGTTCTCTCTTGGGGGAGATTCCCCCCAAAACCTTGTTAAAACCCCCCTTTATTAAAAACCTACTTTCCCCTTTTACACTTCGATAGGTCTCCCCTCATTTTTCGTCTAACAAGTGAATGTAACTTAAGATCTTTAACTTTCTTCTAAGGAAATTTCTAATGCTAGTATTAGTTTAGTCATCCTAGTTTGAAGTTTTCTAACGAATTTATGTCCATTCTTAATTTGGAGCCCCAGAATTGAGTGCATAATCTAGGGAGGCCTTACTAATGATGTAAAAACTGCAGTATGACCCGGGACTTCTGTTTGCTTACACTTCTTGATAAAACCCCCAGAAATCTATTTGCCTTTCGTCCCTTTGGGCTTTTCTGTTTTGGGTTTAAAGGTTGCTGCTTCCCAAAACCCCCTAAGCCCTTTTCGCAATCTGTAGGGGCTAAGTTCTACATTATTTAACTTAAAATGCTGGGGTTATGACACTCCCGAGCTTCAGAACCTTGCATTTTCCACATTGAACTGCACTGCCATTTTTGCCCAAAGAGTAAGTTTGTCTAAACCCCTTTGAATTTTCCCAAACATCACTTTGAACAATTATCCTACCTTCTTCGTGTCATGGGCAAATTTGCTCATTCACAGAAATTTCCCTTCATCAAGTCATTGATATATATTAAAACAACAAAGGGCCCAAGACTGACCCCGTGGAACGCCACTTTTTACTGATCCCCCCGGATTTAACCCCATTTATGGCACTCTCGCTTCCCGTCGTGACCCTTACTCATCCACGAGGAACACCCTCCCCCCAATCCCTGACTTACTTTCTTTAACAGTCTTTGGGCGGATCTATCAAATGCCTTACTAAAATCTAAGTAAACAATATCAAATTTTTATCGTGGGCAACACCCAAAAGCTTACTGAAAAAAATTAATAAATTAGTTAGACAAAACCGGCCTCTTGGAATCCATGCTGAATATCATTAATCAAACTATGTTACGAATGGGTTCTTATAATCTCAGCTATAACTGACTCTACCACTTCCTACAAATTTAGGTCAGGCTTATTGGGGGGTAATTTGACGGTAACGACTTTTCCCCTGTTTTAAAAAAAGGAAAAACATTAGCCCCTCTTCCCCCATATCAGACACAACCCGTTTGAAGAATAAATAAAAAAAATTATTAATGGTTCAAAGACTCCATTTTGCATTTCCCTTAAAAAACCCTTTAAAAAACCTCATCAGGACCCGGTGACTTATTTTGCTTTATCGGGCTATCTGCTTTGCAACCATTTCACAGTGACTGTGATGTTACTAATTTTTTCTTCTTCTGATCCACAAAAAAAATTTAAATTTCCGGAATATTTATTTGTGTCTTCCCGTGTAAAAACCGAGAGAAAAAATTTTTTAAAATCGAGCCTTTCAATTCTCTTTGTCATAAGATGCCCATAGTTTTTTTTAGGGGGCCTATTTTATCTCTGATTTTTGTTCATATACCGGGAAAAAATTTTTTGGATTATTTTGAATCCCTGAAACTTTAATTTCATAGTCCCTTTTAGTTTTTTCTTACCCCCTTTTTTTTAATGTCCCTCTTATGTCAATATATGTTTCTAAGATGACCCTCGCCTCTTTTGATACGCCTAAAAATTTCCCTTTCAAAGCCCTAGTAATATTTCACCTTTTATTCACCATTTAGGGTCATTTCTTTTTTTGATCAAATTTCCCTTAAAAGGGGATAAACGTTCTTTGAAGCATGTATTGTGTTCAAAAACTGTCATATTGAAGTTTCCTTCGTTACCCCAGTAAACAGATGATAAGTGTTCTCAAAGCCCACGTAATCTGCAAGCGAAAATCTGGGACTGTTACTGAGTTATCCCTACATTTACTTCCTTTCAATTCTAAATGTAATTGTTTTGTGGTCGCTAGCCCCCAGTTCCTCTGAAACTTCAAATTATTAACAAGGGTTCATGTTTGCCAAATAAGTCAAGCAGGTTATTTCCCCTTGTGGGTTCTGTCACAAATGTTTCAAAAAACAATCGAACTACTTTTAAAAAATCGTATGATTTAAATTCCCATCAAAAATTCCAATCAAAATGACTAAAGTTAAAGTCTCCCAGAATTACTACATATCGTGCCGTGGCCCTAGCAATTTCCTCCCATAGTATCTCCCCCGGTCCCATCTAAATTTGGGGGACGGTATAACACACCCAAAATTAATTTTTCATGCCCCTCGAAAATTCTATCCAAACGATCTGTATGTGTTACTTCAGACTTAATACCCGTTTTTATGCAACAGTTCAAGCGATTCTCGGACATCAATCCCCCCACCCCCCTTCCCGATACTTTTATTACTTGGAACAATTTAAAACCTGAATGTGACATTCTGCAGGCATGTCCCGACTTTTGAATTAAACCACTTTTCAGTAAGGCAAATACACATGTACCTGACTAGCAACTAGTCCAACTCTCCCATCTTATTCCTAGCCCGCGACTATTTGTGTAATAAATTTTTAAAACCCTCCTCTCTCTTTAACCCTTCCTGCTTTTTTTTATTATTCCACTAAACCCATTTCTGTCCTTTCAATTAGTGCCATGGCTTTCCCAAAATCCACCTCATTTTGCCTATTTCTAGTTCTTATATCATATTACTACCCGCGACTTCACAGTTTTTCCCGCAAAAACCCCATACCCTAACAATCCTAGTTTAAAATCCTAACAACCCCTCAACTGGTTAGCAAGAAAACCCACACCCGCCCCGGATAAGTGAACCCCACCCCGGCATACATGTCATTTCGGCCATAGAAATTGTCCCGTTGTCAAGAATGGGACTGATTACCTTACAGTGTTTTCCAGCCACAATTAATCCAATTGCTCGGACAACCATTTTTTCCAAACCCCTTTTGGCAAAATGCCACATATAAAAAGGGCGCCCCCCCCCTTCTTCCAATCATGTCTATAGCTGCCTGAACTTTTTAACTAAATCCTCACTTCTACGCTTCCAACATCTTGCCTCCGCATGAGGCAAATAAAATTGATCCCCTTACCCTTCATGATGTTGTCAAACCGGCTAACAATGTCCTCCATCCCGCCCCCGGGAAAACATACCCTTTTCCCTACTCCCCGTCCCTTTAAACGAATGCCCATCCATGTATCTAACCTGGCTATCCCAAAAAAACAATATTCTTACCTTCCTTGTTGTCGTATGGCTAAGTTCTACATCATTTAACTTACAAGTGCTAGGATTATGGACACTCCCGAGCTTCAGAACCTTGCATTTATCTACATTGAACTGCATCTGCCACTTTTCTGACCAAGAATATAGTTTGTTTAAATCCTCCTGAAATTCCCTAACGTCTACATTTGAATCGATTATCCTACCTATCTTTGTGTCATCGGCGAATTTGCTCATATCACAAGTAATTCCCTCATCAAGGTCATTGATATATATTATAAACAACAACGGGCCCAAGACTGATCCCTGTGGAACGCCACTCGTTACAGATCCCCACTCGGATTTAACCCCATTTATGGACACTCTGCTTCCTGTCTGTGAGCCATGACTCGATCCATGAGAGCACTTTTTCCCCAATGCCATGAGCTGCCACTTTCTTTAAGTCTTTGGTGCGGAACTCTATCAAAAGCCTTACTAAAATCTAAGTAAATAATATCAAACTCTTTATCGTGGTCACTCAAACTCTTTATCGTGGTCACAGCCTACTTATCTGGAATGGACAAAGTGTAAGTTCTACACTAAATGTATCACAATTCAGAGGCACAAGGTCTACCTATCTACCTACCTGGTTACACATAGGTGATTATCTAACAGACAGATGCCAAATATATACAATCAGACGTGAGGTTAATATCAGCTGCTGACGAACTAGGAAGGCAGGCTAGACAGCCAAGGCGTAGGTGAGCATCACACAGCTGAAAATGAGACTGACCTGTGGGACCTGGAGCCGAGGGACCCGCCGCCACACTGTATTGCTGCCATCATCTTGGCTGTGAGTGACAACAGAGACATGTTCAGCAGGGGTCAAGCAGCAGCAGCTGTTGTTGCACGAGTCAGGGAAAATCGCCTGACACGTGTCTTTGTTATGTGAAGACCCGTTCAGTGGTGCTTGTCTTACGGCCGGAGCACGGCAAGTGGTAACCAATGGAGTGCTCTGCTGCAGATGGTTACCTGAAGACGATTCCGGAGGTCACCACCCTTCGTGGGCCGATCCCAGAATAAGCCTGTGTCTACTAGCACCGATGAAAATTTGGTAGCTGCTGTCCGTATGAGGAACCAGTGCAGAGCAACTACTGCTGGCTTAGTGTGATTCAGTGGGATGAGCCTCACGTTACGTCGTGAAACACTATACACAGTGCTTCGCACAACACTCATAATATAATCTTTCCCGCGTCTACCATAGATATTATTTTCAATGAGTTTAGCGCAAAATATTCTGAATATTTTCATCAATACAATGTCACATGTTTATGAAAAACTCAAAAGGTTACTTTTGATTTGACACAGTAATTGTCCTCTTCATTTTTTTTAAATGAATCATTATGAAGGTGTGTTAAGTGCTCGATCAGCAGTGTTATCATCACAAAGGTTCTCTTTGTTAAGAGAGGTCCAGTCATTTTTAGATATAGCCGCATAATACGAATTTTCATTTTACATTTTAAGTAACTCCAGTATTCTCGCTCACAAACATACAGTCTGCAAATTAGCAGATGGTGACTTTTCTACGTTTCATATCGTAAAGTTAACTTAATTTCGTCTAATATCCCAAACATGACAAAGTAATTTATGCCTAAATAAGAGTTTTTCTTCTGGGCTTTAGAATATTATTGACAACACCCAAACATTCTCTCAGGACGAGATGAATGACACACCAGACTTGTATCCACAAATCGGAAAGTCCAAATCAATCAATACACTGCTTGAAACACAAGCCAAAAATGTAATACCGTCAGGTTTCCTCAAATGACAAAAACCTAATAAACTACAAATCTATTTTATTTGATCATGTTGATGTGTATCATACTAATGTTGAGCGTGCGGCTGGTGCTTAACTCGATGGTCTACACATGAATGAAGTTGAAAGCTCTGATGTGGTTGAACTTGGCACTGTCAGAGCCATGGCACGCGGGCACTGCCCACAGGATACCCACTAATAAACAACAATTTAGCCAGTGTGCATCACCACCACCTGTGAGGCTGGCTACACCCGCCCTCCATCACAGCGCTGCCCTCCATGCCACCCCTCAACACTGCCTCCACACGACCCTTCACTACACTACCTACGCTCAGCGATGAAGTGGGATGTGAAAGTTATATTTACGTTTTCCAGATATGCACTTTCGCTTGCCTTAAATGACAGCAAATGACCCAGGTACTCAGCATGCAGCATGACTGTGTTCAGTGAGCTGCTATGCAAACATACGACTGAGAACCACAAACAATTTTTCATGTCTGACACCAAACTCCGTCAACATTTCTAACATAATTAACCCCACGTGATTTTAAGGAAACCATCGATAGTATACCTAAGCGCTTAACACCATGCCCAGATTCGTGGAATTCTATTCACTAAAATATATACATATATATATTATAGATCTTCAATATTCTATGATGGAGACAATAAATCAGACACGTGCAACACATTTTTAACAAAGCCACTGGCTGACGAAACGTCTTCAAAACAGAGAGCCTTCACTACATCTAAATTATTGGGAATGTTCAAGTCCCTCGACCTGTGCTCCCTGGAATGCAGACGAGAAAAGTGTATTATAATTTACACCTGGAAAACCCTAAAGGGATTGGTCCCAAATCTGCACACACAAATCACTCCCTACGAGGCTAGGTGGCCAAAGACTGCAAACCTCACTCAAGGAGAAAGATCTTGGGGTGAGTATAACACCGATCATGTCTCCGGAAGCACACATCAACCGGATAACTGCTGCAGCACATGGGCGCCTGGCAAACCCGAGAATAGCGTTCTGATACCTAATAAGGAATCGTTCAAGACACCGTACACCGTGTACGTCAGGCCCATACTAGAGTATGCAGCACCAGTTTGTAACCCACACTTGATCAAGCACGTCAAGAAATTAGAGAACGTGCAAAGGTTTGCGACAAGATTAGTTCCAGAGCAAAGGGGAATGCCCTGTGAAGAAAGGTTAAGGGAAATCGGCCTGACGATACTGGAGAATAGGAAGGTTAGGGAAAACATGATAACGACATACAAAATACTGCGTGGAATAGACAAGGTGGACAGAGACAGGATGTTCCAGAGAGGGGACACAGAAACAAGGGAGTCACACTTGGAAGTTGAAGACTCAGTGAGTCAAATGAATGCTAGGAATATTTCTTCAGTCACAGAGTAGTCAGGAAGTGGAATAGCCTAGCAAATGAGGTAGTGGAGGCAGGAACCATACAGTTTTAAGAGAGAGAGGACCTAGCAGCGTTCAGTGAAGAGGCGGGGCCAGGAACCGAGTCTTGACCCCTGTAATCACAGGCTCGGCAGAAGGTGCAATATACCCCAAATGAATAGCAGGGGTGCAATGAGTACCGTAAGGGAAAAAACGCTTAGTGTAAGAGGCCCAAAATTCTGTGTTTCTTTCACGCGGTGGTCTTGAGGCTTTGCACATCTCTGGATTGAAATACCTTCATTCCTTTTCAAAGCAACATTTCCCCTTTCTTATTATGTTTGTACATTTTCTGGTGTGTTGATACTAGCAAATTTCGCCCATATAGGCGTTTTGAAATTATAAACGAAAACTTTGGATGGTACGAGGAAACTGTAGCTAACATATGGATGGCTGTGACATTTAAGACTATTTAAGAGTTAACCCAGCTCAGGAAATTTACAAACATTCGAAAAATGCGAGTATTCAATATTTTTCAATTTTTCATTTCGCAGTTGTATTAGTTTTAAAATTTTCAACAATCCTGTAAGGAAAATATATTGTTTTAAGGAGAGTCCAATTTAATGAAAATTTCAGCTACTCCAAGTTAGAATTTTTTTTTTTACTCCATTGACAAATTTACGCCACAAAACAAACTGAATGGGTACTATCCTGGCCGTATGATTCATCTGTCATTAAATACCGAAAACATTCAGAAGAGGTAGACATATTTTGATATTGACAATGAAATCTGTACTTAACCACTAAAGTTTCACTCTCCGCCATCGTCTAATTAGGAAGCACCTTCTCTGAACGTTTGAAGCTACGCCACTGAGTATTTTGAAAGTTATTCGAGCCATTCCAGAATGCTGGGAATGGGGTTAGGTATCCCCGAAGAGGAGCCTAAAGGTTCTTCTTCGGGCATACCTAACGATTTTTTGCACTGCAACCTCAAAATAAAATTTATAAATGTGGAAAGGATAAACATCCTTCAGTAAAAAAAATAACTAAATGAACGACATATTTTGAAGCAGCGTTCGGTTACAAAAAAATCCGCTAGTGCATTGTGCTTAAATTACTACATAGAAAACGAAAGATTCGAAAATAGTAACGACGAACAGGAAATACTGCTATTATTGCATTCAGGAAAAAATAGCTGATTCGAATCTTTGTCAAAAGATCCGTTGTGTTTATTGGTGTCACGAGTCCTTCGTCAGAGGTGAGGTAAAAAGCATACTATGGCATGCACGGCTATAGTCGTGGGAAGCGAGTTTAAACGCTTTGGTCTACTAAAGGGCTCCAATCAGTTTTTATCTTTAAATATTTTTTGTCAGGTTATACCCAAGAGACCATAAGGTGAACTCTAGACTACGTCATTCTATTTCTGACCTGGGCAAATAAATCTAATATCAATAGAATCTTTATATATATATATATATATATATATATATATATATATATATATATAATATATATATATATATATATATATATATATATATATATATATATATATATAATTTTCGATTCTGGCTTAAATATCAATGCTTTTCTTGCCGAATAAGGCAAGAGAAAATTTGTGTATGCAATAATTCCACAAAAATCATTCTGAACCTAACGAGAAAAATATATTTCATTGTGTTTATTATGAAATTATTGTAAACTTACCATACCACGGGCGGGATTTGAACCCGCGGCCAGAGAGTCTTAAAACTCCAGACCGTCGCGTTAGCCACTGGAGTTTTGAGAGACTGACCGCGGGTTCAAATCCCGCCCGTGGTATGGTTTGTTTGCAATCGTGTCATTACGATTTCGTGAGTCATAATGCAAAATTATCTAAAATTTATTTAGTTGGATTAGGCTAAATTAAATTTCGCTTGTTATAATAAGGTTAGGTAAGTTTTCTAAGGTTCTTTTGGTACAAAATTATTAAATTTTACATTGACATAAATGAAAAAAATGTATCTTTAAACGTGTAAGAGAAAATTTTAGAAAGGACTTAATTTTAAATGAGTTCTTGCTAATTGACCAAGTTTACCTATTCGGCACGACATTTTAAATGTATGTATGTATGTATATATATTATATATATATATAATATATATATATATATATATATATATATATATATATATATATATTTATATATTTATATATATATTCATCCAAAAAATATTAACTGCCTTGTCGTGGAAGACCTCTAGAACTAGTTAATATGAGTGTTGTTATTTTGACATTGCAGCACCTGGGTACAACCCAATTAATGTCAACAGGATATGAAGGATCATGTATTACGGTAACTGAAGAGGTTCTAGTTACTGAAAGCATATAAGCAAACACTTGCACAGAGGTCATTTTAAGTAAATGGCTATTATCATCGTGAAAATTTACCAAACCAATATGAACCATACCCCCGGCCGGGATTGAACCCGCGGTCATAGAGTCTCAAAACTCCAGCCCGTCGCGTTAGCCACTAGACCAGCTAGCCACAATAAGATTCATCCAACTAGGTCTAGTGGCTAACGCGACGGGCTGGAGTTTTGAGACTCTATGACCGCGGGTTCAATCCCGGCCGGGGGTATGGTTTGTTTGCAATCGTGTCATTACGATTTCTTAAGTCAAACCAATATGCATTTATTCTCTTGTTTAATAATAAAGCCAGGGGCATAAATCAGTTAATGAACAACGGAACACCTAGTATCACACTCTTCATGATCCATTTAATGAACAAAAGGTGAATTTCACAAACAATTTACTTGAAGAAAATATCATGTCCAAGGCAAAAAAGACTAAATAAAAAACTATAGTGACATACAAAGATGCAATGTTAGTCATGAATCAATAAACTGGTAACAGAATACTAAAGATATCGTATTTTTCATTGTATGGTACATAACAAAAGTTCAAACAAAGCTCATTACAGCATTTCGTTAATATAGTTTGTTGCAATAATCACTAACTTTATTCATATGATAATAAAGCCAGGGGCATAAATCAGTTAATGAACAACGGAACACCTAGTATCACACTCTTCATGATCCATTTAATGAACAAAAGGTGAATTTCACAAACAATTTACTTGAAGAAAATATCATGTCCAAGGCAAAAAAGACTAAATAAAAAACTATAGTGACATACAAAGATGCAATGTTAGTCATGAATCAATAAACTGGTAACAGAATACTAAAGATATCGTATTTTTCATTGTATGGTACATAACAAAAGTTCAAACGAAGCTCATTACAGCATTTCGTTAATATAGTTTGTTGCAATAATCACTAACTTTATTCATATGATAAATATCTAATAATATAAATGTAAAACAAACAGAACTCAGTTTTAACATATTGTGCATTATACTTAATAAAAAAAATACTCCACACTGTTCATGCTTTTTCTTGAGACTTCTCTCCATGACTGCCATACCCAAATAACACCAGTTGAATTTCTCCGTGGAAGGCACTAGAGAGAAGTCAGGTGTAGAGAGAGCAGGAGGAGAGTGAATCGTGTGGGAGGAGTGAAGAGTTAGGGAAAGCCTGGGAGAGCAGAAGGCTCAAGTCAAGTCTATGAATATGTGGAGGGGAAGGGGAGGCGTCAGTCATCATGTAGTAGCTGATGTAAAAATGAGCGAGGCTTTTCCACATAACTTTAAAACTGACGTCACAGTAGCCAGCTGGGCCAACCCGCGTTAAATACACCCACACTTTTATGTAAGCATACACTCACCCACGTCAACTAAGCTTCCGCTTCATTACACATCTCTCAGTGCTTATAAAGGTTTTCTACACAAGGCATACGTTTTACACAGCCACTAAGAACATTTTCCACTGGCCATTATTGGTCACCTTACTGGTAAAATATATTAATTTCAAGCACTCAAAACTTTTCCTGTTACACTATTAAGGAATTTTATAAATAAATAGTTATGCAGGTGTGGGGTGAGATCAACCCTTGAAAGAAGCGTGCGCACAGAAAAGCGTGAGTCGCCCTTGAGAAGTAACAGTGGACTGTCATGGCACAACACTGCTGCTGCTGCTACTACTGCTCTCATTACCATCCGCTCCGCCCAGCCACGCCTCCCGCCCCATACAGCACCGCCAAGTCCCATCCACCTATGGCCAGCCATGCCCCCACCCAGTCTAGCTAGACCCAGCTACTTTATGTTTTAGGTATTCCGACTGCTAATTTTTTTGGTACATCTGACACCATGTCAAGAATACTGTAATACCTAAATGGGAATCAAAGGAAACTTGGCATATGTACACAGAAACCTCTTGGTGTACAAACCCATCTTTTCCCAGCCCACCACCGTTACCATTATTCATCACACGCGAAAAAAATAAATCATAAAACTTTACAACACACCAACCTATGAATCCGGATCAAGTTGCAATTAGCAACTTTCAGAAAATAAAACAGAATGGAGGAGAAATCGAACTGAGGACCTCTGAGTGAGGACCATGATGATTTTCGATAGTTTTACCACAAACCACTTTTGCGACACGTAGTACCAGCTACCTCTGCGATGCTACTGTTCCCTTCCACAATCACCATACTTTCTGGATACATTTAATTCTTTACCCTTCAGATCTAGAGACTAAAAGCCGCATTAATAGTTTGTGGTAAAACTCTCCTAAATCACCTTGGTTGTGGTGGAGTGGTTACAGTGTAGTGCCTCTCAGAGTGCCTCAATTCGAATCCCTATCCAATTTTCTGTTAATTCTTTGAAAACTGTTTATTACAATTTATATGTATCCACTGACTATATGGCTTTGAAGGGTAAAGAATTAGATGTATCAAGAAACTATGGTGGTTGTGGGAGAGGACAGTGCCACAGTTGATGGTCGCGTGTGGACAGCTCTGTTTTGATGACACCGAGTCGAGTGCTTATAGTGTAGGGCCTCTCAGATGACATTTCTTTCAAAGAACACAATGAGGCAAATGTCACAAGTCAGGAAAATGATGGGATGGATAAGAGAAGTTTCAAAACGAGAAACTGCGCCAATTGTGACACTATTCAAATTACTTGTGCTCTCTCGCTTAGAATATTGTTCAGTGTTGACGGCCCGTTCCTGCAAGAGATATGATCATTTGCGGCCCTCACAGAGCCAATAAAGCATTTATATTTTGGGAATGCCTCAAAGTTCTTAATATGTACTCGCTGGAGTGGAGGAGATTTGCATGACAATATATAGGTGGAAGGTACTTGAGGACCTGGTCCCAAATCTGCACACTGCCATAACAATATACTAGAGTGGCCTGGTGGTTAACGCTCTCGCTTCACACAGTGAGGGCCTGGGTTCGATTCCCAGCCAGAGTAGAAACATTGGACGTGTTTCTTTCCACCTGTTGTCTATGTTCCCCATCAGTAAAATGGGTATCTGGGTGTTAGTCGACTGGTGTGGGTCGCATCCTGGGACACTGACCTAAGGAGGCCTGGTCACAGACCGGGCCGCGGGGGCGTTGACCCCCGGAACTCTCTCCAGATAAACTCCAGATAAACATGGAATAAAATGTAAAATAAACCCAGTGAAAAGCAGGGGCGCCGTCGGAACAATAAGATAACATTATATCAACAACCAAACTCTCAGGCTGTTTAACATCTTACAAGAAGATTTCAGAAACATTGCCGGAACAAGTATAGAAGTCTTCAAGAAGAAATTCGACAAATACCTCTACTAAGTGTTGGATCAAGCAGGCTGTGATGAATATGAGAGCCAGCGGGCCGCCAGCAGCAATAGCCTAGTTTACAGGGCAAGCATCAGGCTCCAGTAGGAGGAAAACTCTCGAGATTCATCGAAGATATATATACCCATACCAAACCCATGTTACACTGTTCATTTTCATAAGAGATTTCTGATGTTAACTTTAGAATTATATTCAATTAAAAAAATTAGGTTAGGATTACATAAGGCTATAAAAACTTACATTTAACCACAAATAAGTAAAATAAGAAACGGGCGTGGTGTCTAGTCAAGGCAGTTTTCAAATGCATACGCTCACATCATACGTGGTGTGAAGCTAGGTTCAACGTACACCACTTTAAACCTACTCCAGTAGCTTCGAAGAAACCAGTGATGCCATCAAGCAGTGGTACCCAGCTCATTTCCTACGACATTTTAGTTGCCGTCTATGGCACGCATGCTTAAGAGTAAAATATTCTAATTAAAATATATCATGTGGACTCTGGTTCAGAACTTATTATTAGCGGAACTGGAAATCTTGTTTGTACTCCGAAATTATGAACTCGAGGAATAAAACCAAAACTGCAAGAATATAAATAATCGATTCTAAATTTACTTATAAATTTCAAGTTATTTAACATTAGCCAAACAACTACCCGTACATTTAACTCACAATATATAGATTATCATGCTAAAAAAAACGTGACTTATAGGAAAACTTTAAAACAAATTTATGATCAAATAGCCACCAGGCCACGGTGCACCGTGGCCTGGTGGCTAAAGCTCTCGCTTCACATGGCGAGGAGTCCGGGTTCGATTCCCGGCAAAGGGTACAAACATTGGACGTGTTTCTTTACACCAGTTGTCTGTTCCCCATCAGTAAAATGGGTACCTGGGTATTAGTCAACTGGTGTTGGTCGCATCCTGGGACAAAACTGACCTAATTTGAACAAGCGGCTTTCTATGAAGTAGTATATCACTGATGTCAGCTGGGCCTGTATACCTTGTACATGTACTTGTAGAAATAAAGATATTATTATTATTTTTATTAATACATTCGTATTGTTTATTTTATCCGATTATGAACAGCTCATATATGTTTGGTGAATGACTGATCAACATTAGATTAGAAACTCATGACTTTTAAAGATTAAACTCGTATATTAATTTTCCACCATTTATTCAACAAATGCATTATTATTATATGGATTTTCATTTCTAGCATGTCTGGTGGGTTCATATTTGTTTGGCGGAGACTGATCAAGAACTGAAGATTTTATATTTATAACACGTTAATGATGCAGACATTGTTAAAGCAGTCATGAGCTTCGAAGGTGACTTATGACTATTGATGATAAACATAATAAGTAAAATACTTTTGGTATGACACTGGAGAAATGTATTTCCTCTTCTGTAAAAGCATAACATTTATGAAAGTAAAAAAAAAAGGACTGCAGTTTCATTGGTAAATAGTAACAAAATGAAGCAGCTCCCACTGCTGTCCGTATTAAAAAAAAATATCAGAATCATACATGATTCCTACTGAGGATTTTACAGCAATTAACTATTGCATTATATTCATGTATTCAAAATGATGCATGCGGTACCAGCACCTCTTAATACAACTGAAGACTCAGATGACCACCTTCAATATGGGTAAACTTATTACTACTGTCTCAGGTTCTTTTAACCAACTATGTTGCATCCTGGTCCTACACTCAACAAAATGCGTAGATCATGTACTTAATGCACACCCCAGGCATTTTACAAGGAAACTACAACAGCAACTTGTAAATACGATTTTATTTATTTCATATACTTATGATTTACTGTATAGTATTTTTTCTCAAAATTTCCCTGAACATTTCATGATGGGTTGTCCCAGAAGACAGAAAGTCACAAAATTATTCCAGGTCCAATCAAGCCTAGATTAGGATAATACACTTGTCCTCCGGTCAAGACTATTCTCCTTGTAGGATGGTAAACAACAACCATTCAGGAAGGTGCTATCGTTCTGGCATATAACATTCAGTTCTCAATTTAAACAAAGTGGTGGAGATGCCAGAGCTCTTAAGGAACTACGAAGTCTTGCGCTGTCACACGTAAGCCGCCCGTTTATATTATCTGTAGT
The DNA here is from genome assembly GCF_026875155.1 of Cherax quadricarinatus. NCBI lineage: Eukaryota > Metazoa > Arthropoda > Malacostraca > Decapoda > Parastacidae > Cherax > Cherax quadricarinatus. Next base: position 28,818,192 of record NC_069468.1, read on the forward strand.
GCCTATAGTGGCAGAAACCGAGGCGACTGCTGTAACGACACTGCAGCGCCTGCTGCTGCTACTACAATGACGACAGGAAACAGAGGCTGGTTATTATTTATGATACTGCTACTCTCCAACTACCACTCTCCTGATTAACTTCTCTACCTTGCACAGTATGCATATCAGTGAAACTTGCCCGTAGTTCAACGCTTCCTGTCTCCTTCGCTGAAACCGTACCACTTCCTTTGTGAAGTGCCAAATCCAATGGTATAACAGTTATGTGGTCCAGTGAACTGCCAACATCAACAGCCTGGTTGTACAGGCAATCAACAGAAAAGCCTGACCCTAGGCCGGGCTGCAAGGAGTAGCAACACTTTCGAAACCAATCACAGGTATATTAGTGAAAATGATATTATTTTCATAACAGAAAAGAATAAAGCGCTGTATCATTCTTTGCAGTAGACAGGAAACCACGAAGCCGCTCTGAACCAGGTCTTCCAGTGGGCCACACAAAAACAAACTCAACATGAACCGATTTCAGCGACTATACTGTGCTACTGAAGAACTTAAGAATTAAAAAAAGCAGATCTGGAAATAGCCATGAAGGAAGATCATATTGCAAGGGATCATGAAAGTTTCACTATTATATCTGATAGGCTGGTTAACAAGGACTTTCAAACTAACGATATTCTTAAGGGTTCTTGTACTTCAGACTACGTATCTGGACAATATATAGAGAACTTTCACTGCCCGTATTAATTCAGTCAAATCACTGGGATCGTTTAAAATCCTCAAACTGTACTTTACGGATAACAAGCAAAAATTATAGCACCTGAAAAATATTGAAAGGATTATTACAAATATATACTGTAATTATTCCTTACGGGAGCTGAGCCATGGTAGACTGTGCACAACAACAACAACAACAACAAGCAGCAGACATAATAAGGGAACACTTTATCAACATCAGTGGCTCCAGGATATTTAACATCATACCAGAAGGTATCAGAAACACTGCTGGGTCAAGTGTAGGGTCTTTAAGTGTAAACTGTACACATATTTTCACCAGGCGCCAGACCAACCAGGCTTTGATGAATATGTGGGGGCAGTGGGCCACCAGGAGCCTGGCCCATGGCCGGGCTCCGGGAGTAGAAAAACTCTCGGAACTCGTCAAGGATATATCAAAGGTAAAGGTAAGCTAATGTAGGAATGATTGATGCTACTGCTTATGATAATTTTGTAGATATAAAGACTAGGTTTTTAACTCCTTTTAGTTATTAAGCAAATTACCAGCAAACTCCTGTTTTCAGGGAAGAACTAAGGTCATTCAAACCATCGCCGACCAAAACGGGTCGCAGAGGCCATGATGATCAGAACTATCGCCACAACTGGTATTCCCCAGTAGTCAAAGTGCCCAATGTTGGTGAAGTCACATACTGGTGCCTGGTGCTGCCCACGCCTCCGTCTGGCTCGGTCATCATCATATATTCTCAGTGCTGGCTACAAGTCTTCTGCCTCCTCCTCTTCCTCCTCTGCCTCTGCCTCTGCCTCTGCCGCCGCCGCCGCCGCCGCCGCCGCCGCCACCGCCACTACCACACCACCACTACTGCTGCTACTACTACTACTACAACTACTGCTGCTGCGCATCGATGGTGTAAATCTGCAAGACATCATAGTTCAAAATTTCGTACTGCTTTGAAATCCCCTTCCAGCATAAATTGTAATGTATACAGGCGTAGTATGAACCCTATATGTTTAACACTTCCTGTGAATGTAATAATAACTGTAAAATTATTATCCGGTTATAATGTTTACACACATACACACAATTATATATATATACAGTAGACCAGCTCCTCCCAAAGAGCACAAACAGTCCCACTGGGACAAACCGATCATGGAAAAAATCGCCAACACAGTGCTCACCAACGCTTCAGGAAAGGACAAAGCTCGTCTCCTGGCAGTGAAGGCACCACACTCAGGAGATTTCCTGTTAGCTGTTCCCAATTCCTTCCTGGGCACCCGTCTCGACCCACAGGTCATTCGGATTGGTGTTGCTCTTCGCCTAGCCGCCCCCATCCTCACCGAACATAGGTGTATTTGCGGCTGGGCGACAGCTGATCAATTCGGACTTCATGGGCTCGTGTGTCACAGAGCAGAAGGGAAGTATGCCAGACATGAGGAGGCGAGAAGCCTCGCCACAGCCCGTTGCCCAGCTCAACGGGAACCCCAAGTGCAGAGGTCTGACGGAAGTCAAAAGCGTCCTGATGGAGCCACTATGCTACCCTGGAAGAATGGAAAGCAGATTGCCTGGGACTACACCTGTGCCGCCACATTGGCAGACACCTACTTGCCATACTCCGTAGTAGAAGGGGGTGGAGATGCCAGCCACAGGGAGACCCAGAAGATCCGCAAATATAAAGACCTTCCCCCTTTCTATAACTTCATCCCAATAGGGTCGGAGACCCTTGGAGCATAGGGCAAGTGTGCTCTAAAGTTCCTCAAAGAGCTGGGTGAAAAGCTCATCATAGAAACCAAGGACCACAGGGCGACTAGCTTCCTCTTTCAGAGACTCAGTGTTGCGATCCAGAGAGGAAATGCCTGCAGCATTCTGGGTACGCGGCCCACCGCCGGGGAGCTGGACGAAGTATTTGAGATGTAGCTCTGAGTTACCTATGTTGTTTTACTTTCAATTGTATTTTTGTGAATGTTTTGTCAATGTATTTTGTCTTTAAATAAAATATACATTAAATATAGGGGGTGGTAGGAGAAAATTCTCAAACAGCTTCAGGGAGAACCTTTAGTTTTCCCCTGAAGCAAGTTTATTCTTTTCTCTGAGGATGAGGGTCCGTAGGACAGTTCTAGAGGTGGTACCTCGTCGTACCACCGTTTTTAAATACTATTGGTATTACTGGCATTGTTAATAGGGGAGTTAATGAATAATCGTTCGAGTAATTCCTGGGCAAACAGTATTTAAACACTGAAGATGAAAGCTTGGACAATGAGTCTCTATACGTCTCGGGTTCTTGAAGCACAAAGAAGTCAGAGTCAACCTGCGAGGTGAGTTTGCTGCTGTAGATCAGTACCATCACTCCATTTATAGTGAATGATTGATCAATAATGTGACTTGTGTCCTCCACAAATTCGTCAAAGACTACTTTGGGTGAGTATATACGATCGCCACCAAGTACAGTGATTGAACAGAGGAAAGTGAACACCGCTATTACATACACATAGACAGGAACCGTGTATTCCCTGACGCTGGGTCATCATACTGTAGTGGCGGAAATTAAGTAGCCAGGATGCCTCGCAACCCACTTTTTGGTCTATATAATGATGGTATTTCCCTTTTCGTTAAAATAACTAGACTTATCCATACCTCGTTACCAGTACCAATATATAATCATTTGATTGGGACTAACGTACTTAAATTGTTTTACTTGTGATAACTGTGTGTAATGTGACAGTAAATTAGTGAAAATAACAGCAAATTAGTAGAGTAAAGACAACTGAAAATCGGCATGAAAGCAGTTAATAAAGCCCACTTTGTTAATGTATTAAGTTAGCAAAGGATTATTATTGTGTTGTAAATTTCAAAACATAAAACTCTGTATTTCTTTATAGGCTTCTTGATCCTGAAGTTACCCTTTAACTTATAATTACCATAACTCTGTGATTAAAAAAATGCAACGAAAGTAATAATAATACTAACTGGTAATCAAGAGGCTCAAGCTCTCGGTGATTATACCAAGATGTAATATATATATATATATATATATATATATATATATATATATATATATATATTTTATATATATATATATTATATATATATATATATGTCAGCATAGTTGCTGATCCCTGTGTTGTATAGCATATAGTATCATCCATGTGCTTTAGATAGGAGATCCCTTTTAGGCCTGTGACTTTGTGTGACGTCACGGGATGCGCATGTGTACACTCGTACCTCTGCCCCGGTCTCACTCGGCGGTAGACCATCCAGGCTAGTACACGGCAAGGCTGGGCTCCATCTCCCATCAACTCAGTCTGACAATATATGTTACCATCCAACAAGTGTGTCTACCTTATATATATATATATATATATATATAATATACAGTATACATATATATATATATTATATATATATATATATATATATATATATACATATACTTATATATATATATATTATATATATATATATATATATATATATATATATATATATATATGTCGTGCCGAATATGTAAAACTGGTCAATTAGCAAGAACTCATTTAAAATTAAGTCCTTTTTAAAATTTTCTCTTATACGTTTCAAGATATATTTTTTTCATTAATGTTAATGTAAAAAATTTCAATTTTGCACCAAAAGAATCTTAGAAAACTTACCTAACCTTATTATAACAAGAACAATTTATTTTAGCCCAACCCAACTATATATATTTTAGATTTGTTTACAATAATTTAATATTAAACAAATACATTGAAATATATTTTTTTCGTTAAGTTCAGAATGATTTTGGCGAAATTATTACATACACAAATTTTCGCTTGTCCTATATGGCAAGATGAGCGTTGCTATTTAAGCCAAGATCGCAAGTTCTGCCTATTCGGCACGACATATATATATATATATATATATATATATATATATATATATATATATATATGCATGCAATAAAATCACAGTAAACAGGTGATATCAGAATATGCAAAACAACCACTGTGAAAGAGTAGTGAAATTCCAAGCGCTTTCGTGACTTCTCACATTGTCAAGGAACTATAAAAACAATACACCAAAGGAAGGCATATAAAGGGTCAAGACTACACCTCACCATCACATCCCACACCAAAGAAACACGTAACGTGTGACGACACTCGACTCATAAGAAAGGAGGAACACTGCAGCAAGCCTGTTGGCCCATACTAGACAGGTCCTTCGCAATCCATCCCACTAACAAAATATTTGCCCAACTCTAGTACTCTGCCCAAGAATTAAGATTTATTATTTAATATATTATTAAATTCTTCCCAAATTTTATTAATTATAAATAAATGTAATTTATATAAATCAAAGGAAATATTCATATTATTTTCAAAACTGCTTTTTATGAAACAAGATTCAATTATATTGCTGTCGACCATGGACTTGCTTGATACTACTTTCTCAGTCTTTTGAAAATCAATTGGATGGTTTAAAATCTCTCACATAAATAAATAGAGCATTAGAATCTTGTCCAGTTCTAATGCTATATTTATGTTGTTTTAATCTTAGTTCGAGACTTTTACCAGTTTGACAGTGATAAACTTCATCGCAAATTTTACAAGGAATCTTATAGACACATCCGTCAGCATTTTGGGGGGAATTCTTTATCAAAAGTTATTTTTACTATATCAAGATTTTTAAATACAACTTTGATATTAAGAGTCTTAGAAAGAGAAGGAATATCAACCAAGTTTTCATGGTAAGGGAGAACCAACATATTTTTGGTTGAATAAAGTCGGTTGTCCCTTTTTGGATTGTAAAAAGCAGTTCTAGCAGTTTTCAAAGATTTACCAATTACGTTTCTTGGGTATTTCAGATCATTAGCTATTTCACAAATTTTTGATATTTCTTCATCTAAGAACTCTGGACTACAAATATGCAAAGCTCTCAAAAACATTGATGAGAAAAACGACAATTTAGCTCTATCTTGATGTGAAGAATAATAGTGTATACAGGAACAGTTATTTGTAGGTTGTCTGTAAATTTTAAATTTGAAGTCATTATTACCTTAAATAGTTAAAACATCTAGAAAAAGCAATGAGTTATTTTCCTCAAACTCAGCAGTAAAGTTTATATAATGGGCTAAGCTATTTAATTTAACAAGGAAATAGTTTATATCTACATTATTAGGCATAAGACACAAAATATCAACATATCTGAACCATTTAGCTCTATTAGGGAGGATTGTGTTAAGCAGTCTGGTTTCAAAAAAAATCCATGTGTAGGTTACTAAGAACGGGTGAAAGAGGATTTCCCATTGCCATACCAAACTTCTGAGTATAAGACATCATTAAATACAAATTTTGCATCAACAATGCAAAGCTTAGTAAGTTTAATGATAGTAGGAACTGGCAATGGTGAGTTGTAGTCTTGACCTTTTATATGTCTTCCTTTTATGTATTGTTTTTATAGTTCCTTGATAATGTGAGAAGTCACGAAAGCGCTTGGAAGCATAATTTGCACGACAGAAAATATGCTTCCAGTATATATTGCTGATGCTAGAGTAGGTCCTCCACCTGTGGTCAAAGCCGAGGTTGACATGCAGGAAGAATTCCGAAAATTACAAGACACAGTATCATCCTGCCCTAACTTCCCATAAGAGATGATACTATTCATTAGAAAATTTTAAGTCGGATAGTATGCAACGTAAGATAATATAATACCATCGCTCAAGATACCATTGGCTACCTCACGACGATTAATGCATCAGTTACACGTGTTCGTGTTTATGCACAGCTGTTGTGCACTATTGGCACTACACTGTTAAAATGTTTTATGTTGGTATCCTTGAGGTCGGCCACAGTATGTGAGGGTCAAGGTGCACCTGAGAGCAGTCTCTCACCTTTATCTCATTTTAATACTATATTATTGTATTTTCTTTTTATTTTAAAATTCTAAGGATAACTCCTGCCGAGTAATATTTTACAGATTAACATCTTATTTTAGTTTTATATACAAGCTGTAGGTATCAAAGTAAACTGCTGAGCGATTTTGTTAACATTTTATTAGGCAATTCCGTGACCGGGCGTCACATAAGTACTCCGTCATAAACTTCTACATATTCAGTGGGAGTTTTATACAAAATTGTTGAGTCATACTTTGAGTTCACTACTAACACGATTTTCTTGTCTCTAGCGCATCAATGTCTCGCGATATATTCCGGTTCGTAAGGAACTAGGAACGCCACGCGTCTCTACATACTTTCAAACGCCTTAAAAAGAAATCGACGGAACAGTAATTTATAAAGGTTGAGTAAGTAGGCAGATTTCCTGAGCGAAGGTATAAATAAAAGCTAGACAAGTGTGGGAGTGTAAACATAACTGGGTGGAAGCCATGCCTTGTAGAGCAGGCCAGCTGGCCTACACATGTTAATTAATGTTGCTAACACACTAAGTCAACAAGAAGGACTGTGTCTATGTTCTTCGCGCGTGCTCACTCGCCAAAACATCATTATCAACATAACGTAAACCGGTGGGAGAACAGCTAAAGTTGAGAAAGATTTTATTATGAGGATTTAATGCACAAACTGAGCACAGGTTCTTTATTTACAGATTATATTTGCTGATGAATTAATCCCTAATGATGTTTAGTTATTGGACATTATTATTTTGCCTTCTTTTCCTTTATCATAAAATGCCATACTTTTTTTTTCAAGACAGAGTATTTTATAAGTACGCTACAAATCTCATTAGCGAAAGTATAAATAAATATGGCCCGATAAACACCTTTCAATGTTACCTGATAAAGGCTATTGAGAGGAAGGCGTGGTCTGGAGCTGGGCCGCGGGGACCATCATCGTAGGAATCATCAGCAGGTAACGAAGTAGTGAAATGTAAAGCTACACCATCAAGTACTTGGGTAGGCTGATGACAGTCATTGATCCACTGCTGCACTCTTGGTGAAGATGGACTGTGCCTACACCTTTTAAGGCTTCTGGGATTTCACGTGCGCAGATTTGGAACCGGTTCATTTAGTATTTGTTCGGATATGTGCTGTTTCTTGCCTTCATTCTAGAGGCGGACTTAAGGCATCCGTGAAGGGCGTTCCTGATAAGCCGGACTATGTTTTTTTTTTTTTAATCTTGAATGTGTGTAGTAACCATTAACAGCTTCACTCCTCAGAATCTGTCAACAGGGAAACCCAGTACTACTGAATAATCCATTCGGATTTAAAGCTTCAGAGTGCAATAATGGATTCTGCAGAATGTGGTGCGACACAGAGGGATATGGTGGCACTGTAATTAGCGGCGTGGCACTGTTATTATATAGCACTGCGAAGAGTTGCATGGCACTGCATGGACACAAAGCAAGCGTTGAGGGTGTGAATCGCAGCTCAGCCTGACCTACACTCCTTCCATCATTTATTTGCTCACTGCCAGCTGCCCAAACATTTTGTTCTGAAGCCCAGTTACACAACCTCTGGAATGTGGGTCTGTTTTTATTAAGCAAGTCGGCATTGCTGCTACCCTACTCTACATGATAGCTATCTTTTGTTCCCCGCTATGTAACTGCTCTCCTGTCCAACTCCAGCACAAGATCATTTTCGCAGGTAAGGTAATAAAATATGTCAGCCAAAGAAGGGAGAATTCAACAAGACTATGATGATACCGCCAAGCATTTCCTTATAGGTTCAGTAGCTACCGGAGCTACTGCAAAGATTTATTTCCCTTGCCTTCAGAGGGGCACGGGAAATGGAGAAAGAACATGGTCTTGTGTTAATAATCCCCACACTGTTATGTTCACCCCAGCACAGTGTTTTACACTGGAGTATCTGAGAGAGTTAGAGCAAAGGAAGGGGTAGCAGTAATGTTAAATGATCAGTTATGGAAGGAGAAAAGAGAATATGAATGTGTAAATTCAAGAATTATGTGGATTAAAGTAAAGGTTGGATGCGAGAAGTGGGTCATAATAAGCGTGTATGCACCTGGGAGAAAGAGGGAATGCAGAGGAGAGAGAGGAGATTTTGGGAGATGTTAAGTGAATGTATAGGGGCCTTTGAACCAAGTGAGAGAGTAATTGTTGGTAGGGGACTTGAATGCTAAAGTAGGAGAAACTTTTAGAGAGGGGGTGGTAGGTAAGTTTGGGGGGCAGGTGTAAATGATAATGGGAGCCCTTTTTATTGAACTTTGTATAGAAAGGGGTTTATTTATAGGTAATACATATTTTAAGGGAAAAAGGGATAAATAAGTATACACGATATGATGTAGGGCGGAAATGACAGTTAGTTTGTTGGATTATGTATTTGGGAGATAAAAGACTGTTGAGTAGGGCTTCAGGATGTACATGTTTATAGAGGGGCCACAGATATATCAGATCACTTTCTAGTTGTAGTACACTGAGAGTAAAAGGTAGATGGGATACAAGGAGAATAGAAGCATCAGGGGAAGAGAGGAGGTTGAAGGTTTATAAACTAAAAGAGGAGGCATTTTGGGTAAGATATAAACAGCTATTGGAGGATAGATGGGCTAATGGGGAGCATAGGCAATGGGGTCGAAGGTATGGGGTAGGTTTAAAAATGTAGTGTTAGAGTGTTCAGCAGAAGTTTGTGGTTACAGAAAAGTGGGGCAGGAGGGAAGAGGAGCGATTGGTGGAATGATGATGTAAAGAGAGTAGTAAGGGAGAAAAAGTTAGCATAGAGAATTTTTTTACAAAGTAGAAGTGATGCAAGGAGGGAAGAGTATATGGAGAAAAAGAGAAAGTTTTAAAAGGTGGTGAAGCAATGTAAAAAAAAGAGCAAATGGGGGAGAGTGGGTGAGATGTTATCAACAAATTTTTGTTGAAAATAAGAAAAAGTTTTGGGGGTGGAGATTAACAAGTTAAGAAAGCCTAGAGAACAAATGGATTTGTCATTTAAAATAGGAGAGGAGAGTTATTAAATGGAGAGGTTTGAGGGTATTGGGAAAAATGGAAGGAAATATTTTGAGGAATTGTTAAATGTTGATGAAGATAGGGAAGCTGTGATTTCGTTGTATAGGGCAAGGAGGAATAACATCTTGTAGGAGTGAGGAAGAGCCAGTTGTGAGTGTGGGGGAAGTTCGTGAGGCAGTAGGTAAAATGAAAGGGGGTAAGGCAGCCGGGATTGATGGGATAAAGATAGAAATGTTAAAAGCAGGTGGGGATATAGTTTTGGAGTGGTTGGTGCAATTATTTAATAAATGTATGGAGAGGGTAAGGTACTAGGGATTGGCAGAGAGCATGCATAGTTCCTTTGTATAAAGGCAAAGGGGATAAAAGAGAGTGCAAAAAATTATAGGGGATAAGTCTGTTGAGTGTACCTGGTAAAGTGTATGGTAGAGTTATAATTGAAAGAATTAAGAGTAAGACGGAGAATAGGATAGCAGATGAACAAGGAGGCTTTAGGAAAGGTAGGGGGTGTGTGGACCAGGTGTTTACAGTGAAACATATAAGTGAACAGTATTTAGATAAGGCTAAAGAGGTCTTTGTGGCATTTATGGATTTGGAAAAGGCGTATGACAGGGTGGATAGGGGGGCAATGTGGCAGATGTTGCAAGTGTATGGTGTAGGAGGTAGGTTACTGAAAGCAGTGAAAGAGTTTTTACGAGGGATAGTGAGGCTCAAGTTAGAGTATGTAGGAAAGGAGGAAATTTTTTCCCAGTAATAAAAGTAGGCCTTAGACAAGGATGTGTGATGTCACCGTGGTTGTTTAATATATTTATAGATGGGGTTGTAAGAGAAGTAAATGCGAGGGTCTTGGCAAGAGGCGTGGAGTTAAAAGATAAAGAATCACACACAAAAGTGGGAGTTGTCACAGCTGCTCTTTGCCGATGACACTGTGCTCTTGGGAGATTCTGAAGGAAAGTTGCAGAGATTGGTGGATGAATTTGGTAGGGTGTGCAAAAGAAGAAAATTAAAGGTGAATACAGGAAAGAGTAAGGTTATGAGGATAACAAAAAGATTAGGTGATGAAAGATTGAATATCAGATGGGAGGGAGAGAGTATGGAGGAGGTGAACGTTATTCAGATATTTGGGAGTGGACGTGTCAGCGGATGGGTCTATGAAAGATGAGGTGAATCATAGAATTGATGAGGGAAAAAGAGTGAGTGGTGCACTTAGGAGTCTGTGGAGACAAAGAACTTTGTCCTTGGAGGCAAAGAGGGGAATGTATGAGAGGAAATATAGTTTTTACCAACGCTCTTATATGGGGTGTGAAGCGTGGGTGATGAATGTTGCAGCGAGGAGAAGGCTGGAGGCAGTGGAGATGTCATGTCTGAGGGCAATGTGTGGTGTGAATATAATGCAGAGAATTCGTAGTTTGGAAGTTAGGAGGAGGTGCGGGATTACCAAAACTGTTGTCCAGAGGGCTGAGGAAGGGTTGTTGAGGTGGTTCGGACATGTAGAGAGAATGGAGCGAAACAGAATGACTTCAAGAGTGTATCAGTCTGTAGTGGAAGGAAGGCGGGGAGGTAGGGGTCGGCCTAGGAAGGGTTGGAGGGGGGGGTAAAGGAGGTTTTGTGTGCGAGGGGCTTGGACTTCCAGCAGGCATGCGTGAGCGTGTTTGATAGGAGTGAATGGAGACAAATGGTTTTTAATACTTGACGTGCTGTTGGAGTGTGAGCAAAAGTAACATTTATGAAGGGATTCAGGGAAACCGGCAGGCCGGACTTGAGTCCTGGAGATGGGAAGTACAGTGCCTGCACTCTGAAGGAGGGGTGTTAATGTTGCAGTTTAAAAACTGTAGTGTAAAGCACCCTTCTGGCAAGACAGTGATGGAGTGAATGATGGTGAAAGTTTTTCTTTTTCGGGCCACCCTGCCTTGGTGGGAATCGGCCGGTGTGATAATAAAATAAAAAATACTTTACACACATCTACACTACACCTGGTTTAGATGAACACCACCAGAATTTCAGTAATACTTCAGTGATTAAGTTATACCTTACTAAAAACAAAATACTTTAGCTAGCATTTTTGAAGTTCAAGGCGTCAATAAGTTTGTCCTAATCTTTGTATCAGAACTTCTTCAGCAGCCATTGTTGCAGCGCAGTACTGATGCACTGTGCTGGGTGGTGGAGACTCCCTTGAGAGTGTTTCCCTTGAGAGACAAGTTAAGCGTGTGCAACACTTAATTTAAGTGGATGATGAGCATAGTGAGAATACTTGTCACGCTCACTGCCAGGCTGCTGACTTAGTCACCACTCGCGCAACCCATGACAACCCCGCATCACATTACATTGTCAGTTTTCAAACGGGTTTACATCAATAATTAAGTGATCCTCACCGCTTCATAATCTCTCTTGCTTTCATTGTAGTTATTCTAAGTTGCATTACTTTAACTTTTATAATGTGGGAAATCACGAAAGCTATATATATATATATATACATACATGTATATATATATATATTATATATAAAATATATATATATATATATATATATATATATATATATATATATATATATAGAGAGAGAGAGAGAGAGAGAGAGGAGAGAGAGAGGGGGTACCACCTCGGGAACTGTCCTGGGGACCCTCATCCTCAGAGAAAAGAATAAACTTGCTTCAGGGAAAACTCAAGGTTATCCCTGAAGCTGTTTGAAAATCTTCTCTTACCACCCTCTATATTTTATATATACTTTATTTAAAGACAATATACACTGACAAAAATACAATAGGGAGTAAAACAACATAGATAACAACTCAGAGCTATATCTCGAATACTTCGTCCAGCTCCCCGGCGGTGGGTCGCGTGCCCAGAATGCTGCAGGCATTTCCCCTCTGGATCGCAACACTTAGTCTCTGAAAGAGGAAGCTGGTCGCTCTGTGGTCCTTGGTTTCTATAATGAGTTTTTCACTCAGCTCTTTGAGGAACTTTAGAGCACACTTGCCCCATGCTCCAAGGGTTTCCGACCCTATTGGGATGAAGTTATAGCAAGGGGGAAGGTCTTCATATCTGCTGGGAGCTTCACCCCCTTCAGCTACAAAGTATGGCAAGTAGGTGGCACAGGTGTGTGTGTGTGTGTGTGTGTGTGTGTGTGTGTGTGTGTGTGTGTGTGTGTGTGTGTGTGTGTGTGTGTGTGTGTATGTGTGTGTGTGTACTCACCTATTTGTGGTTGCAGGGGTCGAGTCATAGCTCCTGGCCCCGCCTCTTCACTGATTGCTACTAGGTCCTCTCTCTCCCTGCTCCATGAGCTTTATCATACCTCGCCTTAAAACTATGTATGGTTCCCGCCTCCACTACTTTACTTTCTAGGCTATTCCACGGCTTGATTATTCTATGACTGAAGAAATACTTCCTAACATCCCTTTGATTCATCTGAGTCTTCAACTTCCAATTGTGACCTCTTGTGTCTGTGTCCCATCTCTGGAACATCCCATCTTTGTCCACCTCGTCTATTCCAAGCAGTATTTTATATGTCGTTATCATGTCTCCCCTGACCCTCCTGGCCTCCAGTGTCGTCAGGCCGATTTCCCTCAACCTTTCTTCGTAGAACAATCCCCGTAGCTCTGGGACTAGTCTTGTTGCAAACCTTTGCACTTTCTCTAATTTCTTGACGTGCTTGACTAGGTGTGGATTCCAAACTGGTGCTGCATACTCCAGTATGGCCTGACGTAAATGGTATACAGAGTCTTGAACGAATCCTTACTGAGGTATCGGAACGCTATCCGTAGGTTTGCCAGGTGCCCGTATGCTGCAGCAGTTATCTGATTGATGTGCGCCTCAGGAGATATGCTCGGTGTTATACTCACCCCCAGAGCTTTCTCCTTGAGTGAGGTTTGCAGACTTTGGCCATCTAAACTATATTGTGTCTGCGGTCTTCTTTGCCCTTCCCCAATCTTCATGACTTTGCATTTGGCAGGGTTAAACTCAAGGAGCCAGTTGCTGGACCAGGCTTGTAGCCTGTCCAGGTCTCTTTGTAGTCCTGCCTGATCCTCATCCGATTTGATTCTTCTCATTAACTTCACATCATCCGCAAACAAGGACACTTCTGAGTCTATCCCTTCCGTTATGTCATTCACATATACCAAGAACAGCACAGGTCCTAGGACTGACCCCTGTGGAACCCCGCTTGTCACAGGCGCCCACTCTGACACCTCGTCACGTACCATGACTCGTTGTTGCCTCCCTGTCAGGTATTCTCTGATCCATTGCAGTGCCTTTCCTGTTATGTGTGCCTGATCCTCTAGCTTTGCAGTAACCTCTTGTGAGGAACTGTGTCGAAGGCCTTCTTGCAGTCCAAAAAAATGCAGTCGATCCACCCCTCTCTCTCTTGTCTTACTTCTGTCACCTTGTCATAAAACTCTAGTAGGTTTGTGACACAGGATTTTCCCTCCCTGAAACCATGCTGGTTGTCAATTATACACTTGTTTCTTTCCAGGTGCTCCACCACTCTCCTCCTGATGATCTTCTCCATGACCTTGCATACTATACACGTTAGTGATACAGGTCTGTAGTTTAGTGCCTCTGTGATGTAGTTCAGCTGGGCTTGTGAGGTCTCTGGGGAGACCTAATTTAACCAATTATATGGTCACACCTTGCCTTGGCAAACGTCTGTCAGCCACGCCCACGTCTGAGGTCTTTTGTTCTTGACGGCATCAGACCTAGGCGTCAGGTCGTACACGTGGTTGTGGAGGGTGCTTGGACCACCATAAAAGCCCAAGGAAGAGCATGATCAGGAGATTCGTGCGGAGCTGCTGCTGGGGTGCAGAGCTCCTGAGCAGAGACTTCGAGCGGAGCTGCTGCTGGGGTGCAGGGCTCGGGAGAAGGCTGCTGAAGTCTCTGGAGGAGACTGTTGGAGGCAGTGGGCAGAGTACTGGCTTGGCGCAGTACTCGTGCTGTGTAGGTCTTGGGACCTGTGGCTTAGTTCCTGTAGTGAACTGTCCTCTGTGCTATATTGTAAGTTATATTCATTTTGGTCAAGTTGATTGTGTTCCATGTCTCACTGCTTATACATACCATCCCATTTATCTAAACCAATGATGTACTCCTGTTCCCAAATATATTATTGTACAAGGACTTAATAATAAACTGTGTTTGAGTAGAATAGTAATATTCACTGCCCATCGTTATTTATTCTTTTTTCTTATATTTTATTATGTTTATATGAGTGAAGAATGGGCGAGGCATATGTTAGTGAGTAGTGTAGAGTTAATGAGAGTGTCGTGGTGGTCACCACTGACCTGTCATTACCTACCTACCTCCGCTAATCATCTCACTCCTACCACCTCGCCTGCCTCTCCCTGCACATAATCCCTTTACTCCCATATTCCCACTTATATCTATTCAATCATCCCCCCTACATGACATGGTGTCTAAGCGGTGGTGGTTTCTTATTTATTTTATAGTAGGAACCAGTCCCATGTGCTTATTTTTGACTGCTCGTTCTATACTTATGCTACCATTTGTAACCACTTTTTTTTTTTAAGAACATAAGAACGAAGGAACAATGCAGAAAAGGCACTACTGGCAATGCGAGGCAGGTCAAAGTCTCCTTACCGGCTTAAGCCCAATGCTCCCAACTAGTCAGGTCAGGTCACATTGACTGTTAAGGGAGGAACACGGCAACGACATGGTAGCTCAAGCTAATCAGGTCAACTCACACCCACCCACCAACCACTCATGTATTTATCCATACGATTTTTTAAGCTACACAAACGTTCTGGCTATATAAAACTGTACTCGGGAGTTTGTTCCACTACATCCACAACTCTATTACCAAACCAGTACTTTCCTATATCACCTTCCTGAATTGAATTTTTTCCAACATTAACCATTGCTGCGTGTCCTGTCTAGGCTAGATATTTTCAGCACACTATTTACATCCCTTTATGTTATTCCTGTCTTCCATTTATACACCTCATCATATCCCCCCTAATTCTACGTCTTTCTAGTGAGTGCAGGATTCAGCCCGGCCATTAGTCTATCCTCATAGGGAAGGTTTCTGTACATGGGAAGGATCAACTTTGTCATCCTCCTTTGTACATTTCCAGAGGAATTTATATCCATCTGTAATACGTTAGACCAAACTGTGCAGCATTAAATCTAAATGAGGCTAACCAAGTATGTTAGAGCTTGAAGAACAATGAGGATTCCTATTATTTATGCTTCTTGATATGAAGCCAAGGTATTCTATTAGCTTTATTTCTGAACCTTTTGCAATGTTGTCTTGGTTAGATTACTGCTAACAGAACTCCTAAAATCTTTTTCGCAATCATAATATTAAGATCTACGTAGTATATTTTTAGTTTATATGTGCATGGTTGTTGTCCTGTCCAACATTTTGAACTTTGCATTTGTCTATATTAAACTGCATCTGCCACTTCTCCGACCACTGCATCAAGTCTATTTCAAATCTTCCTGGAGTGTCGATTGTCTCGTCAGATGATTCGACGGCCGTATTTTGGGTGTCATCGCAAACTTGCCGATGTCGCTCTTTATGCCCTCATCTATGTCGTTTATGTAGATGTGAACAGCAGGGGGCCCAACACTTGACCCTGTGGAACACCGCTCGTAACGCTTCCCAACTTTGATTTCTCCCCATTTATGCAAACTCTATGCTGACCTATTTGTCAACCATGCCTCTATCCAGGAAAAAATTTTCTCTCCTAATTCCATGTGTCTTTGATTTTCCTCAATAGTCTCTGATGTGGGACCTGTCATAAAGCCTTACTGAATGTCCATATACACATATCATATTCATTACATGATCTACCTCCTCAAATTCCTTAGTGAAAAAAGTTATAAATTTAGCCCTAAGGCAGGAAACCGCCCATTTGTACAAACATGTGAGATTCGTTGATTAATTTATTGCTTTTTAAGGTGGCTACGAACTGCCTCGGCAATTATTGATTCCATAAATTTTCCCACTATGGAGGTTAGGTTATTGGTTATAGTTCGAAGCTAAGGACCTGTCAACCTGTTTTGAAAATAGGTATCAAATTGCCTTTTTCCACTTATTGGCACCATGCGTTTGTAGTGGATATGTTGAAAAGATTAGCCAAAGGTGTGCTAAGCCTCTTTACATTCCTTTTAGAACCCCTTGCATACAGTTTCTTCAGGGGACCTGGGATTTGTTAGGTTTTAAATTTTATCTATTTGCCTAAGGACCATGTCCACTTGTGACCCTAATCGTGCACAGTTTTATTATCGTCCTGTTCTACATAATTTATTCATTACTGGAATATCGCTGGTATTCCTCTGTGGTTAAAACCTGAGAGGAAGTATGTGTTAAATTTCTACACATTTCCCTTATCACTGTCAGTGAGTGACCGAGGAACTTTTGTGTGGGGCCTATCTTGTCCCTGATCTACTTCTGTATACCTGAAAGAATCTTTTGGGTTTAGTCTTCGTATTCTCTTGCAATTTAACCTATATCTCTTTTTGCTTTTCTAATTCCTTTCTTATTTTCTCTTTAACTGATTTTATGCGATTTCTTAATTGCCCCTCTCTCTTTTTGATTGCCTATATATGCTCTCTTTGACAATCAGATATTTTAATCTACTGTTCTATCCATTTGGATTCATTTTTGTTTGTCTGATTTCCCTATTTGGACCTAATTTGACTGAGCAGCTAGAACTATGCCCTGGAAGCATCATATCGGCAACCATCACCACCTACCTGACCCTTAGCAGGTCATTCCTGTTCAGCCCCACTTAAGTAATTTTTCAGACCTATGAAATCAGGACAGCGAAAGTCAGGGACGGAGACTTGATTGCGATTATTAGTGGGAATTCCATGATATATTAAAACTGAGTGATTTGGGTTCACTTTCCCCAAGCTCATCATTAAACCTTCAAGATTATTAATTAGTGTTTTCCCTACTGGCAAGAACCAAGTTCAAAGGAGGTTATTTCCCCTAGTAGGCTCTGTCACAAACTGTTTTAAAAAACAATCCTGGAATCGATATCAAGAAAGTCACCTGACTCTAAATTTCTGTCAATATTGCTCCGTCAATCTGGTCTATAGGAAAAAAAAAAAACTTGAAATCTCCCATTAGCACAATCCTCATTTTGTATGTAGATTTTTTTTGGGCCTTACGAATTTCGTCCCTTAGAAGTTTACATGCCACACCCTATCAAGATTTGGGGCCCTGTATATCACACCAAATTAGATTTTTTCCGGCCCTCGAGAAGCTGTAACAAACGGATTCAGTGGTGACGCTTCTAATTTAATATCTTGTCTAACACAACAATTTAAAATTTGTTCTCTGACATTACATCGCTACTCCACCACCTTTTCCTGTGACCCTGTCAGTGTGGAATAATTTAAAAGCCTTGTATGTGACATTCAGAGGGGCATCTTCTATCTTTCAGTTGGAGCCAGGTCTCTGTTATAGCAATAATATCTATGTTTCCTGCACTTGGCAATTAATCTTAGCCACTCATCTATCTTATTTCTTACACTCTGTATCAAGAATATAGGAAGATTAAGGGAGTAGTCCCTTGCTGCCCTCTGCTGTCCCCCTTTGTTTGCTGACCTGATCTATTGTCTTTATTTATAACTTCATGCTGAATGCCTTTTATACATTTACTGTTTCCAACCCTAGTGCTGCAACCTGCTTGTTTCCCACACACACCCATACCTCTATCTTCCATCAATTTAAAATCATAGGCATTTCACCAATGGCCTTCTCAATCGAGTCTGCAAGTGCTCTTGTGTGTGTAAAATCTAAAGTGAATATCTGTATGATATTATAATCCTAGTAACCTTAACTGTCCTTTTTTGACGGTGGGTCTGAATAATTGTTTGGGTGTAATATTATATTTGGTGGAGTTGGTTGTTGGTTTGAGATAAATGGTGGAGAATATCAGTATTTGGGTGAGACTTTTGGGGGAAGCAATTACTGGCCGAAATTGAATATTTACAGAGGGGATGAGAAGTCACCAGCCGCCTTTGGAAGAATTACCCACAACTGTACCATTTGATGAGTTGCCTATGATTGCTGTCCACCTGATGTGCCAGTTACCAGCTGATATGCCCAGTCACCCAGCTGATGTGTCCAGTAGATTTATTGCTGCCCTGGTCTGTCATCAGTGTTTAGGGGGTCTGTCTGCGTCACCCAGCCTCTGTCGACATCACCCACGGACCGCCAGTTACCCAGCAGTTGCCAGGGATTGGGTGACCGCACCTGTGTTGATGACCTGAAGTGACCTCACCTCACCCCGAGCAAACTTACCATTGCTGCTACTGATGTCGGCGCTGTGATGCTGTCTACTATGCTGCACGGCCTTTATGATGTTGAGATGCTGCGCGTTGCTGTGATGCTGGGGACCGTGCTGCGATGTTGTGGCCGTGCTGTGTGCTGCTGTGATGCGGCCGTGCTGTGTGTTGAGATGCTGCGGTCGTGTGTGTGCTTGAGATGTTTTTTGTATTTTTTGTACTGCGGCCGTGCTGTGATGCTGGACGTGCTGCGATGCTGTGGCCGATGCTGTGTGCTGCTGTGATACGGCGTGCTGTGTGCTGCTGTGATACGGCCGTGCTGTGATGCTGCGATGCTTGCCTAGGCTTCAAGAGGAGGAGGATGGCGGTGATGCTGCAGTGGTGTGTGAGGGATTCTGGCTGGTGTGCCAGTGACAGGAGAATCTTAATATGAAGGAGTTGCCATCCATCGGAGATGTGGAAGGAGGTGAGCCGCGGAGATGGACTCCAGCTGTTGGGACCCAGCCTGCTTTCAAGGGTGGTATGGGGCGTATCCTAGCCCTTGCTGGTCACCTGTACGACCGTAATGCGATGCCTGCCATCCATGAGAGACTATTGAGAGTGTGAGATGTCCCAGCCTACTTCTGACTTGCCAGAAGTGTTAGTTTTACCTGTGTGAAATAAGTGACCTTGAAGCCGTCCTCTCAGTGAATTATGGCGCCGTGTTTTATGAGGCCAGTGTAATCCTAGTAAGTGGCGTAGGATAATGGAGGGCTTAGCTGCGATGCCTGCCCTGTCTCCGATTTTCAGTTGTTGTAGTGTGCATGTGAAGTGTGCCGAAAATGCGACCTTGGTGGTCCGTTAAGTGGTCCAGTTGCAGTTAATTGAAAGAATGCAGAACACGTTGGAAGCAGTTTTCCACGCCATAGAAGCCTAGAGAGTTTGGCCCAATGGTTAACGTGCGAGGGTGACTAGCATTGGCTGTGCATTTCTTAGTAGAAGTAGGGAAGGCACTGGAGCCCGATATTTAGGTTTAAGGAGACATGACGGGTAAGGAGGCTTGCACAGATAGCAATTATTATGCTGGCCAACTGCGGTGTATGATAATGCTGCCTTGTGGTAGATGAGAAGGTTGAGGGCAATATATGTAGTTTGATAATTTTTCGTATTATGTATAATTTTGTCTTTGTATTGAATAGATTTAAGGGGTTAGGAATTAAAATTAGTATAATAAACTAGGACAAATTGTCCTAGTTCTCAGATATTTTAAATTGGGGGAAAGGGGGATGTGAGTAGTTCAGCTGGGCTTGTGAGTCTTGGGAGACCTAATTTAACAATTAATGGTACACCTTGCCTTGCAAACGTCTGTCAGCAACGCCACTGTCGAGGTCTTTTGTTCTTGACGGCATCGACCTAGGCGTCAGGTCGTACACGTGGTTGTGGAGGGTGCTTGGACACCATAAAAGCCCAAGGAAGAGCATGATCAGGAGATTCGTGCGGAGCTGCTGCTGGGTATGCAGAGTCCTCAGCAGAGATGTTGACGTGTACTTGGCTCTGTGAAGACTCTGTTTGCGCGCTCCCCCCCCTCTAGAATTGAAGCAGGATGCCCTCCATCGAGCAACTTTACAAAGCTTAAGGAAGAATTGAGTCGGCGAATTTGGAAATTCGGCGATGACGAGGGAAACAAGGAGATTCGTAGTAATCCTCCTGTGTGGGAGTCCTCAGGTCAAGAAGGGAAACTGGTCAGTGGTGGACAGCAAGGGAAAGAAGGTTTAGAGACGATCAAGAAGACGAATGAGAAAGGTAAGAACCTGATGAAGAGGAAGAGACTGCCGTGGAACTGTTGTGGAAACAATCAGTACATTCTCAGTGCCTACCGGACGGAACGTGAGTTGACTACTGGGAACGACCACCGACCGAACGACATGAATGAAGGTAAGAATATTGTTGTTGGTTGGGGAAGCCGAGTTAGGTATATGGATAGGGCGTTCTGCTTGAAGGACAGGAGTAGGAGAAGAGAGTTTGCTTTCTCGGGGCTGGGTGGAGGATATTGTTGGCCGTCTGGATGACATCATGAGAGGTAATGCGGAGCAATCTATTATCTGTCTCAGTGCTGGAGGCAACGATGTTGGCAGACGTAGGAGTGAGGAACCTGTTAAGCAGGGTATAGGTCAGCAATAGAAATAATTAGAAGTAGGGTGGGAACCCTCTCATATGTGGTATTTTGCCAGGGAGGGGAGTTGGAAGTGAATGGTTTGTCCAGGGCAATTGGTGTCAATTGTGGCTGGACTCAAATACCTGTAAGAAATGCGGTAACATTCATTGACAACTGGGACCTCTTCTATGCAGAAATGACATGTATGCTAGGGATGGGTTCACTTATCTAGGTGTGGGGTGGGAGCACTGGCAATGCAGTGGAGGAGCAGTTAGGAACTTTAAACTGGAATATTAGTGGTTGGGTTTTGGCAGGAAAACAGTGAAGTCCAGTGTGGTAATATTACGAGTTTAGGGGAACTAGTAATAATAAGAACGAGATAGATATTGAAAAGCCAGGGGACCTTGGGTGATAAGGACAGTAATAGGTTTAGTAGAAAAATAGAAAATAGCAGGAAGGAAAGAAGAAAGGAGAGTCTTTCAATGTTTATTATGCTAATTGCGGTAGTGCTAGGATAAGATGGACGAGTTGAGTTAGTTGCTAGTGTAGGTAACATTGATGTAGTTGCCTTAACTGAGGACGTGGTTTAATTCAAAAAAGTCGGGACATGCTGCGGTATGTCATATTCAGGGTTTAAATTGTTCCCAAGAAGATAGAGTATTGGGAGGGGGGGTGGGGTGGCATTGTATGTCTAGATCGCTTGAATGTTGCATAAAAAATGGGAATTAAGTTGAGTAAACACATACAGAGTCTGTTTGATAGAATTTTCGAGGGGCAATCCCCCCCCCCAGCATTTTAGGAGTGATATACGTCCCCTAACTTAGATAGGGACCAAGGGAAACTACTATGGGAGGAAATTGTTAAGGCACAAGGACGATAATTTAGTAATTCTAGGAGACTCTAACTTTAGTCATGTGATTGGAATTTCTTGATCTGGGAATTAGAATCGTACGACTTTAGAAGTATTTCAGGATTGTTTTTTGAGCAGTTTTGTGACAGAACCTACAAGGGGAATAACTGCTTGACTTAGTTATGGGCAAACAATGAATCCCTTGTTATTAATTTAGAAATTTCAGAGGAACTGGGATGCTAGCGACCACAAATAATTCCATTTAGCATTGACTGGAAAGTACGATAGTAGGATGAACTCCCCAGTAACAGTCCCCCCAGATTTTCGCTAGCAGATTACGATGGGCTTAGAGGAACACTTATCATCTGTTGACTGGGGTAACGAAGAGAGTATCAATATGAAGTTTTCTGAACACTATACATGCTGCTCAAAGAGCGTTAATCCCATATAAAGAATTAGATCAAATAGAAATGACCCAAAATGGATGAATAATAGGCTCAAATATCTACTAGGGCATAGAAAGGAATTTATAGGCGTATCAAAAGAGGTGAGGGTCATTTATGAATCAGTATATTGACATTAAGGATGGACATAAAAAGGGGATAAGAAAAAGCTCTAAAAGGGACTATGAAATTAAAGGTTGTAGGGATTCTAAAACTACCCCAAAAGTTTTTTCCAGGTCTATAGAACAAAATTTAGAGATAAGTTAGGTCCCCTAAAAAATAAATTTGGGCACCTTACTGACAATGAGATGAAAGTGCTTGAATTTTAAATACATCATTTTCTCTCAGTTTTTACAAGGAAGACACTAAAATATTCCAGTAATTAATTTTTACAGTGGGTCTAGAGAAGAGAAAATTATGTAAACATCACAGTCACTTGTGATATGGTTGTGAGGCAGTAGACAGGACTGTAAGCAAAAATAAGTCGCCGGGTCATGATGAGGTTTTTTCCAGAGTTTCTTAAGGAATGCAAAATGGAACTCTGGAACCATTAAACTAATATTTTTAATTTATCCTTCAAACAGGTGTAGTGTCTGATATGTGGAAGATTATAATGTAAAATTCCTATTTTTTAAAAAAGGGGGACAAGGCGTTACCGTTCAATTACCCCCAATAAGCCTGACTCTCAATTGTAGGCAAATTACTAGAGTCAATTATAGCTGAGATTATAGTAGCCATCTCGTTAAGCATAGCTTGATTATGATACTTAGCATGGTTCACAGAGGCCGGTCTTGTCTAACTAATTATTAACATTTCTTCATGTAAAGCTTTTGAGGGCTGTTGGACCACAATAAAGAATATGATATTATTTACTTAGTTTTAGTAAGGCTTTTGATAGGAGTTCCGCACCATGACTGTTAAAGAAAGTGGCAGCTCATGGCATTGGGGAAAGTGCTCTCGTGATCGAGTCATGGCTCACTGACAGGAAGCAGAGAGTGTCCATAAATGGGGTTAAAATCCGAGTGGGGATCTGTACAAGTGGCGTTCACAGGGATCAGTTTTGGGCGTGTTGTTTATAATATATATCAATGATCTTGATGAGGGGAATTCTAGTGATATGAGCAAAATTCGCGATGACCACAAAAGATAGGAGGGATATTGATTTCAAACGTAGATGTTAGGGAACTTCAGGAGGATTTAAACAAATCTATTCTTGGTCAGAAAAGTTGGCAGATGCAGTTCAATGTAGATAATTTGCAAGGTCTGAGCTTGGGAGTGCCCATAACCCTAGTACTTATAAATTAATTGATGTAGTACTTAGCATTACAGATTGCACGAAAAGGACTTGGGGGTTATGTTGAGCGCAACTTAAACCAAGACAGAATGCCAAGGTACGTATAAGGCAAATAGATTATGGGATTTATATCCAAGAAGTGTAAAGCAACAGAAGTCCAGAGGTCATTACTGCCGCTTTACATCAATAGTTAGGCCTCTCACTTGCTTATGCAGCTCAGTTCTGGTTCCGTATTACAAAATGGACATAAATTCGTAGAGAACATTTGGCCCATGGATGACTAAATTTAATAACATTGCATCAGAAATCTTCATTATGAAGAAAGATTGGAAGAATCTTAAGTTACATTCACTTGTTAGACGAAGGTAATGAGGGGAGACCTGATCGAAGTGTATAAGTGGAAGATAGGTATTATAAAAGGGGTATAATAAGGTCTTGGGATGTCTCTCCAAGAGAGAACGCGCAAGTAATGGATTTTAAATTGATAAGTTTAGATTTAGAAAGGACATAGGAAAAGTATTGGTTTGAGAAATAGGGTAGTTGATGAGTGGAACAGTTACTAGTTGGGTTATTGAGGCTGGGACTTTGGGTAGTTTCAAATCTAGGTTGGATAAGTAACATGGTGGGAGGGGTTGGATTTGAGTGGGACTTTCACATCATAGCTTATTTCTTGGGTGCATTGAAAAATTGGGTTGGGCAAATGTTTTGTTAGTGGGATGTATTGTAAAGGGACCTGCCTAGTTTTTTTTTTTTTATGGGCCAGCAGGCCTCTGCAGTTTTCCTCCTTTCTATGTCTTATGCATGCTGAGCTGCTGCGGGGGTGCTGGGTCGGGAGAAGGGCTGCTGAAGTCTCGGAGGAGACTGTTGGAGAGTGGGCAGAAGTACTTGGCTTGGCGCAGTACTCGTGTGATGTAGGTCTTGGGACCTGGGATTAGTTCCTGTGGTGAACAGTCCTCTGTGTATATTGTAAGTTATATTCATTTTGGTCAAGTTGATTGTGTTCATTCTCACTGCTTTATACATACCACCCATTTATCTAAACCAAGGATGTACTCTGTTCCCTAAATATATTATTGTACAAGGACTTAATAATTAAACTGAGTTTGAGTTAGAATAGTAATATTCACTGCCCATCATTATTTATTCTTTTTTCTTATATTTTATTATGTTTATATGAGTGAAGAATGGGCGAGGCATATGTTAGTGAGTAGTGTAGAGTTAATGAGAGTGTCGTGGTGGTCACCACTGACCTGTCATTACCTACCTACTCCGCTAATCATCTCACTTACCACCTCGCTGCCTCTCCCTGCTACATAATCCCTTACTCCCATATTCCCCACTTATATCCTATTCATTCCGATACCCCCTACATGACACCTCATGTGTGTCTCCCTTTTTAAAAATTGGGACTACATTTGCCATCTTCCATACCTCGGGGAGTTGCCCAGTTTCAAATGATTTGTTGAAGATCTTTGTTAATGTACACACAATATCTGCTCCCTTTTTAAAGGGACCCACGGAAGATGTTGTTGGTCCCACCGCTTTGAGGTGTAAAGTTCCAAAGCAGCTTCTTCCCCTCCCCCTTGGTTTAGTACCTACCCAGCACTTGCTGGTGCACCCCCCCCCTTATTTCCTGGGTCCTACGGGTTTTTCCACTGAAAATACTTTTTTAAATCCGTGTTGAGCTCCTGACATACCTCCCGTCGTTCTTGTGAATTCCCCATCACCCTCCCAGTCTGATTACTGGCCCTTGACTGTTGTTTTCCTCCTGATGTGGCTGTAAAAAAAGCTTCGGGTATCTTGACTTCGTGTTAGTCATTTTCGTATTCCCGCTGACCTCCCTTCTTTTTGTGCTATTCTTTTTCTGGCTTTTTGGGCTAATCTCTTTATTTTCCTGATTCGTCTTCTGTACCTTTCCTTTCTCTAGTACACCTATTTTTGCCCCCCTCACCTTTGGGGTGAACCAAGGACTCGTTCTTTTTCTTCCCATTTTTTCGTTTCCCTGGGAACAAACCTTCCTCTGCCCCCCCCCCCTCCTTGCATTTTTTTCACATAGTCCATCATTTCTTGTCTTTTTTCCCTGCAGTTCCCCTCCCCCTGAATGTCTTGAAAGAAGTTCCTAAAGCCTGAGTATTTTCCCCCCTTTTATGTTTGGTTTTCCCACCCTTTTCCCTGCTGCTCTCTCCCTTTGGAGCTAAACTATGTAGTCGAAGCACAGAACCACATGTCACTAGCTCCCACCCTTCATACATAAACCCTCGTTCAGAACTACTCAAGGGTGAAAATAAAGGCCCATCTTGCTGGTTCATCCTCCCTCTCTCTCGGTATGTCTCTAAATTTGATGCATGAGTTTTCCAGTACCACACCATATCTTGGCTCTCCATGTTTCGGGACCCCATGGGGCTCCAGGTTTTCCCATCAATCCCCTTTGTGATTGAAATCCCCCATAACTATAACTTGCCCCCCCTTTGGTCTCTCCTGGCCACCTCGGTAGTGTGTCGCCCATTGCTCGTTGTCTCACCGTTTCTTCCTTGGCCCCTGCAGTTCTGTGGGGTTTGTAACCAAATTATCCCCTTATGTCCCAGACGGGATTTTTCCCCTAAAAGTATCCCTTTCCCCGTGCCATCCTTCCTTTTCCTTTACCAAACCCCGGGTTTTTTTAATGACGTGCAACTCCCCCTCCCCTCCCCTCCCTCGTCTTTCCCTGAGGTTTTGATATCCGGATGGAAAGATTGAATCTGTTATTGTTCTGGTGATTTTTTGTTTCGTGAGTGCTATTATGTCTGGGATGTCTCCTTGATTCTTTCGTGCCACTCCTCTACTTTTTTGTTATTCCACTGCTTTGTATACCACACCCTCAATTTCTTTTCTAAGATTTGTGGTCGGGAGGTTTAACTGGGTTGGGGGAAGTGGGTGACCTAAATAAGGAACGGGGTGGTTGCGTGGGGGGTGGGACTTGTAATCATGGGTGGGGGAAAATTGGAGGGCTGGGTGTTTTGGTTTTGGTTTTTTGGTTGCACTGGGGTTGACCTTTTTGGGGGGGCTTCTTAAAAAAGTTGTGAGGGAGGTGTTTTTGTCTTCCGTGCGGGGGACTCCTGCTTCTTCTCCACCCCTCTCTTTCCTCCTTTCGCTCTGTACCATCTCTTCATTTCTCCCTTTCGATTGTTTCTGTCGCGGCCCAGTACACCTTCCTGTATGCCGGCATGTCCCTTAATCGTGTTTTCCCCTCCTGCGGGACCTGTTCCAAGTCGATTTGCCTGAAGGTCCTTTCAGGGCCGGGGTTCATTTTTTTTTTAAAAAAACCCCCCTATTCTCCAAAATTTTCCAGCGGGTCATGTCTTTCCCATTGCTTTCATGTGCTTTCAATTGCTTTTTTTTTTTTGTTTTTTTTCTTAAAATGTTTCCCCTTCAAATTTCCCGGGGCCCATCACAAAGACGCCCACCCTTTATTCTCCCACTGCATATCCCCGTGTATCCCCCCTTCAATTGATTTCCTCCATTTCAGCTTTTCCCTTTTTTCAGTTTCACTAGCAAAGTACTGGGGCCCGTGGCCTGTCATTTTCCCTTCTCAGCTTTCCGGGTCTGCTGTGGGGCTGTTTTGGGCCTCCACATATTGCTTAGCCTTTCATTTAACAGTCTACTGATTGAGCTTTTACATGCAGTTTTTTTCCCCCTTCTTTCCCTACGTCCCTTTTTTGTGACTGAGGTACAGTCTCTGTTGTCAAACTCAAAATGTTCTTTAGTTCTTTAGGCTGTTTCGATTTTTCAGTTCCTCTTCTGAACTCTGTATCCCGGCCTCTGCTGCTTTGACTTTTCACCTCCCACTCCTGCTTTCCCTGTCTATCCTCTCTTCCCCTTCTCATGCAAAATTCTCTAGTTTTTTTCCCATTCAGTTCCCTTTTTGTGAAAATCGCTGCCCCTTCCCTTTGGTTTCCTCCCCTGTCCCTTGGTTTTTCTTTTGCTCTTGGCAACCCCTTTTTGTTTTATCCGATTGCCTCGGTGGGAAAAACCATGTAATTCTGTATGTTAGGTTAGTATTGTGTATGTCAGAGTGTGGGGGGGGGGGAGGTAGAGGAGGAACTGTTGCTATGTGGGAGAGTAGTGGGGAGGGGGGGAAGGAGGGAGAAGCAAGTGGGTGAGTGGGAGAGGGAGAGGGGGAAGGAGGGAGAGGGGGGGTAGGGGGAGGGTCAGGAAGGAGGAGGGAGGTGAGGGATCAGGATGAAGGGAGTGTGAGATGTCGGTGTGGGTGGGTGGGGGGTGGTGTATGTGTGAGTTGGCAATGTGTGTGTGTGTGTGCGTGTGTTGTGTGTGTATGTTTGTGTGTGTGTGTTGTGTATGTTGTGTGTGTTGTTGTGTGTGTGTTGTGTGTGTGTGTGTGTGTGTGTGTGTGTGTGTGTGTGTGTGTGTGTGTGTGTGTGTGTGTGTGTGTGTGGTGTGTGTGTGTGGTGTGCCTTAAAACAGCACCTGCCTTAAAAGACAGGTGAAATTGCAAAGCTCGAGAATATACATAGAACTTCCACTGCCCGTATGAACTCAGTCAAGCACCTAATTAACAGATCCACCTGAAGTTCCTCGAACCGTACTTCGTAGAGTGAAGGCAAGAACGATACATCATAATTTATACCTGGAAAATTCTGGAAGGATTGGTCCCAAATATGCATACTTAAATCACTCCATATGAAAACAAGAGTCTTGGCAGTTGGTGCAAAATAACTCCACTGAAAAGCAAGAGCGCAATGAACATAAAAGAATAAAGATTTTTTTACACAAATCAATTTTACAGTCTAAGAGCTGTCATTCTACCCCAGCTCACTTCAAATACTAACCCCTCTAAAGCGTAATAACTCCCCCCCAGGGTGCGACCCACAACAGTCGACTAACACCCAGGTACCGACTTACTGCTAGGTGAACAGGGGCAGCAGGTGTAAGGAAACATGCCCAAAGTTCCCACCCGTGCCGTAGGATCGATCCATGGACCCTCAGTATATGAGCTGAGTGCACTACCAACAAAGCCACGGGACACCTCACTTTCATCACCTTCATTTCGTACACAAGGCGAATTACCAACAACAAACTCCTAGTTGTCTTCAAGAGGGTACTTGAAGTCGGTTCCAGATCAGCCGGGCTGTGCATACGTTGAACTGTGTAGCTATCACCAACAGCCTGGTTGATCAGGCCATCCACTGGGAGGCCTGGTCTGAGACTGGGCCGCGGGAGCATTGACAGTCTCCAGGTAGCACGTCCTGAGGCCACACTGTCTTGTTAACCACCTGGCTAACAGGGAAAGCCATGTGAGGGCCATCACAACCCAACTGATCAGGAGCTTGCAGGAGACAGTGGCCCAGTTGAAATCAACCGTCGTTCCGGCAATATTTCTCACATCTGCTGGTAACGTGTTGAAAAGTGTTGAACCACGAATGTTGACACAGCTCGATTACCAGTCTTATTTATGTTTTTGTTCTCTCTTAAGTTTCACTGCGTTTTACTTGGTGTAGGTTCCACACCGAAGCTACATATTCAAGGAGTGCAAGTATGAGGTATAGTGTTATATAGTTTGTTATATTCCCACAAGTCACTCATGCTTGTTAGTTTGATCTGTGCTGCTGCTGCTTTGTTTACACATGAGAAAAGTCTGGGGTTATGGGTTATTATCAGGTCTTTTCCTATGAGATTTCTGTATCCCCCCCCCCTTCCTCAGACAGCACTCTTATGGTCTTCCCCGCCTGTGTAAAACACATGTAAGCTTCTTGGGTGACTACAGAGGAGGCTAAATCTACATTTCGACAATATCCTAGAAGGACTGGTCCCAAATCTGCACAGAAATCACCCCCAGGAAAACAAATGGCTAGGCAGACGATGAAATATACACCAATGAAATGCAGAAGTGCCATAAGTACACCGAGAGAGAACACAATAAGTCTAAGGAGCCCAAGACTATTTAACAGCTTCTCATCATATATAAAGAGATTACCAATAGACTCCTAGCTATCTTCAAGAGGGAACTGGATAGGTTCCTGACCAGTCGGGCTGTGATTCGTAGGCTGGACTGCGTGCGGCGAGCAGTAACAGCCTAGTTGACAAGGCCCTGATCCACCGGGCCTAAGGGGAATTAACCCCATGAACACTCTCCAGATAAGGTATTTAGATACCTAATTACTGCACACGCCTTGCTCATCTTGTCGGTACTGTTTACCATTATTGCAATGGTACTTTCCAGCCTCCCAGCTTGTGGGTGAGTTAAGGTGGTGGTAACGAAGGATTTTTGTAGGGCGATAAGTGAAGCAGTGTGGTGGTGGGTTTGGTAGAGTGGTTGGTAGGGTGACAGCCGGGGAGTCATAGATGCCGCAACCACAGGGCTCTAATGCTTGACATAACAACGTGTCAGGCAGTATATCTTACCGGTCACAGTGACTCCTACATAGCTGGGCCAAGAGTGACCCCAGCCTGGTGATGCTCTACTTGGCATGGTGCTTGTGGTGAAGCCTCACCCGCGCAAACACCAACAGCCGCCAGCCTGGTTAGTAATATATAAGTTATGTGCATACTGCAAGCCGAGGCTAATATTTCATCAGCAATAAAAGTTAATTTTAAATTTCGTAGTAAAAAATAATAAATTCAAATGTACAAATGCAGCGAAATTCCACTGTATTCACAAGGTGTGTGTGTAATTTGGCCAACCTGTTGTTAGTGTACTGCAATATTCTAGTGGCATCACTTGTTCTGAAGGTTATGTTGCCTATCATTTCTTGCAATTGTGAGACTGTAACGTCTTCCCACCTCTTACCCCCAGCTCTCTCATTTCTCTTTCGCTCTATGGAGTAGTTTTCGTTTCGTTTTCTACCACTGCGCTACGGCTCGAGTACATGTTCCCAGCCTGCTTACTCTCTAAATTTTAATAATATAAAAGGTATATATCCACACACTGAAAGTGTAAAAGCCACGCAAAAGGAATTGGATTATTAACTTGTAAATCAAAGTATTGTAACCAGTTGTTTACCTGTCAATACTGTGCTTGCTGTCATCAGTTTAAAACTCAGTGACAATATAAACAAACCAAACTACAAACTCACAAGACGACAAAACCAGCAAGTCCCATTAACAACTTTCAGACAACTTAATGGATTAAATTGAACAAAGTGACTTTAATAGACATCAGCTGTTGTGCCTACGTCGAACTGTGCTTGTAACAAGCATACTGACAGCCTGACTGACCAAGCCGTCAGAACGAATACCTAATCACAAACTAGAATGCAAGGATGATTCCCAGAACCATCAAATGGTAAACCAACATTCCTAGACAATATGCACATTATATTAGTATATGAGTCTTATAACAGAGTTGCAATTCTTAACACTTGTTACCTGCTTCTGGCCACGACATACCTAAGTGCATCTTGAAAATCACATTGACAACCACCTCGACGAAACTCTGCATTCTAACCCTTATCTACTTATTGTCTTGGATAAACAGATAATCATCTAGAGCTAGAGCAGCCATATGTATACCCGAATGAAACACCACAGTTCAATGTGTGTGTGATCGACGTTCAGCTATAAACACTAAAGGTATGTGTATTGGTATAACGGGTAAAGAAAGATGATACATATTCAGATCTCCTACAAATAGAAACAGTAGTATTAAAACAAAATCTAACCTTAACAATGTAAAAAGTTCCGTACCCCGGCACGATCCTGGCGCCTTTGCTGTTTCTCATCCTCATTACAGTTAATGAAAACACTGGCAACAGCTTCGTACACTTAGTACACTAAGTATGAAAGTATCCACAACAGAAGAGGAAAGTTTTCCAGTGGGTAGTAAAAATTACGTGTTCAGTGACGTCAGCTGACATGTGTTTAGAGAACACAATAAGGCAAATGTTGTGAATTCTTAGACAAATATCGGGGCGGATAATGAGAACTTTCAAAACATAATAAAAATGTTGCTAATGATACTGTTCAAATAGGTATTTCACCTTAGTGTATTTTCTATGTTTATCACAAAAACTGCTGACTTGCATTGGCCATTCTCTATTTTTCTACACTCGCATTATTATTTTATATATATATATATATATATATATATATATATATATATATATATATATATATATATATATATATATATATATATATATATTCTCTCTCTCCCCTCAAGGGAGGTTCCTTGATGCTGGTGAGGGACTCTTGATCTTGAGAACTGGATCTGTGCTCAAGTTCCCTGAATTAAGCTTGAATACCTTCCATCCCCGCCTCCATAGGCGTTGTATAATCCCCACGGGTTTAGCGCTCCCCCTGATTATAATAATATTTTCTCTCTAACTAGTGGCATGACGTAAGCAGAGTGGTCAAAGGTTCAAGGAAAGGTCAACTGGTCGGCTTTAAGCTTGAAACTCTTGGATCATATTTTAATAATAAGTTAAATATATTTTCAAAATATTCATAAGATACCTCGACCTCGAGTCCTCTTTAACCATGTGGTATATTTATTTAGCCAAGTAGTGATTGTATTAAGTTAAAACTTCAACCTTGATGTGGGCAGTATAGCCAACGTCACCAATGTGGCATTGGTGACGTTGGCTATTACCACCACCAGTGACACCAATCTTCAAGCATGCGTAATGACTGGTAAAGTGTTGATAGAACTTTGTGCAGAGATTCTGTTCATCCCAGTTAATGGTTGTGTCAGCAAGAAAGGGATTAGTGTGATCATTTGAGTGAACAGCGACGCAGCTGGTATGACTTCCTTAGATATACCTTGATGAGTTTCGACAGTTTTTTTTTTTAGCCCCGGAGCCTGGCCTAGGGCCAGGCTCGTCTGGCACTTACCTGATCAACTAGGGCCCACATATCTATCATGGTTTGCTTGATCAGACACCTGGTGAAGATACTTGTCCAGTTTCCTTTTATTTCTGATATCTTCTGGTAAGATGCTGAATAATCTGGGGTCACGGAAATTGATACAATGTTCTATCATTGTGGCCACGGCGCCCCAGCTTTTCACTGGGTTTATTTTACACTCCCATATCTCTCACTCCAGCATGTTGTTATGGCAGTGTGCAGATTTGGAACTAGGCAATCAAGTACTTTCCAGGTATAAATTATCATGTATCTCTCTCTCCCACGCTCTAGTGAATACATATTTAACACTGAGTCATTTTCAGTAATATAAATGCTTTATTGGCCGCATGATTTCTGTATCTGTTCCAGCTCTTGATATCTCCCCTGCCCTAAACGGAATCAACAACACTGAACAATATTCTAAACGAGAGCGTACACGCGATTTGAAAAGTGCCACCACTGGCACTATTTCCCTTGTTTTGAAAGTTCTCATTATCCACGCCATCGGCCTGGCTGTCGTGACATCTGCCTTGTGTTCCTTGAGAGAAAGGGCAACTAACATAATTACTCTCAGGTCTTTCACGTGTTCCTTTCGTTCTATTTGATGACCCTCTTTTAGAGTTCTTCATTCTTTCCATATCGAAGCAGTTGGATCTTACAATGCCATGTTATTCTCCAATGTCCACTGAAAAACCCTGCTTACATCTTGAAAATTTTCTATGCATCACTGGGATAGGCCTGGTCAGGACAACAGCCGGTGGTGGTGACATGTACCGCGGAGATGCATGTTAACACTGCCCCAGTTTTTTTCTGCCAGCTCCCAGCACTACTTCCTTTATGTGATTATGTGAGTTGTACTGTAATTTCAATGACAGGTATATGAACAACGTAGTGGTAGAAGCAACTGTGAAGACGGCATAAGACAGCTGTGACAACTATATATCTGCCTCTCTATCAAAGACAAACTATCACCCTATTTAAACTACATAACGTGCGCCTTTCGTAGCTTCAGGCCTGTCTGATCAACTTCCTGCTTTATTTCTCTCAACTACTGTAAGATGGTTCACAAATCTTTAATAGGACTTCAAGAAACTGTCAAGCTAATAGATTTTACAATCATAACTAAGCGCTATCAAGCTAACAAAGTGCCTCAGATCTAATCACGCACGCACTGCTGCTACGGTTTGGTCACTGTATTGTCATCTGGTTGAAGTTGTACTTAAGAAACATGGCTGCTCCAAATCTTAAAAACTAGAGACCAGTTGCTCATCTCTCTAGAATATTTGAATATATTCTTAAAAATCTTCATAAGCACCTCGAACACTGCCATATTATCTCCGGTTACTGGTACTGTTTCAGTAAGGCAGGTTTTATAAGTAACTTTGCTTCTCTTATTCATGTAACTTACTCAAATTATACTGTGCAAGAACATTTACCTGTGACAAAGCTTGAAGGCAACAAACACGTTGCAAATCAAGCTTTTATTGGGATATTTAATCAACTTGTAATTTTATTTAGGTTAGATTTCATATTAGTTCACCTCAACTAATTTTTGTTAGTCACGAATAATCACTAGACGGGTCTTCGTCATATAACCCGTTCAGTAGTGTGGGTGCAGTAACTGTGTACTGCAAGTGAAGGTGGAGTAGCCGATGGTGCATTAGTGAGTAATGGCAATTGGGAGAGCTGCTTTTCCAGTGCTAGACTTATTGGTCTGAGTG
Organism: Cherax quadricarinatus; assembly: GCF_026875155.1. Lineage (NCBI taxonomy): Eukaryota > Metazoa > Arthropoda > Malacostraca > Decapoda > Parastacidae > Cherax > Cherax quadricarinatus. Next base: position 28,852,336 of record NC_069468.1, read on the forward strand.
TGACCTCAACTAAAGATTCATCCACCTATATTTAGAAACGCCTCTCACACCTGGGCAAGCTTCCACTTTACCAGGATTGCTCTCATCAGTGCACCTCACCTCCCATCTATTCTTCAACACTTACATGGCTCCTGCTCTCAGTCACTTGTCAACTGTATCTACCTGTTGTCTATTTCTTGATTCGAAAGTCATCGCCAGATCAGGTATCGCAATTGACGACTTGATCAATCACTCTGTAGCTGCAAGCAGTAAATAGTTCAGAGTGGGAACCATAGCTCGGATGATCAGGAATCAACTTTAAGAACTTCTACAGTTCCCTCTCGAAGACTGCTAGGTGTCTGGTAATTCCCTTTATGTATGAAGGGTATTAAAAAGTGTTAGTCCCTTGAGACTTGCATTATCTCTTATGCACTCATTACACCACTGTTTTTCAGTGAAGGTATTTTGCACAGTCTGTCGAACCTTTTGCTTTCGTAGGGAGTAATTTCTGTGTACCAATTTGGAACAATCAGTTATAGTATTTCTTAGGTGTATATCATTCTCGCCTGAGTTCCAGGGATTACCGTTGAAGAAACTTTAGGTATTAACAATAATTTAGGTTTCTGACTTTCTACGGACAGTGAAGGTTCTCTAAACATTTTCCAAATCTGTGGTTTCTCTTCAGACAATATTGACAGACCACTGCGGAGATACTGGTCATGCCACACCTAGGGCGCTTGAAATTTTTGAATTTTTTATGAGTCGGGTGTCGTCGCGCGTCAGGTGTTGCTTTGTTGTGGGATGTAATGATGAGGTGTGGTCTCGACCCTTTATATGTCTTCCTTTGATGTATTGTCTTTCTAGTTCCTTGGCAATGTGAGATGTCACGAAAGCGCTTGGAATTTCACTATCCTTTCACAGTGGTTGTTCTGCATATTCTGATATCACCTGTTTACTGTGATCTTATTGCATATATATTATATATATTATATATATATATATATATATATATATATATATATATATATATATATATATATGGCGTGAACCGTGGTCCTGACATTGGCAGGTTCAAGCCTCCCGTCCATCTTTGTTTATTTATTCACAGTCGTTCATTACGATTTAAATCGAGTTCTCTCTCTCTCTCTCTCTCTCTCTCTCTCTCACACACACAATAAATTTTAAAATTATATATATATATATATATATATATATATATATATATATATATATTATATATATATATATATTTATTTAAGTGGTTAACTGGTGTGGATCATTTAGCACACGCAGTGGAACAAGCTCAATCCTCGGTCTGCTAATCGTTAACTAGCTGTATATTCGCCTATGTATCGAGCTTCACACATTAAACCCCTCAAGGGAAGTTCCTGATGCGGTTGAGAGGATCTTGATCCAAAAAAATTGAACTTATTCTCCCTTGGATCGAACTTAATTGCCTTCCATTTCCCAAGCATTGCACGATTCCTACGGGTTTAGCACTTTCCCTAAAATAATGTACAAGCTATTATTTATTGTTCAGACACTTAAAATGCAAATCGTCAGACCTGAGGTCACAAGAAAAAAAGAATTTCTCATGATTAATATTTTTGATAACCGGATTTTGTAAACGCGCTGCAAACTGACTCCTTGTTATTCTTTAATATATTCTTAAATTTATTTTGAATATAAAAACTCGTATTGCGTATATAGTTTTATATACTGAATATTATTATAAAATGTACACAGTGGAGGACTTGGCGATAGCGTGCACTGTAAAAAAAAAAAAATCTCAAGATAGATAAGGTGCCAAGAGGAAGATGTGACATGTGAAAACTTGGCAGTGTTTCAAAGTGAAGGCATGAATACACTGATAACCTCTGCTGGCACAAGCTGAACCACCACCACCATCACTACCATTACCACTACCATCACCACCACTACTGTCATCATCAAGACTAACCTTGGAATGTGCTTGTATACAAAAAACCTAGTAAGGCAGGCGAAATTGCAGATCTGAAGACTGTAAAGAGAATCGCCACTGCCTATATGAATTTATTAAATCACTAAAATTACTGGCAATGCTTAAGTCATAGAACTGTTCTCCTTGGAAAGTAGACGAGAAAGACGCTTCATAATTTATATCTGGAAAATTCTGGAGAGATTGGTCACAAACCTGAACATTGAGATCATTACCCACGAATACTTGACAGACGGTACAAAATACCCTAGTGAAAAGCAGAGGTACTATGAATGACATACTTGCTGAAACAATACCCTCCCTTAATGTATAAATGGGATTACCTGCGCTGTATGACCCTTGTAGGTTTAGCGCTTCTTTTTTATAATAATAAAGGTGATTACAGGTTCCTACCTGGTCATCGGGGCGGTGATGCATACGTTGAACTACGTGCGGCTAGCACCAAGAGCTAGATTGATCAGGCCATCAACCAGGAGGTCTGGTTTGGGACCGGGCCACTGGGAGGGTGACCCCTGAAATCATCTTCAGATACTAGACGTCTTGGTTCGTCCCGGATTTGTGGGTTAGTTGTACACTCTTGCTGCCACGGTATGGTGACGTATTCTTCATAATGATGAGTAAGAGAAGTGTAAGATTAAAGAGGATGAAGTACAAGTGAGCAGGAACTAGCGGAAGTGTGAAGAGGGTTGAGTGTGAAGGTAAACACACCCACCACCACCACACCTCTTGAACCCCCCACCCCAATGATCCGCCCACCCGACCACTGATCCCCGTCCAGCCACTGTTCTAATTTCATCACTGTGGTACGCTTGTTTGGGCCAGCATAAAGGATGTGATCGTTCACACGCAACTGATGCAGGAACACATAACATGACCATTCCTTCATAGTTCTTCCAGTTGTCAACAAATGCTATGTTCTTCGAATTATTATGTACCTTTGTAATCTTTTGACTACCGCCCACAGGATGGGTATGGGGTGCATAATAAAGATATTAAACTAACTTCGAATTTAACTTCAATACTCTGTGACTTTACAACAACACAGAGTTTGCTTTCCTGGGGCTGGGATGGAGGATATTGTTAGCGTCTGGATACACATGGAGGTAATGGGAGCAATCCTTATTATCTGTCTCAGTGTGCTAGGGCATCGATGTTGGCAGACGTAGGATGTAGGACCTGATAAGGTATAGGTCGCAATCAGAAATAATTAGAAAGTAAGGCTGGGAACCCTCTCAAATGTGTATTTGCCAAGGAGGGAAGTTGGAATGAATGTTGTCCAGGGCAATTGTGTGCAATTGTGGCTGGACAAATATGTAAGGAAAATGCGTAATCATGGAATGACAACGGGACCCTTCTATGGCAGAATGACATGTATGCTAGGATATGGGGTTCATTATCTAGGTGTGGGGTGGGAGCATGGGCAACTGCAGTGGAGGGAGCATTAGGACTTTAAACAGAAATGATAGTGTATTGGGTTTTGGCAGAAAAACAAGTGAAGCCCAGTGAGTATATACAGTCTAGGGGACTAGTAATAATAAGACGAGATTAGATATTGAAATGCCAGGGACCTTGGGATAAAGACGGTAATAGGTTAGAGAAAATTAGAAATGAGCGGAAGCGTCAAGAGAAAGGAGAGACTTTCAATGTTTATTATGCTAATTGCCGTAGTGCTAGGTTAATAAAGATGGACGAGTTGAGATATGACTGTGTAGTAACATTGATGCGTATTTGCCTTAACTGAAGTGTTTAATACAAAAAGTCGGGACATGCCTGCGGAATGTCATACTCAGGGTTTTAAAATGTTCCAAGAAGAATAGAAGTATTGGGAGGGGGGGTGGGATGGCATGTACGTCCGAATCGCTGAACTGTTGCATAAAAACGGTGTATTAAGTCTGAAGTAACACATTGCAGAGTCTGTTGGATAGAATTATCAGAGCGGCATGAAAGAACTGATTTTAGAGTGTTACCGGTCCCCTAACTTAGATAGGGACAAGGGGAAACATACCTATGGAGACATGGTTAAGGCCACAAGGCACGATAATGTAGTAATTCTAGAGACTTTAACTTTTAGTCATGTGATTGGAATTTCTTGACTGGTAAATTTGAATATAGACTTCCTAGAATGTATATCAGATTGTTTTTTGAAGCAGTCTGTACAGAACCTACAAGGTGATATACCTTGCTGACTTATTATGCCAAACAATTGATCCTTAGTAGTTAATAATTAGAAATTTCAGAGGAACTGGGTGCTAGCGACCAAATCAATTACATTTTAGCATTGAATGTGAAGTTCGATAGTATCGATAACTCATAACAGCCCAGATTTCGCTTAGCAGATTACGATGGGCTTAAAGAACACTTATCATTGTTGACTGGTGGTTAACGAAGAGAGCTATAATATGACAGTTTTCTGAACACTATACATGCTGCTCAAAGAGCGTTTAATCCCATATAAAGAAATTAGATCAAATAGAAATGACCCAAAATGGATGAATAATAGGCTCAAATATCTATAGGGATAAGAAAGGAATTTATAGGCGTATCAAAAGAGGTGAGGGTCTCTTATGAATCAGTATATTGACATTAAGGGGACATTTAAAAAGGGGATAAGAAAAGCTAAAAGGGACTATGAAATTAAAGTGCTAGGGATTCTAAAAACTAACCCAAAAAGTTTTTTCCAGGTCTATAGAACAAAAGTTAGAATAAGATGGTTCCCCTTAAAATAAAATATGGGCACCTTACTGACAATGAGAATGAAATGTGCTTGATTTTAAATAATTATTTTCTCTCAGTTTTTACACAGGAAGACACAACAATATTCCAGTAATTAATTTTTACAGTGGGCTAGAAGAAGATAAATTATGTAACATCACAGTCACTAGTGAGATGGTTTGAGGCAGATAGACAGACTGAAGCAAAATAAGTCGCCGGGTCCTGATGAGGTTTTTTTAAGGGGTTTTTAAGGAATGCAAAATGGAACTCTGTGAACCCTTAACTAATATTTTTAATTTTATCTCTTCAAACAGGTGTAGTGTCTGATATGTGGAAGATGGCTAAGTAACTCCTATTTTTAAAACAAAGGGGGCAAGTTCGTTACCGTCAAATTACCGCCCAATAAGCCTGACCTCAATTGTAGGCAAATTACTGAGTCAATTATAGCTGAGATTATAAGAAAACCATCTCGATAAGCATAGCTTGATTAATGATACTCAGCATGGATTCACAAGAGGCCGGTCTTGTCTAACTAATTTATTAACTTTCTTCAGTAAAGCTTTTGAGGCTGTTGAACCACAATAAAGAAATTTGATATTATTTACTTAGATTTTTTGTAAGGCTTTTGATAGAGTTCCGCACCATAGACTGTTAAAGAAAGTGGCAGCCCATGGCATTGGGGGAAAAGTGCTCTCGTGATCGATCATGGCTCACTGACAGGAAGCGAGAGTGTCCATAAATGGGGTTAAATCCGAGTGGGATCTGTAACAAGTGGCGTTCCACAGGGATCAGTCTTGGGCCCGTTGTTTGTTATAATATATATCAATGATCTTGATGAGGGAATTACTAGTGATATGAGCAAATTCGCCGATGACACAAAGATAGGTAGGATAATTTATTCAAACGTAGATGTTAGGGAATTCAGGAGGATTTAAACAAACTCTATTCTTGGGCAGAAAAGTGGCAGATGCAGTTCAATGTAAGATAAGTGCAAGGTTTGAAGCTGGAGTGCCCATAAAACCCCAGTACTTATAAATTAAAAGATGTAGAACTTAGCCATACAGATTGCGAAAAGGACTTGGGGGTTAGGTGAGCAGCAACCTTAAACCAAGACAGCAATGCCTAAGCGTACGTAATAAGGCAAATAGATTACTGGGATTTATATCAAGAAGTGTAAGCAACAGAAGTCCAGAGGTCATACTGCAGCTTATACATCATTAGTAAGGCCCACCTTTATTATGCAGCTCAGTTCTGGTCCCCGTATTACAAAGGACATAAATTCGTTAGAAAACATTCAGCGTTTGGATGACTAAATTAATACATAGCTCAGAAATCTTCCTTATGAAGAAAGATTGAAGATCTTAAGTTACATTCACTTGTTAGACGAAGAAATGAGGGGAGACCTGATCGAAGTGTATAAGTGGAAGAAGGTATTAATAAAGGGGATATTAATAAGGTCTTTTAGGAAAGTCTCTCCAAGAGAGAACCCGCAGTAATGGATTTAAATTAGATAAGTTTAGATTTTTGAAAGGACATAGGAAAGTATTGGTTTGGAAATAGGGTAGTTGATGAGTGGAACAGTCTACCTAGTTGGGTTATTGAGGCTAGGACTTTGGGTTGTTTCAAATCTAGGTTGGATAAGTACATGAGTGGGAAGGGTTGGATTTGAGTGGGACTTTCACATCAGAGCTTATTTCTTGGGTAGCATTGAAAATTGGGTTGGGTAAATGTTTTGTTAGTGGGATGAATTGTAAAGGACCTGCCTAGTATGGGCCAGCAGGCCTCCTGCAGTGTTCCTCCTTTCTTATGTTCTTATGTTCTTATGTTCAAAAAGCCAATGTTTGTATGTTCAAATTGGCCGGAACAAGGCTTAGTCTGGGGCAGGTCCTCTCTACTTACCTGGAATAAATTTCGGTTGTCACCGCTCACGCGGCCCACTCCCTGATCAGACCAAAAATTCAGACCGATAATCCTAACATCGCACATCAGAAGTCTTTGGAACAGCATAACCTGCACAACCCAAACCAGAATGGATTTAGAGCCGGAAGATCATGCTTGTCACAGCTGCTAAATATTATGACTGAATTATGGGGGCGCTGGAAAAAAAACAAAGCGCAATATGGTATACACAGATATCACAAATGACATTTGACAAATGTGATCATGGGGTAATTGTGCATATATTTAATGAGGGAGATGGGTATAACGGAAAAAGTACACAAATGGATATTCATCTTTTGACAAACAGAACACAAAAAGCAAGAGTAATCAGAGCAAAATCCAGCATTAGTAAGCTTAGTACACTGTCCTGGTCTGGGTTCAGGTCGCGGGGGCATTGACCCGCCCCCCTCCCCCCCCCGGAAACGTCCTTCCAAAAACACGGCTCTGGCACCTTTACTGTATATTCTCATAGCGGATATAGGTTAAAAAGAAAAAAAAACGGTCACCACAATTTCGTATCATCATTTGCGAATGATACCAAAACAAGCATGAAAATCACCTCAGAAGAAGAGGAAAAAACTGCTAGAAATTTTTTAAAAACCAAGTCTTCCAGTGGGCAGTGGGAATAACAAGACGTCAATGGTGACAAGTTCCAACGCTTACCTTTACCTTTGATATACCTTTGAAGAGTTTCGAGTTTCACTACTCTTGGAGCCCGGCCAGGGCCAGGCTCGTCTGGTGCTTGCCTGGTCAACCAAGCTGCTGTTGCTGGAGGCCCGCTGCCCCCCCATATCCATCACAGCCTGGTTGATCTGGCACCTGGTGAACATACTTGTCCATGTCCTCTTAAAGGCTTCTACACTTGTTCCAGCCGTGTTTCTGATATCTTCTGGTAAGATCTTGGGAAAAATCTAGGACCCTCGAATGTTGATACAGTGTTCCCTTATTGTCCCCACCGCACCCTTACTCGTCACTAGGTTTATTTTGCACTTCCTCCCATATTTCTCACTTCAGTATGTTGCTATGGCAATGTGCAAATTTGAGACTAGGCCCTTGAGTACTTTCCAGGTATATATGTATTATTATTATTATTATTATTATTATTATTGGGAGAGCTAAACCCGTAGGATTATACAGCGCATATGGGGGGGTAAGGTATTCAGGATCAATTCAGGGAATCGAAGCACAGATCCATTTCCCTGGACCAAGAGCCCCTCACCAGAGTCAAGGAACCTCCCTTGAGGGGATATATTATCCGCTCCAATGAGTACATGTTCAAGACTTGAAGGCGTTCCCAGTAATTTAGGTGCTTTAATGACTCAGTGTGAGCCGTAAATGATTTCTGTATTTTTTCCAGCTCTGATATTTCTCCTGCTTTGAACGGGGCCGTCAGCACTAAGCAATATTATAAGTGAGGGAGCACTAGCGATTTGAAGAGTGTCACCAATGGCATTATTTCCCTTGTTTTGAACGTTCTCAATTCCCACCCCGTCATCTTCCTGGCTGTCGTGATCTTCGTTTTGTTATGGTCTTTAAAAGAAAGGTCCGCTGACATAATTATTCCCAGGTCTTTTACTTGTTGCTTTCGTTTTATTTGGTGACTCGGTTGAGTTTTGTATATACGTTGTGTTCCTTTTGAGTTCTTCATTCTTTCCATACCTAAGCGACTGGAAGTTATCACCACTGAACGTCATGTTGTTCTCCACTGCCCACTGGACAACCCTGCTTGTGTCTTCTTGTAATTTTTCAGTGTCCTCTACCGTAGTGACTTTCATGCTTATGGAAATAATGAAGAACTCAAACGGGACACTACATACAAAAATTCAAGACCACCATCAAATAGAACGAGAGGAACAGGTGAAAGACTTGGGTGAAATAATGTTAGCTTTTCTTTTAAGAAACACAATATGGCTAATGTCAAAGCCAGGAAAATGATGGGGCAGATATGAAGAACTTTCAAAACAGTGCACACTGTTCAAATCGCTTGTGCTCTGGCAAAAGCGATATGATATCTCTTTCAAGCGCTGGATCAACCAGGCCATGATGGATATATGAGCCAATGGGGCCGTCAGCACCAACAGCCTTGCTGGCTAGGCATGCAGGAGACAAGCCTGACCTATGACCGGGCTGGGGGGAGTGAGCATTAAAATTCTGGAAACCATTGAATGTAAAAAGTTGATACTTGGCGAAGTAGTTTGAGAAGGAACCAGGAGCTGAGACTCACCCTCATTAAAACAAATATCAGTAAGAGCAGTGATCCCTTTCCTCTGCCACACACCTGCAGATATGCACAGCACCTGTGTTCAGTGGAGAATGCGCTAGCCACAACTGAGCTGGCTGGAGTTGGTTCCCCAAGACTCCGCGCTACACACTATCTTACACAGTACCACATCTGACACCACCTTGTTCTTCACGTGGACTCCATCGTTGCTCTCCACTCACACTCGACCACAGAACAATGTGAAACTATCATCTCTATTTTGAGCATCTTTCAGCTCAAGCAGCAGTGGGAAGGAGTGTCACACGCAACTGGACTCCAAGGCATGTTTGTGTCTAAGGGAACAAGGCTGCAGATGAAACTGCCCTATTAGTCACAGGTAACGAGCATGTAGAGGCCATCATACCAATCACTCCGCAACAGACGAAACTACTGTTCCAATTAACTGTATGGCAAGAGTACAAGAGTAAAGCTCAGAAAATGATATAAAATAGGTCCTTGATCTGTATTCCCTGGAACGCAGGCGAGAGAGATACATGATAACATACACTTGGAAGGTCCTGGAGGGATTGGTACCAAACCTGCACATGAAAATCATTCCCTGTGAAAGCAAAAGACTCGGCAGGAGATGCAACATTCCCCCAGTGAAAAGCAGGGGCGCAACGAGTACATCGAGAGACAACACAATAAGTGTCCGGGGTCCAAGACTGTTCAACTGCCTCCCAGTCTACATAAGGAGGATTACCAATAGACCCCTGGCTGTCTTTAAGAAGGCACTGGACCGGGGTGTGGTTCGTACGTCAGGTTGCGCGCGGCCAGTAGTAACAGCCTGGTTGATCAGACCCTGATCCACCGTGAGGCCTGGTCTCAGACCGAGCCGCGGGGGCGTTGACCCCCGAAACCCTCTCCAGGTAAACTCCATGTAAACTCCAGCACTTACCACCACCTAGCAACAGTGACGTGGTCAGACAACAACGCACTGTTCATCGTCTATGCCTGGGCTGCACCATCAAAGGTGAGATTGCTGAGAATGCAGAAGAACAATGCCACACTGTCAGACAAACTATTAATTCACTACCTGCTAGACAACCATGAGATAGCGCCACTTAGAACTTGCTGCTACTACCACTACGATACAAAGAGCTACCCAAATCTGCCGCCTCTAGCATTCTCAAGGATGAAGAACTAAGAAATATTTGTACCTAATTTAACAACAAATTCACCCCTACGATAACATATAACTGTGAAGAGAGCTAAGAGCTCTACTGCATACGTTAATCTGGAGTGATCTTGTACATCGAGATCACAGACAATATCACACTGAACTCTTACCAAACTCTTACGGAGCCATGAAGCAGGTCATCATATGAGCAAGACTAGTGTCACGGTATTTACCTGACTGATAAACTTACAACAAACAATAATAATATACAAGCTGAGATTATACAGGTTCCTGAACCTAACAAATTATGTAAAAGAGGCATGTTAGCTGGAAGAAAGACTAGCTTGGGGGCATTCCCACACCTGTACTCTCTCACCACTATGATAACATCAATATTAATGAACATACCTATAACGGGTGAAGATAAAACTCCTCGTCTCAGTGCTTATTATGCCCTTGTGGTGCATGGACAGAGGTGCAGGAATGCCATCCGGTTGACCCGGCTTCCACATCATATTTTACCACAAACGGAATACCATTTACAGTTAAGAGCATAAGAAAAAATAACTAAGGTTCGTTTATTTGTAAAAAAATACGTAAGATTTGCTGCATTTAGATAATGCTCATTTGTAAAAGTAGTCATACCTAAATGTTGCAACAGTCAAATATGAAGCACATACTGGTGTAAGTTATTATACTGTGCTGAAATACACTGCCATTATGTTCACTCAAGTGAGTTGCACCCTAGCTAGATCTTATATATCTTGAATATTTTGTACAAGCCATCCAAGTATTTATATGTGCATTTCTTATGTACGGTTTCCAGCAAATTTCTCAATTTACGTTAGGTTAGATTAAGTTTAGTTATTTTGATTGTGGTCTAATAATTAAAAATTAACAAATTATATTTTATTTATTGGCACTGTGGTAGGTTACCTGGAGGTTATTCCGGGGATCAACGCCCCCGCAGCCCGGTCCATGACCAGGCCTCCCGATGGATCAGGGCCTGATCAACTAGGCTGTTACTGCTGGCCGCACGCAGTCCAACGTACGAGCCACAGCCCGGCTGATCCGGCACTGACTTTAGGTATCTGTCCAGCTCTCTCTTGAAGGCAGCCAGGGGTTTATTGGCAATTCCCCTAATGCTTGATGGGAGGCTGTTGAACAGTTTTGGGCCCCGAATATTATATTATAAGATCTTAATTTTTTAAGCGTGAACAGAAAACGGGACCCACCTTGTACACTACAAAATAGTCAGATAATCACTGTAAGGCTCGTGAAACAGTCACCAATTTTACCATGCAGCAGTGAAATTCTGTTAGGATGATGGACTGCTTTTGTGACAGTGAATACTTATATTTTCTTTGTAAGAACTCTTAACTGTTTTAGTGTAACTCTAAAGTGACCCACATGAGTTTCTCTTTTTGTGAATCATATATAATTTAGCTGTAAACAGCCCCGGGGGGCCACTGACCCCACAGCCCAGTCCCAGACTAGGCCTCCCAGTTACTGGCCTCCTCAATTAGGCTGTTGGAGGAAGGCGGGGGAGGGGAAGGGGGTTGCTAGTTACCCATGAGGGTGGAGGTGGGAGGTGGAAGCGTCACTGGATTGGGTGTGTGATGGCAACACTACCTCCATCCGCCCTACTTCTCATACAAATTATCCACAGTGAACGCTCACGCTAAACTTTCTTATGAGGCTTCTCACTCAGCCACTCACATTTTTGCACAAGTGAACTCCCAGGCTTCAGAACTTTTTCATATGCACATTTCCGGTACTTATTTGCCTTCCCTAAAATTATAACAACGGACGGATCAGTTCCGTCAACAGTGATATCGTGGAAACCTGCTGAAGAATATTATACATTATAACGAAACAAAATGAAATATAATAAACATTTCAAGATGCAGTGCTTATTTTATCAGCACAATTATATATATATTAGAAAAAAAGACCCAGATTCTGAATCTTCGCCAGCTTCCAGTTAGTTTAATATGTTTATTATGCACCCCATACCCACCCTGTGGGCGGTAGTCAAAATATTACAGAGCTATACAATGGGTCCAGGGACTGAGCCGCAGAGTTTTGACAGCTGAACAAGTTGCAGTGGTATGAACTATTTATAGGTTTATGTCTGTTTACAATCCTAATAAGTTATTTAGGCAGACAACACTCCAGCCTCTCAGAAGGCGAATAGAAACCGAGAATGCAGTACTTATTTTCCCCTTCGGATGGTCACACTGAGATACTGGAAAAGTAAGGTGGCAACCTTTGGTCTCAAGTGATGTCGATGAGCCTCGAATGAAGTTCCTCGAGACGATATATTTCATGTTTCCCAAGGATCCAAGAGTCTTCGATCCTACTGGGACGATATATTTCATGTTTCCCAAGGATCCAAGAGTCTTCGATCCTACTGGGACAAACTGCCCCTCAAGGAAGGTTCCTTGACGTTGGTGAGGGGCTCTTGATCTAGGGAATTGGATCTGTGCTCCAGTTCCCTGAATTAAGCCTGAATACCTTCCACATCCCCCCACAGGCGCTGCATAATCCTACGGGTTAAGCACTCCCCCTTGATTATAATAAAATAATGGGACAAATTAATAATCATGATTCAACTCCCCATACTTGTCAAGTGTAGAGTCTTTTCTGCAGTTACCAGCACTCCGTTTCCAGAGTGGATGCACAGGTATAGTCCTACACCAATTGATCTACCACTATTCCAGGGAAAAACTATGATTCCATCAGTAATGTAAGCAGGATTACTGGGACTGTGGGTTACTAAGGATCGGGGTTCTCTTTCAGCTTGTCACTCAGCCGTAGCTAGGCTCCTCTTATGTTGACTATGATATGTATTAGATGACAACACTACCATGCAAGATATTGTGAAAACTTTCGTATTACCGTAAATACACACTATTCAGTGCGAATAGGGATAGATAAAATAAGAACTCTTGCAATAGATAGTCCATAAGATAAGATAAGATTTCGTTCGGATTTTTAACCCCGGAGGGTTAGCCACCCAGGATAACCCAAGAAAGTCAGTGCGTCATCGAGGACTGTCTAACTTATTTCCATTGGGGTCCTTAATCTTGTCCCCCAGGATGCGACCCACACCAGTCGACTAACACCCAGGTACCTATTTGCTGCTAGGTGAACAGGACAACAGGTGTAAGGAAACGTGTCGAAATGTTTCCACCCGCCGGGAATCGAACCCTGGCCCTCCGCGTGTGAAGCGGGAGCTTTAGCCACCAGGCCACCGGGCCACCCAATGGGTCAAGAGGTTACCTGGAGGTTATTCCGGGGATCAACGCCCCCGCGGCCCGGTCCATGACCAGGCCTCCCGATGGATCAGGGCCTGATCAACTAGGCTGTTACTGCTGGCCGCACGCAGTCCGACGTACGAGCCACAGCCCGGCTGATCCGGGCACCGACTTTAGGTATCTGTCCAGCTCTCTCTTGAAGGCAGCCAGGGGTTTATTGGCAATTCCCCTAATGCTTGATGGGAGGCTTTTGAACAGTTTTGGGCCCCGGACACTTATGGTGTTTTCTCTTAGTGTACCAATGGCGCCCCTACTTTTTATTGGCGGCATTTTGCATCGCCTGCCCAGTCTTTTACTTTCGTAGGGAGTGATTTCTGTGTGCAGATTTGGGACCATTCCTTCCAAGATTTTCCAAGTGTAGATTATGATATATCTCTCCTCCTGCGTTCCAACGAGTACAAGTCAAGTGCTTCCAAGCGTTCCCAGTAGTTAAGGTGCTTGACAGAACTTATACGTGCAGTAAAGGATCTCTGTACACTCTCTAGATCTGCGATTTCACCTGCTTTGTATGGAGATGTTAATGTACAGCAGTATTCCAGCCTAGAGAGAACAAGTGATTTGAAAAGGATCATCATGGGCTTGGCATCTCTCGTTTTGAAAGTTCTCATTATCCATCCTATCATTTTCTTTGCACGTGCGATCGTGGCACTGTTGTGATCCTTGAAAGTGAGATCCTCAGACATTACTACAGTGGACCCACTGTAGAAACAGTAACTGTTAGAAAGTCTCCAGAGCGATGGGCGCTACAGACAACCTCTGTGATAGACAATAAGGTTATAAATATTATGTACGCTATACAATGGGGTTGTCCCAGCTGGACTGCTTGGCAACGCAGCTGGTTGTGGTGCTAAAGCCGTGAGTGTTTCAATTAGTATCGGCTCTAGTAAAGTTAGGACACACGCTACACCTAAATCACCAACCAGGTGATCTGGTAAATCACCACCCTGGAAGTCTGACTACGGGCTGGGCCGCGGGAGCGTTGACCCCCGAAACTCTCTCCAGGTACACTGGTTCATTTGATGCCGTGACGTACACGATCTGTGTCCTTTCCAGCCCTGATATATCTCATGCCTTGAACGGAGTTGTCAACACAGAGCAAAAGTATAAATGAGAGATCACAAGACATTTCAAGCGTGTCACTATCTAAATTATTTCTGTTGTCTTAAAGAAGGAACTTCTCTCGCACAGTTTCTGATCAGCGGGTCCGTGGTGTGTATGTGGTGTTTACGTGGTTGGTACGGCTAGCACCAATAGCCTAACTGTTAGGTCCCCCTAACCAATTAGGCCATCAACCAGTAGGACTAGGCAGGACTCTGTCTGTGGGTGAGATGATTCCCGGAATCATGAACAGTTAAGTAGATCGCTAAGTAGACAACAGTGGAGGAAAGAGTATTTCCCAGTAAGGCAGCCCCCACACAGCCACATGGCGGCACTGGCAGTGGCACCGGCGCCAGGGTGGGCATGGAGGGCAGCTCATGTTACCATGAGTTAACCATGTGCTAAGCTTGCTTGCTCTCACCATCACAGATGCCTCAACTACATTCCCACCAGCAGCAGCACCCTCTGTCTGCCCCCCCCCCCTCTCTCTCTCTCTCTCCAACCCTTACTATCTTCAGAGAACTTTACCTTTACTTTTACCTTTGATATACCTTTGAAGGCTTTCGAGAGTTTTCCTACTCTCGCAACCTGGCCCTTTGCCAGGCTTGTCTGGTGCTTATCTGATCAACCAGGCCGTTACTGCCGGTGACTTGCTGGCCTACATATCCATCACAGCCTGGGTGATCCGACACTTGATGGAGATACATGTTCAATTTCCTCTTGAAAACTTCTACACTTGTTCCAGCAATGTTTCTGATATTTTGTGATAGTGTGTTAATTAAACAGTTTGGGCCCACGGATGTTGAATCCTGTACACCGGCTCCTAGGCCGAGGGACTCATTACCTCGTCATTAACCTCTTCAGTTTTTGTCCTTGTATTGTACTTGTTGGCAAAAAGTCTACATAATAAAGGTACTCAGTTGTTGCACATGTGACTAATACTTTTCCCCTCTAGTACGACAGCTTAAAATTTTTGTTCTAACTCTGTAATCTATCTGTAAAGGTTATCTTTCCTTCGTTGTGACATTCACATTCTTTAACAAGTTTGGAAACACCTCTTCTGTATCTGTACATTCTCATAAGTTCTCTACATTTGACCTTCTAGACTTTCTCGGCAGTATATATTTTACACAGTCCTTGTATGCTCCTGTATTCAGCTTTTCCAAGCACTGGTGAGGGTTTGGAATGCTCATCATCAGCAGAGCCGTGGTCCGTACACTGGACTTGGTGCGACCAGCAGTAACAGATTGGTTGATCAGACCTTGATCCACTAGAAGACCTGGTCTGAGAACGAGCCGCCGGGGCCTTGACTCCCGGAAACGTTCCTCAGGTATCCACCTCATCACCCTTGGGTGCTACGCTGGTAACGTTTTTTTGTGAGTATAGTGTAGAGGCTGACACTACCTGGAGTATACCTGGAGAGGGTTTAGGAGGTGAACGCCCCCGAGGCCCGGTCCGAGACCAGGTCTCGTCACTAGTAGCGCTAAACTTGCAGAAACTCAAATGTACCAAACACTACTCACAGGCACAAACTAGCTCATCTGGTGAAGATACAATACAAAGTATGAAAAGTGCGGTATATATTTTTTACGAAGTACTGTGGCATCGTTTAATTATTCAGCTCTATCAACAAACACCGTTTCTAACATATTTATTTTCTCTATCAACCTGTTACTGTGGTGACTAATTCACTCATATTGTGTAAAACTATTCTAATCAATTTTTCACATTTCTCAATCCATATCCGTAAGTTATTCCCTGAACAGCACCCAAAAACGAATAGCAACTGTTACGCTGTAACTGAAAACACAAAATGGGAATTATAAACAGACCCCTGACTGTCTTCAGGAGTAACTTAATAAGTTCCTGATCAGCTGCCCTGTGGTGCCTACTTTAGACTGCATGTAGTCAGCACCAACAGCCTGATTAGTCAGGTCATTAACTGGGATGTCTCGTCCTGCTGTGACCCTAGGAAATGTCTGCAGACAAACTACAGATTAATTCTTAATGTCAGCAAATTTAAACCAAAAGGGAAATATCTCTGTCATGTGGGTTTTCGATAACGTGGATGGGATAAGAATACTCACGTAGGCTGGTAGTACGTATAATATAACGGAAAGTATGGGAAAGCACCAACAGCCAACCTGCCTCTCTCTGCTCCCTATCTTCGACTGACCCACAAGTGCCTACAGGGTGAGGGGTGTTTGAAATCCTGCTATGGTCAGCAGCAATATGAATAACGGTGATTCACACAAACGGTTGGTAGTGAGTCATCTACTGGTACACTGGTTACTGGTAACTGGTTACTAGGAACTGGTACTACTACTGAGAGCTCGGCGACACTAACGTATGTCGTCCCGACATACAGTCAATACAAAACTAAGACGGCAGGTTTTACGGCTTGGGCTGATTCTATACAAATGTCAAAGTACACAAAAAATTGAACATTATAACATACATAAGTAGAATATTGGAATGGAAGCTTACTTTAATTGAAACAATAAAACTGTAATGCATTACAAGGTATGATATAGCACAACTCACGAATGAAACTCAACACTGGATTACACAATATAAGTGAATAAAAGAAAATTTGATCGATCTATCTGTATTCATGTGATCTACGGATTCTGAGGAAGGAATATATACAAAGAAAGAAGTGTTAACAGAAAGGCAGATTGGGTGCACTCAAATCTAGACGTTAACTCTCAGAATTCGGAGAATGAACGGAGCACAAAAAAAAAATCTGAATACTGATAATTGATACTTTTAATTATTCATCTATACAGGTTATTTACATTTTAACCCCAACTCTGCTAGGTGAGATTGATATATGCAGAATGGGTGTCATCTCTGGGAGGATCAAAATCTTTTGCACTGGCTAACTCATGCTGTTTTTGAGGCAAATCTGAATTGGTAGTTACAAATGATACTTGAGGATTTCTCAATCCCTGTCGTTTTACGTAGGGAATAACGACATTCAGGTGATCGTCTGACTGAGTATCAGAGGTAGAGAGTACAGGATCAGGAGGATTGTCAAGTCTGTCACATTAGTCTGGGTTGGAAATAAATTATCATCACATACTAACTTCATATGATCTAAATGCAATTCTTTATACTGACCAGTACTAATTTCTCTAGCCTATACTTTACCAGTGATATTTTTCAACTACTCGATAAGGCCCAACAAACTTTTGATCAAGCTTAGGCATTGCAGACGTTTTGTTAAAGTTAGTCAGCATAACTCTCGAACCTATTTTGATTTTGGATGGCTTTGCTCGGTGTTTGCGACTCTTGTAAATTCTGCTGTTGATTTATAAAGTGTTTCACGGGATTCTTCTAAAAACACTTTGAGCTAAGCTGGTACGAGTTGCTAATGAAATCACAGGGTTGTAATTTGGTTTGGGAAATTAGAATATAACAACTCATAAGGCAAAACTTTTATCTACACCGTACAATGCATAATGTGGAGTGTCACCAAATGGAAACATTGTAAGCAGAATTTATAGCACACTGCCATCAGGTAAACTTCATCCCAATTTTCCCACTGTTGGGATTGATAGTGGCTCTCAAGACATCAAGTATTTTCTTATTGGTACGTTCCGCTAACCCATTGCTGGCAGGTTTGATGGGGAACAATGGTGGATTTAGAGATCTTGTACAAGGTACACAAATTTTCAAGAATCTCATTACAGAATTCACCTCCATTATCTGTTACTAGGAACTTAGGGGTGGTATGCCTGCAGATAATGGGTTCTTTAAACGCTTTAGCTACTGTCTCGACAGTCTTATCTGCAATAGGAACTAACTCACAATATCTGGTGAAATGGTCTACCATAACACATAGATGTTTGTTGCCCTGGAGGGAACATTGGAAATTAGTTAACAGATCTAGCGCAACTCTTTTCCACGGTTCGCTAGTAGTTGGATACACTTGGATTGGATTAGGGCCTTCATGCTGCATGCAGACACTACATT
Organism: Cherax quadricarinatus; assembly: GCF_026875155.1. Lineage (NCBI taxonomy): Eukaryota > Metazoa > Arthropoda > Malacostraca > Decapoda > Parastacidae > Cherax > Cherax quadricarinatus. The sequence goes on from NC_069468.1 coordinate 28,870,722, forward strand.
TCTTAACATACTCAGAAATATCAGTTGCCATACGAGGCCAAAAGTATTTCAATCTGGCTTGTTTTACTGAACGATCCATACCAGGGTTTGCAACACCTGGTACATCGTGAACTAGCTGTAAGGCTACATTCACTAGTGACTGTGGAATTACTAACTGGTATACTCTTCTCCTAGGAGTGCCTAACTCGGCTGTTCGATACAGTAATTCTTGGTTCATGACAAAGTCACTAATGGGTGCTGGTGGCTTCACAAGTCAGAATAAGATTTCTTGGAGCAGGAATCGAATCACACCAGACCACATGGGGTCTGTTCATTGAGCATTCTTTACATCCTCAGCACTAAATGGAGGGTCTGCAGTTAAATATACTAACATGTCGCGATAAGGCATCTGCGACTACATTTGACCTGCCCGTAAGTGTTCAAAGGTGGGGTTGAACTCTTGGATAGTCAAGGTCCATCTGGCTAACCTTCCAGTTAGGGTTTTTTGTTCGGAATTAAAGGTTTTCAGTGGAGCATGGTCTGTCAAGACATGAACAAGAGTACTGATAAATAATTCTCGGAAGTGCTTTAAAGACCATACTATTGCTAAAGCTTCTTGCTCATTTACTGTATAATTACATTTTAGCCTTCGAAGGACCGGCTAGCAAAAGCAAATGCGTTGTACTTGCCATAGTCTTCTAGGTAGTACGGCACCTATGCCAATAGAACTAGCATCAGTTGTCAGATAGAAGGGCTTAGAAAAATCTGGAAATTTAAAAATTGGAGCAGATGTTTGCTTTTCTTTTAGAGTTTGGAATGCTCTTTCTTGACGGAAGGTCCAAACAAAGGAGCATCTTTATTAAGCAACTCAGCTAGAGGAGCAGCTATGGGAAAAAAAATTGGCAATGAAAGATCTATTAAAACCTTTCTAAGCCCACAAAGGATCTTACAGCATCAGCAGTTTTGGGATTGGAAAATTTAGTACTGCAGTTACTTTACTTTGGTCACCGTAAACCCCCCTAGGAGTGACTACGTGGACCGAGAAACTTAATTTCTGATCTGAAAAATTGACATTTAGACAGTTTTTATCTTTAAAATTGGCTTCTTCAAGCTTACCAAGTACTACATCAAGTCTTTTCAAGTGTGGGATCCCCCGTCTTTAGACATGAGGATTACGTCATCTAAGTACACCATAAGTGCATTACCTATGAGACCTCTAACGATATTGTCATGGAGCCTTGAGAACTTGATAGGGGAGGATCGTAAATCCAAACGCCATACGGAGGAAGTGATAATGACCTGTGGGAGTGGAGAAATGCAGATAGCTCTTTTTGGGTGTCCTCGTGAAGAGGGACTTTCCAAAACCCTTGTAACAAGTCCAGGGTTGAAAAGACTTTGTTATCTCTGATGTTACGTAAAAGATCACCCAGTACAGGGAGTGGGAAGCGATCTGGAATAGTTTTCACATTTAACTTCCTAAAGTCAATCACTGGGCGCCAAGTACCATCCTTCTTAGGTACTAGGATCAAGGGCGCACTCCAAGGTGAATTGCTAGGTGCAATAACTCCATCATCAAGCATTTGATTGATCAATTCTTCTGTGACAGCAACTTGTGAATGAGGCATTCTGTATGCAGGTACAGTGGACCCCCGCATAACGATGGCATCACATAGCGATTATTTCGCATACCGCTTACTTTAATCGCAAAATTTTTGCCGCGCATACCGATTAAAAACCCGCTCACCGATTTTCGTCCGAGACGCGTCCAATGTGCGCCCTCAGCCAGCCTCACATGTGCCGCCCGTGCCATTGTTTACCAGCCAGCCTCCGCGGTAACATCCAAGCATACACTCGGAATATTTCGTATTATTACAGTGTTTTCGGTGCTGTTTCTGGAAAATAAGTGACCATGGGCCCCAAGAAAGCTTCTAGTGCCAACCGTACACCAATAAGGGTAAGAATTCCCATTGAAATGAAGAAAGAGATCATTGATAAGTATGAAAGTGGAGTGCGTATCGCCGACCTAGTCAAGTTGTACAAGAAACCCCAATCAACCATCGCTACTATTGTGGGCACCAAAAGACAATCAAGGAAGCTGTTCTTGCCAAAGGTTTTTAAATGTGTTTTCGAAACAAAGATCGCAAGGATGGAAGATGTTGAAGACCTTATTTTTGGGAAAATAAAAAACAGCTAGCAGGAGTAGCTCTCTCAAGCGATCAATGTAAAAGGCGGGAGTTGCAGAGGATTTAAAAAAAAAAAGCCCAACAGTGAGATGTGGTGAATTTAAGGCCAGAAAAGGGTTGGGTTTAGAGATTTAAAGCTATGGCATCCATAGTGTGAAAAGCAGGGAGGCTGCCAGTTCGAACCAAAAAGGGGCTGAAAAATTTTTCAGGAATTCAAGATACAAGAAACTGAAGAAAAAACCTGAAAAAGGGTTTTTTAAAATTGTTGAAACGGGCCTTTCGGGAAAAGAAAATGCCAAGCAGGACCTACTTACCAGGGGGAAAAGGGCACCCCAGGACATAACCATGAAAGACAGGCTTACTCTCTCAGTGCCAATGCACTGGTGATTGCAAAGTGAACCCTTTTATTATGTATCCTCGAAACTCCCCAAGCGTTTCGGGGCAAAAGAATGTCCTCAAGGAAATTGTTTTTCTTGGGGGGGCAAACAAAAGGGCAGGGTCACTGGGGAATTTTTCTAAAAACTGGTTACACCATGCATTTGCCCCCAATGTGAAAGATTCCTAACGAAAAAGAAATTAGAACTTAAGGCCCCCGGGGTTAAAACAATGCCCCTGTCACCTACAGACGGGGAAGCGACTTTATGGGGACATGAGCTTTATTAAAGGAAGTTTTTGCCTCCTAATACCACTCCTCTCCTCAGCCCATGGACCAGCAGTTATTTCCAACTTCAGAAACTTACAAAAAAGCCTGTTTTTTTAAAGGTGCTTTTGTAAGACCCAGAAACTCAACGACCTAAAATTTTTGGGGAGATCACTTTAATATCCTCAATTTTAAACCTTTTAAAGGTAAGGCTTGAGGAAATGACTAAGAGGACCTTGAACCTCTTGGGAAAAAACTGTGGCCAAATGTGTAGACAAAAGGGATTTTGAAGGGGTTTTAGGCTAAACCCCGAGAGGGATTTGCCATTGAGGAATCCATTTTTGGCATTGGGGAAAATCCCGGGGTTGGAGGGTTGTGGGGGGATGTGGAAGAGTTGGTGGAGAGGACAATGAAGAACTAACCACTGAGAGCTGTAGATCAACTTCAAAACAAGAGGCCAGACCTGGGGAAACTGGTTTCAGAGGGGGGGAGAGAGAAATTAAGAAGTTACCAACTACAAAGATAAGGAAATCGTGCAAAGGGGCTTAAAATTGAAAAACCTTAAAGGAGGGAAAATCACCCTCCACCCCCTTTTTGGAAAGCCGGTTGGCAACCTGTACACTGAAAATGTTGTAAAAACATTTTTTAGGGAAGTGAAAAAAGGGAACGGGGGTTTAAAGGCCCCCAAAGGGACGATATTTGGAGAAAGAAGTCCAGTAAATCTGAAGCGGGCCCCTTTTTTGGCTTTAAAAAAAGAAGGGAAGAAACCCCAAAAAAGGGGACTTGCTCCCTCTTTGTCCTAAGGGAAAGGGGGTTTTCCCCCTTCTAAACAGTAAGAAGATAATCCCTTCCCCCCCTCCCACCCCATAAATTCATAAACCAGATCTTCAATAAAAGAAGTGTCATGTAAGTGTGCTTGCCTTTTTCAATTTGTGTGTTTTTAAAAATTAATTTTTTTATGTGGTAAAAAAAAATTTTATTTTCCCATATTTTTGGTGTCTTGCAGGGAATTAATTTTTTTTCCCAAATTTTTTTCTTAGGGGGAAAAATTTTTTTTCCCAAACGATTTTTTCCCGGCCATAACAATTACCCCCTGACGGATTAAAATCGAAAACCCCGGGGGGGTCCACTGTATATAGGGGGGTTAGTACCAGGTTCAAAGGGGTTTCGATGGGACAAAAAGGGTTTTCGTTTTTACCCATCTTCTCACCTGGTAAGGCGGGTTTTATGACGTTTGTTAAACAGAGTAAACAAACGTTTGACTTCACCTGGGAAGCCCAGGGGGAAAGTTTAAAGGCCCTTTCCCCCCAACGGGTTTTGGAAAACAAAATTGACCCTTTTTTTTTTTTTTTTTTGGAAGTGGATGATTTCCCCCGGTAAAATCACCCCGCCCCAAAATGGTCATTTTCAAGTCACCCTCAAACCTGAACAGGGAAAGGGATAGTGAAAAAAGGTAAAACAAGATTGGTATTTGTCTGAGACAAACACTTTTACCAAAAAGTGTAAGCTAGGAAGAAAAGGGTTTAACTACCCTTTACAAAAAGTAAGAAGGGTTTCAACAAATAGCCCCTTTTACTTTGCAAAAATAAACTGTCAACTAGGGACATTAACCCATCGGGAACACTAGGAAAAACAACAGAAAATCAAAAATTTTGGGAGGGCACTGGGCCCACGACAAAAAACGTCTTTCTGCGGGGCGGCTTTTTTACATAAACCCAAGAGATGGAATTACTTTTGAAGCAATTTTTTCCGAAAAAGGGCGCCCCCCTTTGGAGAAACTACTACTTGAACTTGCAGACTTTGCAGGGAAGGTTTCAGCACTAAAGGTAGTCAGGGGCGTCCTCGGACACTTGAGGTAACGGAAAATTTTTTTATCTTGCAAGTCTAAGTTGCGGGAACCCGACAGGGGGAACGGGATCCCCCAGTGCCTGACCGCTTGGGAAGCACGGGGAAAGCACTGGCCTGTAAGGATTTAAATTTCGAATGTCGTACTCTGCGGCAGTATGGAAGATTTTGGGGATCCCAAGCTGGAAACCCCCAAAAAGGGTACGATCAAGCCCACCTTTTGGGGCATGATATCGATAAGGGTCGAGCACAATGCGAAAGCCCTCGCATGGAAGAAAAACCCAAAGTAGAAGGTCCCCGGGGAAAAGTAATCGGGTCGACAAAAAGGGAAGGGAAAACAGTGAATCTCTCCCTTAATGGGAAAAGGGGGAGGGAAGTCCGACCTGGACACCCAGGTGAAAACCCAGTTTAACTCCACTAAGGGGGGACAGGGTGAGCCCGGTTCTACGAAAAAGGAAAAATGTCGTAACTGTTTTCCCGAAAACAAACTAGCCCTGTTAATATTGACTTGGCACCAGAGTCCATAAAAACAAATAAGGGGGCGCATTATGAAAAATTGCTTGAAACTATAGGGCCTATGATTGCTTGGAAGTTAGGGTGAAAAAAAAAGGGGTGGTTTGTCATCAAAAAGATTTTTTCCCACTTCACCCCAAAAAATTCCTCTCCCTTCCCAGAGACTGGGGAAGCAACATCTCGGGCAGGATTGTCATTCTCGGCTGCTTAGGGCTTAAAAGGGGAATTGTAAAAACGGGAAGGTTTTACCCCATTACCCATCTACTGCCCCCCCAAACCCCCCAAGGGGAAACGGTCTAAATGGGGCGCTCAAATTTCCCCCCAAATTTGGGGAAGAATAAAGCCTGGTTCGGTTTTTTTAAAAACCCACGGTCGGGTTTCCTCTAGGGGTTTCTGGGGTTTGGGAACGGGCCACGGAAAAACCTAAGAAATAAAGGTTGTAGAGACCCTTTTGCCCCTCAATGTGTCTTGTCCATGAAATTCTTTTAAAATTAAAAGTGGGGAAGATCTGCCCGGGAAACCATCATCAGTACAACGCCTCTTAGTGAAAACTATCAAAAAATTTAAAATTTGAAATTTGGCCCCACGGAAACCCACGTTGTAACAAGTCCGCTGACTATGGTTACTGAATGTACAAAGAATTCACGAGGTTTAAAATGACTCTGTACACTGGCCATGGTTTATCGCAGAGATGGTTTACAACCCCGTTTTTCGCTTTTGGCGCCAAAAAAAGAGGTGGGGCAGACTGAGGCATAGGTTTTGAAATTGGGTTTTGGGTACCCTGGAAAAGTAACCCCGGGGGCAAAAAGGAAAAGTACATGATTTTGGGGGTGTTTAAATTGGGGTTTCCCTCGCACAGTTGGAGGATTAAACCTCATAAGCACACAAAGGAAGCAGGGACAAATTTTCTTTGATTTTCCCCAAAAAACTGCTATTTTAGAAACCGACGCTGTGGTGGTTTATCCCCCGTTTAGGGGGGAAAAAATGGGGACTGGACAGCAATTTAAAAATGATGATAAAGTTGTCTAAACTTAAAAAGCAAAATGCACTCAACGATTCATTAGTCATGGGTGTAAACAAAACACTAAATTTTCCCCAAGAAAAAAACAATGGATCACTGCTTTTACGGGACAAGGAAAAAACGAAACAGTTCCTCATATTGTGAAACCCCTTATTTAAAATTCCTGAAGTCTCGCATTTCCAAGGAAAACAACAAACGTGGGAAAAGCAGCAGAAGGGCCGATGAAGAGCTTCTTTTGCAATCCGATAAGGCCCTTTTTCTGAAAGGGGGACCGTCAACTAGGCAAATTAAAACGAGAAAGAATGGGAAATAAAGTGCTTCCCAAAACTAAGTACATGGCCCTTTAATAAAGGAACGCATCTGGGAATCACGGTAAAAACTTTAAAAAGGGCTCAGTTCTTTGGGGCGGTCTGTCATTTTGATAAGGAAAATATGGGGGAATGATGACGAAAAAGCACGTGCCTGAAGGTCTGAGTGTCGCCCAAAACAAAAAGTTTTCCCCTTGAAGTTTTTTGAGGGCAAAATGACAAAAAAAGTTGCACAAGAACAAAAAAGGGAAAAAAAAAGAAAAAAAAAAAATGATTACAAAAAACTAAATTTAAAATAAAAGAATGCAATTAATTTTTGCAGAAATAATTTAAAAAAAAAAGTCTAAGATACAGGGGCAAGGGAAGAACAACTCAATTTAAAGGACAACTGGGCAAAAATAAAAAATAATTTAAAATTTTTCAAAATAAAAAAAATTACGGAGGGCTGAAATTAAATGCAAAATGAGCGTCTGTACTCTGCAAAAAAAGAAAAATTAAAATAACAAAACTGTAAAAACCATGGGAAAATTTTAAAAAAAAAACACTAAAATTTTTAAGCAAAGAAGATAACTGGGGGGAAAAATTTAAAAATTTTTAAGAATGGGTTAAAAAAAAAATTTAAAAAATAATGCAAAACAACATGAAGGAAAAAAAAATAAAATGAAAAATAAGACTCAAACAAAATGAACTGAGAAAAATAATGCATAAAATATTTAATAAAAGAAAATAATTCACTTCCAGAACAAGGGCAAAAAAATAATTCCCAAAAAAAATTCACCCCGGGAGGGAAAAAAGTGCAAAAAAATTTAAATTTAAAAAATAATTTTACTGCAGAAAAAGTACAACAAAATTTAATTTTACGCAGAACAAATGCAACAAAAAAAATTTTACTGCAGAAAAAAGTGCGCAAAAAAATTTCCCCGCAGAAAAAGTGCAAAACAAAATTTAAAAAACCCGCAGAACAAGGGGAGCCAAAATAAATTCCCCTGGGAGGAAAAAGTCACCCAAAAAAAGGTGCAAAATATTTCAAGCAAACAATTTAAAATTTTAAATGGGAAAAAAAGGGAGGTTTAAAAAATTAAAAAAAAAATATGAAGGCTGAAAAAACTTTTAAATTTTAAATTTTTAAAATTTTAAAAAAAAATTTTAAATCAAAAAAGTAAGGAAAACCCTTTTCGTTAAAAAAAAATTTAAATTACACAAGAAGTGAATTTTTTTCCCAAAAAAATATGGGAAAAAAATGAATTTAAAAAAAAAACAAGAAAAAAAAACTGGAAATTTTAACAAATTAAAAAGTGGGAGGGGGGACAACACTTACAAGTGGCGGGGGGACACAACCAAATTACAAGTGGCGGGGCACACCCAAAACCCCTTTCAAGTGGTGGGCACACAACATTACCCCCGTGGCGGGGGACACAACCCTTACAAGGGGTTGGGGGCCCCAACCTTACAATTTGGGGGGGCACACAACACTTAAAAAAGGGGGGGGCCACAACCTTACAAATGGCAGGGGGACACAACACTTTCAAGTGGGGGGTACAAAAACACTTACAATTGGGGGGGCAAACAAAACTTTCAAAATTGGGGGGGCACACTCACTTACAAGTGGCAGGGCCCCAAACACTTACAAGTCGGGGGACAAACATTACAAGTGGGGGGGCAAAAAAACAATTTACAAGTGGCGGGGGGCACAACACTTACAAGTGGCGGGGGACACAACACTTACAAGTGGCGGGGGACACAACACTTACAAGTGGCAGGGCACCAACCCCTTACAAGTGCGGGGAAAACAACACTTTCAAGTGGGGGGGGACCCCAACACTTACCAAATGGTGGGGCCCCAAACAAATTAAAAGTGGGGGGGCAAAACAACACTTACAAGTTTGGGGGGGCCACAACATTACAATTTGGGGGGGCACCAACAAATTTCAAGTGGGGGGGCACACAAAAACTTACAAGGGCAAAGGGCACCCCAAAAACTTTTTCCCAAATGGCGGGGCAAACAAAAACCCTTTCAAGTGGGGGGGGACACAACACTTACAAATGGCGGGGCACACAAAAACTTTTCAAGTGGCCCCCGGGACAAAACACTTACAATTTGGGGGGGCACACAAACTTACAAGTGGCGGGGCACACAAAAAATTCCCAAATGGTGGGGCAAAAAAAAACAATTCAAAGGGGGCGGGGCACACAAAAACTTACAAGTTTAGGGCACACAAACCAAATTTCAAGTGGTGGGGCAACAACAAATTTAAGTGGGGGGGCACACAACACTTTTTCCCAAATTTGGGGGGGCCCCCAAACTTACAAGTGGCGGGGGGAACAAACACTTAAAAAGTGGTGGGGCAAAAACAACACTTTAAAAAGTGGTTGGGGGACACAACATTACAAAAAGGTTTGGGGGAAAACAACACTTACCCAAATGGGGGGCACACAACCCCTTACAAGTGGGGGGCACCCCAAAAACTTACAGTGGGCGGGCACAACAACATATTCACTTATTTTTTTTTTTTTTTAAACCTTTTACAAAAAAAATCTTGCGTGATCTGATACCCCAAAAAATTTCTGGGAAAAATAATGGTACACAAGTCTGCAAAAAGATCAAAGGGAATGAGAAAACTGCTGGACACGAAAAAAAAAAAAATTTCACATGGGAAAAAATGGGGTAATTTGGTATAAAAACAAATACTGGGAGAATAAAAAGCGAAAGAATACAAAAAAAAAAGAATGAATTACTTCACCCGGAGTGACCCGACTGGTTTCAAAATAAAAGGAAAAATACCCTTAAATTTCAGACAGAGAGTAGCATAAAAAAACACAAAAAAAAAATATGAGATGAAACGTTTAACACTGAAAAATATTTCAAAAAAAATGAGTCAAAAAAAAACTGAGTCCACTGAAAAACACAAGGCTTAGAGTACAAAGAAATTCACTTTTAAATGCTCACACCAGAAAAAGTCTTTTTTAAAAGCCCGAAAAAATTTTCTAAACAGAAAATTATCACTGAATTTTGGAGTAGTTGGGCGGGATGACGAGTGGGGGAGAAGGTTTTCCCCCTTTCGGGGAAGATGCCTCCTACACTCACATTGTTTCTCTAGAAATGCCTTTTTTAGGGGAAATCACATAAAAGGCTTTTATCGCTGGCCCAGCCCACAATCTCTTTTACCAATTAAAAGGAGCCCAAAAAAAGTCAAAAGGGCCCCGGGACCAAAAGGGGGGAAAAAAGCCCCCAGGAAAATTAGTTTAAGAGTGGGGTTTGGGAGCGTGGGGGGGTGGTGGTGTTTGGGAGCCCTGGTTTTCGCGGTGGGTCACTGGGAAACCCCTCCACTCACACCCACGAAAAGGGGGCTTGATAAGTCACTTTTTTACCCAAACGGGGAAATTTTTGGTTTTTTAAGAACCCCTCTTAGCATCCAAATGGCACCAAAATTGGGGGCACAAAGGATATATGAAACAAACTTCAGAGGGGGAAAAGGTGGCTTATTCTCTTTTCCCCAGCTGGGTTTTAAAAGGGAAATGGGTTTTTGACTTGGGTTAAAACCCCTGAGAATGGCTGACGGGGGACGTGTAACGATCACAAAAACATGGGAAAGGGCAGGTGGGGGACAGGAAAACAGGCGGATGGTTTGGGGTGGGGGAGGTGACTAGCGTTTCCCCTTTCCCCAATCCTGGCTTATTGATTGGGGTTAAAATTTCAAATCCGGGTCAACCCCCGGGGAAATTGGGAAAAATTTGCACACGAAAAAGCCAGGAAGCTTGAAAAAACGGCTGCAACAGGCTTTCAGGCTAGGGGTACACAGGGGAAGGAGAGTTGGGGGGTTTAAATGCTAGCCTTTGGGGGGGCCCGACATTTACCTCTGACCTGCCGGCTCCCCACAGTCTTCCCAAAGTCTGAAATTCCCCCAAAACCACGCCCCCAAACCGGGTGTCACCAAAATTTTTTTTATTTGGGGTTTTGATAAAAGTGGGTGGGAAAAAAATAAATCCGAAAGGTGGGGTAGTATAATATAACGGAAAGTATGGGGAAAGCCCAACAGCCGACCTGCCCCTCCTTGCTCCCTTTCTTCGACCCGACCCCCCCAAATGCCTACGGGGGAGGGGGGGTTTGGAAAAAATGCTATGGTCGGCAAAAGGGAAAACAGTGATTCACACAACGGGTTTTTATTTAGTCATCTACGGTACACTTTGGGTTTCTGGTAACTGGGTTTCTAAACTGGGCTTTCCTTTTAGAAACTCCTCCAAATTTTTGCAGAAAAATTTGAGTATTAAAAAAGCAGCCCCGTGTGAAGAAACACCAGCGGGGTTTTTAATCAACCCAACGTCCGGGACTTGCTGTAAAAAATTTCATGGGGCCTTGGATTCACTGAAGAGAAGTAAAAAATTTGATGTGATGTACCAAATTTGCCCAAAACCTTTAGCATGTTGACTGATGTAAACCCAAAACACAGAATGCATTTTAAAAAGGGTTTAAATAGAAAAATGGGGAGGAAAGGATATTTTTTTCTAAAGGACAGATACCTAAAGTCAGTTTCCCATCAGCCGGCTGTTTGGGTCGTAAAAGTTGGATGCAAAAGCGGCCCGCAGAACCGCCTAGTTTATCAGGCCCTGATCCATCGGGGGGCCTGGTCATGGACCGGGCCGCGGGGGCGTTGATCCCCGGAATAACCTCCAGGTAACCTCCAGGTAACCTAGAGTGTAATAGTGAAAAAGAGTGAAATCGGAGGCTACCATAGTGAAAAATTCTGTTTCCCAAGGCACAGTACTGGCCCCTGTTCTTTCTCATTTTCATATTCGACACAGACAGAAGCATAAATCATAGCACCGTATCATCCTTTGCAGACGATAGTTGTATCTGTACAAGTAGCTTCCACTGACGACACAGCAAACCTCCAAGCTGATATAAAAAGGTCCTCCAGTTGGGCCACTGACATCAGTATGACGTTCAGTGAGGACAAGTTTCAGTTACTCTGTTATGGAAAGATTGAGAAAATAAAGACTGAAACAGAGTAGAAAAAATCAAGTCACTTATAACGGAAGACATACGAGAGACCTCCGAGTGATTGTCAGAAGATCTCGCCTTCAAGAAACAAAGTGTCACTATCACAACCGGAAGGAAAATGACAGACTGGATAACCAGAGCCTTCAGAACAAGGGATGCCAAGCCAATGATGATATAGAGTACTACTGTACTCTAACAGCTCCGTTCAAGGCAGAGGACACTGCAGACCTGATCTAGACCCTTCACTACCTGCATATATCCAGTCAAACACCTAAATTAATGGGAATGTTTGAAGTCCTGTGAACTGTAATCCTTGGAACGTAGGCGAGAGAGGTATATTAAAATCTACACCTGTAACATTCTAGGAAGTGAGAGACCAAGTTTGCACATGCACGCGCGCGACACACACACACACACACACACACACACACACACACACACACACACACACACACACACACACACACACACACACACAGGATGTTCCAGAGATGGGACACAGCAGCAACAAGGGGACACAGTTGGAAGTTGAAGACACGGATGAATCACAGGGATGTTAGGAAGTATTTCTTCAGCTACAGAGTAGTCAGGAAGTGGAATAGTTTGGGAAGCGATGTAGTGGAGGCAGGATCCATACATAGCTTTAAGCAGAGGTATGATAAAGCTCACGGTTCAGGGAGAGTGACCTAGTAGCGGCCAGTGAAGAGGTGGGGCCAGGAGCTTGGACTCGACCCCTGCAACCTCAACTAGGTGAGTACAACTAGATGAGTACACACACCACACACACACACACACACACACACACACACACACACACACACACACACACACACACAACACACACACAACACACACACAAACCACACACACACACACACACACACACCACACACACAACACAATCATCATTCCTTATGAAAGTAAAAGGATGGGCAGACGATGCAAAATACCCCAATGAAAAGCTGGGATGCGATGAGTTCACTAAAGGAAAAACTCAGTAAGTGGGAAGAGACTAAGACTTTAATGTCCTCCCTTCATGCATTAGTGGGAATTACCTTTAGACTATTCTGTCTGCCTTAAAGAGAGAACTGGACAAGCTTCTCAAGTCGGTCCCTGATCAGGCGGGCTGTGATAATTACATCCTCGAGAGGCCTGATCTGGGACTGGGCCGCGGGGTCGTTGACCTTCTGTACACTCTCCAGGTAGACTCTCCAAGTAGGATCGCCTGTAGCAGTGTCCCACCCTCGCTTGTATGATGAATTACCCTCACATCCTTTGACAACACAACATTCATGACTACACCTTAACCGCTTCCTATGGCAGGGCAACATTCATGACCGCACTTAACGTTCTATGCAGGCAATTCATGACGCACTTTACGCTTCTATGGCAGGGCAACATTCATGACCACACCTTAACCGCTTCCTATGGCAGGGCAACATTCATGACCGCACTGTTACCCTCGTGAGCAAAACTCATCTTATATACACGTTTCCTACGTACACAGGTGTTAATTACATGCTTATGTACTCGACATGTTATTTTAAATACGTTTGTCCTCATTACACGCTTGAAACTTTGGATTTTAACATCCTGGTAAGCCGAGATTCCTGCTATCAACTTTATCCTATTTACCTTGAATTTAATTTAATATCCTATATATCATAATATATTATATAATATTATATTTAATATATATATATTAATATATATATATATATATATTATCATATATTTTTGTAATCTACTATAACCTAACAAGAAATAAAATTATTTTTCAGAAAATAACGTTGTATAATACTAATGAAGGTTGTAGAGTGAGGCTGGATTGTATGCTGGGTATTCTAGATGCTAGACACAGCACAATACTATTACCATTTTATTAGAAAATGTTTCGCTCTCTGTGAGCGAAAGGTTTCCTAATACAATGTTGTAGGGTTGCATGTTTGTGTTATTTATACTGTGAGAATATATACATACCATGTTCTTGTGACCAGTTATACCGACGTATTTCTCTGACACTGAATTTTGTTAATTAACCATCTGCTTGAAGAAGTGGCAAAATTAATTTTCAATTTCGACTTTCAAAATATTTTCCTTAGCTAATTTGCCAAGTTTATTTATTAAAAAGTTAATGTGAAATTGAATATCTAATATCTGCAATTGTGATTGTTTTCTGAGTTTTTAATATCTATTTCTAACTTCTGCAAATGAGGATGCTTCATAAGTCACTGTCAATCACGCTCCCTCACTGATAAAAGCTGTATCAGGTTCTTTCTCAGAAAACATTGAATTTCCACCCCATAGGAATTCATAGATGGCTGTGAACATATTTCCTCAGGCATTCACACGCCTTCAGTTTCTCTTTTACCTTATCTTAGACTGCGAAACCCGTGTTCAATGTATCATCACCACAGCCACTAAGATGGTTCCTTATATTACTGATGCTCTCGCTGGAACCAGGAGCATGGGCTAGCGTTTAAAGGAGCACAAACATATATATACCAGAGACAATCTGATTACGAAAGAACACCCGAAAAAAAGGTATGAAGTCAAATTAGTCGTGAAGGAAATCCATTTGAGAAATGGCACTGTCTGGAAGCAGACTCGATCGTAGTATCCTACACGGTGACACAGAATTTTGGAGAATTCAGGATATCAAGAACATTAACTAAGCTGACACTACCCTACCAAAACATCACGATCGACTTTTGTCCAAATATACTGCATTTTTTCGTGCTCTGTATTGGATTACGAAAACCTTTAGTTTTCTAAACTTTTCCTAAATAATGTTGCTTACGTGCCTTTATTTTAAAGTTGAGTTTGTAGTGCAGACGTTGAATTGTTCATTATAATGCTCAACTCGACATCGTTCTCATAGTTGTTATCTGTCTCAGTGTCAACAAGAGCAGCTGCAGCCCTGCCAGTGAACTTGTGCTATTGTGATTAAGACCAGAGATTTATTTTGAGCCAGTTGGCTTTACATTTATTAAGAGGAGAGGTTACTGCTGATATGTTTCTCAGTGGGTACTTGAGCAAAGTAATGCTAAACAAAAACATAAAGGGACAAGTTGTTTATCTTGGTTATAGAATAAGATATCACTGTCTTGTTCAACACTTGGATCTCTTTACTTTTTTTTAAGACATTTCGTAAAATTTGTACTGACAATTTTAGTTCTTCCCTCATCATTATAAGAGCGAGCACAGTGTTCAATTATCCCGTCACTACCACTGAGATAACTGATAACCACTGAGAAGAGAAAGACCCTGAGATGGTCATCAGTAAGAACAAAGCACACACACACACACACACACACACACGACCATGTCGCAAGTAACAACTTTACATACTGTTACGCACACCTCGAGTGTTTCCGGGGATCACCGTCTTCTCCGCCTGATCAACCACAATGTTGGAACATGCAGCATGCAGTCCCATACCTTTACCTTTGATATACCTTTAATTAAAGAGTTTCGAGAGTTTCACTACTCTCGGCGCCCGGCCATGGGCCAGGCTCGTCTGGTACTTGCCTGGTCAACCAGGCTGCTGCTGTTGGAGGCCCCGCTGCCCCACATATCCATCACAGCCTGGCTGATCTGGCACCTGATGAACATACTTGTCCAGTTTCCTCTTGAAGGCTTCTACACTTGTTCCAGCCGTGTTTCTTATATCTTGTAAGATGCTGAATAGTCTGGGACCCCGAATGTTAATACGGTGTTCCCTTATTGTGCCCACCGCACCCCTGCTCCTCACTGGGTTTATTTTGCACTTCCTCCCATATCTCTCACTCCAGTATGTTGTTATGGCAGTGTGCAGATTTGGGACCAGGCCCTCGAGTACTTTCCAGGTATATATTATCATGTATCTCTCCTCCGCTCCAATAAGTACATGTTCAAGACTTGAAAGCGTTTTCAGTAATTAAAGTGCTTTACTGGCTCAATGTGAGCTCTGATATTTCTCGTGCTTTCAACGGGGCCGTCAGCACTGAGCAATACTCTAAATGAGGGAGCACTAGCAATTTGAAGGGTGTCACCATTGACATTATTTCCCTTGTTTTGAAAGTTCTCAATACCCACCCCGTCATCTTCCTGGCTGTCGTGATCTTTGTCTTCTTATGGTCTTTAAAAGAAAGGTCAGCTGACAATTATTCCCAGGTCTTTTACGTGTTCCTTTCGTTCTATTTGGTAATCCTCTTAAGTTTTGTATATAGTGTTCCTTTTGAGTTCTTCATTCTTTCTATACCTAAGCAGCTGTAACTTATCACCACTGAACGTCATGTTGTTCTCCACTGCCCACTGGAAATCCCTGCTTATGTCTTCCTGTAATTTTTCAGTGTCCTCTGCCTACCTTCCCCGTAATGCCCATGACCCTCATTTTGTGCGCTATCACTCCATAATCGCATGTAGACTCCACATCCTAGATACTCGGGAATGATTTGCAAGAATTGATGAGGTTCCCTGCGTACACCTAACTACGTTTTCGGCTTCCTTAGTGTGTCTTGTTCAACACATGTTGGCGCCAAAATTTGTGTTTATTCAGGAAAATACTAAGGTTGTGTTTGTTTCCGTGATGCACCCCGGCACAGCCACTTCCTTTGCAAATCTTGCTTTATTTATGGCAATCCTCTGAATGAGGTAATTCTAAACCTATAATCATATGCTTGAGATATTAAGCTCTTGAATAAATTCGATAACACCTCATGCGTGCTCCTAAATGATAAATGCGGTTAAGGCCTGACTGCAGCTTTGCGTGTTTCCACGAAATCCATTACCATGGCTGTTCATGTCTCCTCCTTCAGTACGATGAATATGTATGATAAACTGCAGTATTCTGAAGGAGGGAGGACACTTTCGTACTATGCTGTGATGCTGGCGTGGGAAGCGACAAGTCCACACGTAACGTGTACCACACGTAACCTTGTGGTGGTCCGTAAATTTCGGACTAGAACGTCAAGTATCGTCCACACACACACCACACACACCACACACACACACACAACACACACACACACACACACATACACACACACACACACGCACACGCACACGCACACGCACACGCACAAACACACAAACACACACACACCACACAAACACACACACATACACACACACACACACACACACACACACACACAAACACACACACACACACACACACACACACACACAAACACACACACAAACACACACACACACACACACACACACACACACACCACACATGATAAAGCTCACGGCTCAGGAGAGTGACCTAGTAGCGATCAGTGAAGAGGCGGGGCCAGGAGCTCGGACTCGACCCCCACAACCTCAACTAGGTGAGTACACACACACACACACACACACACAGGAGCTCGGACTCGACCCCCGCAACCTCAACTAGGTGAGTACGCACACACACACACAGTATATTGCCCAGAGTTACGTTATTACGTTCGCACCACAACCAAACACATTTTGAAAAAAATTCAAACACTGAAATCCCATCCAGGCAGTTAGGAGTCTTGTTCCTACTCCGTTATTCAACCAAGCTTTTGGTACCAGCAACCCGCAGGTCTACACTACCCTCACAACCTGGCTGCAGGTTGTCTTGAACCTTCACACTGAACGGTGCATAATATGTTCAATAAAAAGCCTGCATGTAATAAGGATACCAAGAGATAACTAGCAAGTGTAAAGAGCCCAAGACTTTTTAACACTCATCAAACCTAAGAGAACTGAGAAGGAGTCCCGTAGTTACCTGCAAGAGGAAACTTGCAACAGATGGTGCTGGAATATCGGCCAGTTGTAGATGACAATAAAGACTTTTTCTTAACACTTGAAAAACTTGAAAAAGGCCTATAAGAGGAGTCTTGATAAGCTCCTCCATAAGCCAGGCTCTTGTGCTTAGTCAGCCTAACTCTGGAAGCACCAACAGCCTGGCTGATAGCTCCATCAGAGGCTTTGCTTAATGTTGGGCCGTGGGGGGTGCGACGATCTTCCAAATCATTAACAGGTAGGAGCTGTATAACTCTTGTGGTTTAGCGCTTCCTTTTTATTATAATAATAATTAACTGGTAGGTAGACCGTCGAAAACTCACCTCTGTCTTCACGCTCCATGGTGAAGGCAAACACCATATATAGTGTCAAGATTAAGTATGGTGGGGCCGAAAAGCCAGGCGTCAGTCAATCAATAAGCGCTACTAGGTCATTATTACATTAAAGGTACACAACACCTTGCGGTACTCATTGCTATGTGAGTATTGCCAGTTGATTGTACACTGTCCAGTTCATCCTCTAATATAAACAGCGAGCCTGAGGATATCAACGCTCAGTGGTCAGTCGTCAGTACTCAGTGGTCAGTCGTCACGTGAGGTCACAGACCCTGAGCTGCTTTGGGGATTAGTGTGGACGGTTACAAAGCATGGCTTGCTTCTGCAGTGTTTTAAAAATTGAGGTTGGAGAGTTGAAGGAGGAGGTCTTGCTTCTCCAGGAGGAGATTAGGAGGCTAAAGGTCCACCTCAATGGGTCTGGGAGAGAGTGTGAGGTGGCTGGAGTTGTGGGGAATGAGGCTTCTAGCAGTGAGGTGCAGTCTGTCTCTCGCTGTGAGGAGGCTGTAGCTGGGGAGGTAGCAACGGCTACCAGCAGTGAGTGCAGTCCAGCACCTGCTACAAGTGGCGAGTGGTTCACAGTAATGGAAGGCGCATCAGAGTAAGGAAAGTTAAGAGTGAAGATCTGAAGGTAGGAAATCGCTTCTCTGTTCTTCAGGATGAATGTACTTCAGTGGCCAGTGAAGGTAAAGGTACTACTGCCCCTGCTAATGGAGGTAAGCGCATTCTTGTGGTTGGTGACTCTCAGGTAAGATATATTGACCGTGCTTTTTGTAATAGCAATAAGAAGATGAGAGACAGAGTGTGCTTCCCTGGAGCTGGTGTTGGGGACATTGTCAACAGGCTGGTTAATATCACGTCAGGTAATGGGAACAAGCCCATTATCTGTCTCAGTGCTTGGTGGAAATGATATTGGGAAGGGTAGGAGAGAAGAGCTGCTAGATAAGTACAGGTCAGCTATAGATTTCATTAAGTCTAAGGGAGGGATCCCAATCATATGTAGCATCTTGCCTAGAAGGGGAGTAGGAAATGAATGGTTGTCTAGGGCAATTGGTGTAAATTGCTGGCTAGACAGATACTGCAAGGAACTTGCAATCCCATTCATTGACAACTGGAACAACTTTTATGGCAAACATGATATGTATGCAAGGGATGGGGTACATCTCTCTGGGGCTGGGGGTGGTAGCACTTGCAGACTCGATTGAGAAGGCCATTGGTGAAATGCCTATGATTTTAACTGATGGAAGATAGAGGTATGGGTGTGTGTGGGAAACAAGCAGGTTGCAACACTTGGGTTGGAAACAGTAAATGTATAAAAGGCATTCAGCATGAAGTTATAAATAAAGACAATAGATCAGGTCAGCAAACAAAGGGGGACAGCAGAGGGCAGCAAGGGACTAGCTCCCTTAAGGTTACTATACTAATAGCAGGAGTGTAAGAAATAAGATAGATGAGCTAAGATTAATTGCAAGTGCAGGAAACATAGATATTATTGCTATAACAGAGACCTGGCTTAATCTGAAAGATAGAGAGATGCCCTCTGAATGTCACATACAAGGCTATAAATTATTCCACACTGACAGGGTCAACAGGAAAAGGTGGTGGAGTATGCGATGTATGTCAGAGACAATTTAAATTGTTGTGTTAGACAAGATATTAATTAGAAGCGTCAGCCACTGAATCTGTTTGGTTACAGCTTCTCGAGGGCGAGAGAAAACTAATTTTGGGTGTGATTTACAGGGCCCCAAATCTTGATAGGGAGTGCAGTAAACTTCTATGGGACGAAATTCGTAAGGCATCTACATACGAAAATGTTGTGCTAATGGGAGATTTCAACTATAGACAGATTGACTGGAGCAATTTGACAGGAAATTTAGAGTCAGGTGACTTTCTTGATACGATCCAGGATTGTTTTTTAAAACAGTTTGTGACAGAGCCAACTAGGGGTAATAACCTCCTTGACTTGGTTCTTGCCAGTAGGGAAACACTAATTAATAATCTTGAGGTTAATGATGAGCTTGGGGAAAGTGATCACAAATCACTCAGTTTTAATATATCATGGAATTCCCCTAATAATGGCAATCAAGTCTCCGTCCCTGACTTTCGCTTGGCTGATTTCATAGGACTGAAAATTACTTAGGTGGGCTGAACTGGAATGACCTGACTAAGGGTCAGGTAGGTGGTGATGGTTTGCCGATATGATGCTTTCCAGGGCATAGTTCTAGCTGCTCAGTCAAATTATGTTCCAAATAGGGAAATCAGATCAAACAAAAATGATCCTAAATGGATGAACAATAGATTAAAATATCTGATTGGTCAAAAGAGAGGCATATATAGGCAAATCAAAAGAGGAGAGGGGCAATGAGAAATCGATATATTCAGTTAAAGAGAGAAATAAAAAAGGGAATTAGAAAAGCAAAAAGAGATTATGAGGTTAAAGTTGCAAGAGAATCGAAGACTAACCCAAAAGGATTCTTTCAGGTATACAGAAGTAAGATCAGGGACAAGATAGGCCCACTCAAAAGTTTCCTCGGGTCAGCTCACTGACAGTGATAAGGTAATGTGTAGAATTTTTAACACATACTTCCTCTCAGTTTTTACACAGGAGGATACCAGCGATATTCCAGTAATGATAAATTATGTAGAACAGGACGATAATAAAACTGTGCACTATTAGGGTCACAAGTGACATGGTCCTTAGGCAAATAGATAAATTAAAACCTAACAAATCCCCAGGCCCTGAATGAACTGTATGCAAGGGTTCTAAAGGAATGTAAAGAGGAGCTTAGCACACCTTTGGCTAATCTTTTCAACATATCACTACAAACTGGCATGGTGCCAGATAAGTGGAAATGGCAAATGTGATACCTATTTTCAAAACAGGTGACAGGTCCTTAGCTTCGAACTATAGACCAATAAGCCTAACCTCCATGGGGAAAAAATTTTTGGAATCAATAATTGCCGAGGAGTTCGTAGCCACCCTTTAAAAACAAAATTA